>VDFB02193867.1:413050069-413134258 GCA_007258455.2 Sequoia sempervirens
CATGATTGGACCCTCAACCATAATCCCTCAACCATATACCAGCCTCAACCCTCTACCCTCAACTCTTAATCCCTCAACCCTCAACCCTCAACCCTTAAACCCTAAACCCTAGTAAACCCCTATACGCTCTTCCCTCTACATTGGAACCTCAACCATATACCCTCAAACATAGTAGCTATACACTAAAACCTCTACCCTCAACCCTTAATGTCCCTCAACCCTAAACCCTTAAACCCTAAACTGGCCTTAAACCTTCTACCTTCTATCCTCAACCCTAATCCATCAACTGGCCTATAACCTCAACCTAATACCCTAAACCATTAAACCCTCTACGTCCCTCTACCCTCAACTATCCAATACGTACCCTCTTATACCCTTGACCCTAATCCATCAACCCTTAAACCCATGTAAATTACTCTCAACCCTTAATCATGTTAGAACTGAAAAATATCACATTTTTCAATAGCCTCCACCCACCTATTCTCTACATTTCATAGATATTCATCATATTTTAATTTTATTATCAACACAAATTGTTGAAATTTGTGTGACAAGATCCATTTTGTACCCCACATTTCCAAATTCACACACCCATAAATGAGTTTGAGACTCCATAATCTTTCCCCATTCCTAAATGAAAATCAACACTATCAACCCTACAATGCCTCATCAGAAGAGCCTCCATCATAGCCTCGCTAATGGCCCGATGAAACCAATTCATAACATAGTATTGGTGTAACAATTCCCTATCGAGATGAATCCTAAGGAATTCTCCCTGATAGACTAATAGAGTCAACAATAGTAAGCACATCATTGAAACTCATGAACATCGATGGAACAAATGTTTACTTTCCCCTAATGGCCCAATATAATAACAGATTATCAATAATTAAAATATATCAGGGTAATGTATTCCATCATCCCACTAATAGATAGAAGGAAAGTTCTTCATTGATGGTGAAGGTGGCTATCGGTGGAAGAAGGATTGTAGTCTCGCCAATACGATGATGATGATTATACTAACTAATGTGACATCTTAAGGCATCATTGAGATATTTAAAAATAAATGCTTCCCTCTAATGACAAGATTGAAATGGGTGGTGTATTTATGAGCTAGAATTGAAGCACAAGTTGATCACATAATTTTCACACAATCTGAAAGATTTTGTTGAGAAAAGAAGCATAAAGGAAAAGCTAGGATTTATTACATAGAAGAAACTAGTGGAGGAAAGACCCAAGTAAGTACATCAATCCTAGTTGAGAAGTTGTATTGTTTCAAAAGATTAAGAATTCAAACAATGGAGGAAAATGTAGAAAAACCCAAAGTTAAGAAACAAAAAATTGAGAAGATACTTGGAGTGTTCTAATGAATCTTTCAAGCAATGAAAACTCTCCTTTTCATAAGGACTTGTTTGAAGAATATTTCTAATACAATTATTATTCAGCTGGTCAGGTCTTGGGGGTAGAGGTCCCACCTTTCATGTCAATTTCCTCGATGGTCTTAGCTATAGACATACAAAGCACTAATGCCAGATCATTCAATTATGCTAGATACTTGGCCAATGACCTAAACCAAGAGCTTGAAAAGATTAAAAATAACAGTAAATATATTCATTTCAAACATTATTCTTTGTTCATGCATTTGCTCATGCACAAGGGACATGTTAGAAGGGTCTACAGTGAAGAATTAAGAATAAGAGATATAGATAAAAATGGAAACCTCAAACCTATACAAATGTGGACTTGATTGTGGGATAGTCAATTTGGTATATCTCATTGTCTTTATTTTGAGGAGTGCTTTTTGAAACCATTGATGAAGTTGTTGGGATATTTGTGTGATTATAACTTATCCCTAGAAGTACAAAAGTTTCTAACACCAAAGGAAAATGACCCAAGGAAGAAGGTGAATCATAACTGGGGAGATTGGTATGCTTTTCCTGACTACATAGTGATCAAGTTTTATGGGTTTGAAGGAACTCCACACTTGTTGCCTCAAGTAGTTCCTGATAAAATTGCCTACTTAGAAATTGTGAGGCAATTGGAAAAATTAGATGCCAAAAACCTCAAAGGACAAAAAAACAATCAATTATTCCCATAAATTAATGTTTTGGAGACTTTACAATGGTTGCAAATGAGGGATATGATTAAATTGATGCTAAATTAGAATAGTATAACCTCCCTCTAGGCAATAAAAGGGAAAAATTTGATGTAGAAGGATTTATTCACAAAGAAGTGCTATCGCAGGGGTTATCAAGATATGAGCATGTGTTCTTAGATGAAGATGTGATTAGAAACCATGATGAAGCCTCTACCACTAACATAATGACTACATATAATAGGGTTATGGTCACAAAGGAATGCAAAAGAAGAAATGTCCCATCTTATTTGAGGGCATCTAGTGAAATATAGGATCCTCTAGCAAGGATTGAGCAACTCATTGCTCATGTCAATGAATTGGTAAAGGTTGTGCCTTAATTTGTCTTTGATTTCACTCATGCAACCTATTCAGGAGTGCAAGCTGAAGATATAGGGCACTTAGATTATATTCCTTCACAACCAACTCTTGAGGTGATTTTTTATGTAGATACTGATATAAGTGAAGATGAGGAAACTGATGAGGAAGATGAGAAAGTACATAGTATGAGCCTCCTCATAAACACAATTTTGTAATATTTGAAACATTAGATGAATTATTTGATGATGTTAGGGTAAAGGTTGGATAGGATTTCATTTCCAATGAATATTTTGTTAAATCTTCTTGTTGGAAACAAGAAACAATGAGAGGCAAGGTGAATCAGTGTTGTGCAAAAATTAAATTTATTATTTTGATCTTTAACTCACTTAAGCTTTTAACAAAAGAAATATGCATGAACATAAAGAAAATAATCACAAAACCATAACACCATGATTTTTACATTGAAACCTTGTTAGGGGAAAAACCACAATGGATGGCCAATCCACAATATAATCTAAGTATACCCAAAAGAAATATTACAAAATGGGAATGCACTTGCATTCATGCACACTTCCTGGAGATCACTATTCAAAATAGAAAGGATCACTACCTTACAATGATTTGGATTAGATCCAAGAGAATGAATTGAAGGAATAGCATCTAGAAATGCTTGATTATAGTTTTGATTAAGCTCAATAGTCTATCTTCTATCCTTCTGAATGATTCAACAATTCTACTCTGCTCTGCACAAATGCGCACTACAAAAACCTTGATGCACAAGTGAAATTGTGCATAATCACTCAATCAACCTTATAATAATCCCATACACCCTTCAACACATCTTTCACACACATGAAATTATATAACTGATCACTTATATTATCCACAACAAAGGATTTAATCGCTACAAGTCAGCTTCAATAAAACTTAAAAATATTAGTAAATGTTAGCTCAAATCTTGAGTAATATCCAATGCACATCCACAACGGTCATTCACAACTTATCTTGGACCCAAAACATAATGATCAAACACAAAAAAAATTGAATAAACATCCCTCAAATATCCACAACACATTATATTAACTTAATCGGCCACAAAACACTAAAAAATAGAAAGATATCAACCAGATCTCCAAACTTACACATAGCTTGGTATGAGCCACTAATATTTATAGATAACATAATAAATATATTGATAAAATTCCCATGAGATTCACAACTCAAAATAGTAACAAAAAATCTACACGTGAATTGATGATCACCACACTCTCAGATGCTCTATTCTTCTGACTATTTGCAAATTATCTGTTAGTGGGAGCAAATCACGACCTGTGAATTAGTCACCAACTAGGGTTTCCATCAATGACAACACTTGAAGGAATTTGTAGTGTCTCTTGCCAACAATCTCCCCCTTTGGCATTGATGACAACAATTAGTGAAAAATGACTAAGTGTCGGATCAGTACCACCATGACCTACACTACCACTTCAAAACTCCAAAAAGAAACTTTAGCCTCAACTCAGAAATACAACTCCCCCTAAGATGATTCATCATTTTTCACTATATAACTCTCCCCCTTTGACATTAATGGAAAAATTGGGGACCCAAAATACAAAATTTCAAAATTGTACAAGCATAACCCAACTTACACAAATTTGAAGACATCCACAAAATCATTCTTCAACACACTTAAATTTGTGTCCCAAACATTTTTGAAACTCTCCAGAATTGTTATGTGACCACAAAGTAAATAAGATAGCATTTATGCAGCTTCAAGATTTACTAGGTCACTAGCTACCATAACATCTTTGGCCTCTTTTAATGCATTTACCATTATTTCAATATTTGGACTAATTAGTCCTTTGAGTTCACATGATCTCCTTACAATCCTTTCATTTTCATGCTTTAAACTATTTTTTTAAAGAAAAGATATTAAATGACCTTCATGCTTACCAACATTACCGACTAATGGATCAAAAGCATCAGAAAGGGTAGCCAACTATTTTTCAATAGCCTTCACCTTTTTTCTCATTGGCTTCAGTGAATTTTGAAAAAACTAAACATGAATTATACACTTTTCCACCTTTAGATAAAGTATCTTGAATATTTCTCATGCAGGTGGCTAGCAGAGTTTTATCTTTTGCAATTAGTTCTTTCAAACCACCAAATCTCTTTTCCTTAAGCTCCATCTAAAATTTAATCATGGCTTATTTTTCAAAAGATTCAAAGTGAGAACCTACAAAATTTATGAGCTTCTTTAGCTCACTGGAAGAGGAACCAAACTGATTCTTGACATGAGTAGGCATTAATTTCTATAGGACTCTAGATGCAAGGCTTAACAAGTCACTATCCTCTATGTGAGACTTCATAATCTTCTCACTAGCCTTAGCTTGAGCAATTGAAGTGACCTTCATCATCTGAATTGGGGATAAAGTAGATAGATTGATTGAGATTTCATCCAATTCAAGATCAAACTCTTCCTACTGTTCCATTAGATATTTCTTCACTGCCTCGGTAGTGTCTCTTGCCTTCACTCTGATTTCCTTGAATTGAACCTTTTCTTCTTCAACCTTGGGTTCTTCAGAGACTATTTTCAGATTTCCTTTAGGCACTTCAACTTCTTCATTTTGTAACTCCTTCTCCTTAGCTAATACCACCTTAGGAACTTCAGTTTCCAGAGGTATTTTTCCATTTTCCACATCAAGAGGAATCTAAAAATCCTCAGCATCTGCATTCACTTCCTCATTTTTCAGAACATTTTCATTATTTACTTCCTCAACATTAATCTTATTCTTTAACAAAAACACTTCCAAATTTTTCTTGGTTTCATTAACAACATTAGTTTCACTGATCATGAGTTTATTCACCCTTGTCTTGCTTTTAAAATCCTTCTTGTCCTTTTCAAGGAGTGAATTCATCTCCTCAATTGATATTTCTAGACATGGATTTGCGAATTCTTTTCCTCAGATTCTCTTCTTTTGTTCTGGCATTTAATATTCTTGACTCTAAAACATCATACAAACTCTTGGGTAGGCCAGACATGATTTCAACAAGAACTTTATTGAAATGTTCATATGTTTAATTATAGCTTCTTGAAGAATTCTTTGACTAGATTCATCAAAAATTTCAAACCATTCATAGAGGGGATTAAAATTACCATCCTTAATAACTACATTGTCAACTTCCTCATCTAACATACCAGGTTTATCAAATTTTCCCTTCTTCTCTTTTTCTTCTTTACCCAAATATTTTCTCTTGATTAACTTGACAGCCTAAGTTTTAGTGGCTTTCATTACTTTCACAAATTCTTCTAACTTAGTTTCTTCATCTTCTAAAATTGTTTCATATGTTCTTGTGCTTTTATTCTTCTTCCTTTTATCAAAAGCCTTGTCTTGAGTTGTCTTGGCTGCAAGAGTGGACATGGATGGGTAACTCCTAGTAGATCTACTGTGGGTAGAAGATACTCTCAGACCAGCATACTCGGTTTTTGCTGACTCTTTTGCTACTTCAGCCTCATCTCTCTTTCTTCTTTCTTCTCTCAAAGATTCTATAGGTAATCACATGCTTTCTATGAAGACTTCTACTTCTTTCCTTACTCTTTTGACTATCTTAGGCTTATGTAATTGATCATGGACTTGCATACTCTTTTCTGCATAGGTTCCAATCCTTTCTTCTGTCCGATCTAGGGGCATGCTCAACAAGTGTTCTGCATACATATTCAAAAAAATTTCCTCTACTTCATATCCCATGGGCATGATCCATATTGTTCTGGGATCAAAAACTTCCATATGGCATTGATCAATATCCACCATGAAGTAGATAGTATCTTTGTAATTTTCCACAATTCAAGTGGGAATTCTTTCTTTGCATGCATCATATTTTGGAAAATTTTGAAGTACCTCCAGAGGGTAGTATTCCTAATTTGTAAATCACTAATTCCAAACAACATGTTTCCTATCTGAACAGCTATAGGCTCATCATTTTTCCAACACCCAAAATGTCATTCATGAAATAGAAGTATAAACATTGCATAAAACTACCATATTTGAAAGTATTCTTCTTGTCTTACTTAATTTTACTTAGATTCTCCATGAGCTAACTTTTGAGCAACTCACACAATTCATAATCAACATTTTGTTTTACCATCTCATAAGCTACATAGATGGTCATACCAGATATAGAATTATCCTGGATTGAATGATAGATCTTGTAGCCAATGACCATTGATGCAAATTTTACATCCACTTTAGTAATGTTTTCTATTGGTATTTCCCTTCTATCCCATTGAGCACATGTTGCATCAGTAACTTTCTCATTCTTCATGGATTTCAAGACTAGAAGTCTTTCGATGGAATTCAAACCCATGATTGCACATATAGCCTCTTTCATAATTTTAAATGGAACATCCAACCACATGAACTCAGCATGAACACAGATCAAAACATATCACACCCATTCATTTTCTTCAAATATGAGAAATTTTGCAAACTACGTGAACTTCTTCTCTTCTAGGGTTTTAAATTATAGCTTTACAGTAAGATCCTCTCTAATTATATGATGGGAATACAGATTCATCATTTGAGAGCTTCTGAATTCTTCAATATTGGCATGTATATAAACCCTAATATCTTTAGTATGCAATAATCCATACAGTACAAATGAAAACGCACCTAAGGGCTCAATCTCAACAGAATTATAAGGATTCCATTTGAACTTTGGATGAGGTATATCCTTGACTTCAACTTCCAGAGGAGTGGACATGATTGAAAATTCACAAATTCATAGGCTTTTTGATATATACCTTTTCATCAAATCGAAGTTTGATCGTAGAACCTTCTTCATACTTGAATCTCTCCACAATTCAACAAAGTTCACTCCAGGGCTCTCCAAATTGCTTTCCTCCAAAATGAAAAGTGAGAAATGAAGGATGAAAATATTCTTTTATTGTCCTCACACCTAACCATTTTTTTTGCAATAAATTCTTTTACCCTAATTCACCGGATTACTCTATTTCCATGGACTGAGATAGATGATTCTTCTGCGGATCTCCAAAACTCTAGAATACTGCTTCCAATTGGTTGAACAACATTTGAAAAGTATCAATTCACTTACTCGACTTGTCCACATTCTAGTATCAATTTCTTGTAGGGAGTTAAAATATTTTTCTGACAACTCTCCCTAGGCCAAAGGCCTAAAACTAATTCCTAGAGGAATTACCAGAAGTAGATTCTGATGTTGGCATATTTCCTTCAATAGAGGGATTCTTCTTCACCCATTTCTTCTACATTTTCCTTCCAATCACATCAGTATTTATTTTACATTTTCCCTTAACATCCTATTGCATGTTTTATTTTACCAGACCTCTTCTATTCCAACAGAATCTAGTAGTGTGGCCAAATTTATTATAGTTGCAACACACAACATTTCTCTATCTAGGCCAATTGTTCAACTGATTTTGTCTTGACCTGCATTGGTTGGAAATTTTCCAAAATATATTATATTCATAACATATGACATCTTTATGAAAGTTATTCATCATAACTTTGAATTCACTTGACTTATGACCATACTTATAGCAATTAAAGGATTGACCTGAGAATGATGGTCCACTTGTGTTCATCCTGCTCCTACACTGAGAAGCCATATGAACAAATTTGTTGGAAGAAAAATACTAGCCATTGAATATTTGAGCATTTGGTTGTCTTACCAGATTCCTTCTAGCTCCATTCATCTTATTTCATTGCCTGAGTCTCCCTTGTCCAGATTATTTTTATCTAGATCTAGAACCTTCTCCTTTTTAATATCCAAGACCTCACCTATCACCATCAATCCTCTGTCCTTTGATCAATTCATCAAGTTTGGTTGAGCTTTCTTTGAATTTCTCATTGTAAAAATTTGTAGTAGTGAGTTCATTTCTGAGATCATCAAGTTGTTTTTCAAGTACTTTCTCATTAGTTTTAGATTGCTCCAGTTCATTGTCCAATCAACTGCATTGTTTATATTTTTCTTTAAAGGATTGTGTTAGACCCCCAAATATCCTTGATATTTTGAGGTCTTTTTTCCTCAATACCAACATAATATGTGTTGATAACACACAGGGTTTTGGGTTTTAATTGAATAGCCTTGTCATCCAAAATTTCCATGTAATCCTCAGATGTCTTATTTCTACATTGACTTGTTTTTTCGGTCTCTCATGACATAAGTCACCTCATGAGTCATTTTTTGAACATTCTCTACCCACCCCTTTGTTTAGGTTGTTTGGTCATTCCCGATCGCAAGGTATCTCAAACATTTCAAAATCTCGCCTTCAATATTTCACATATAAATGAATTATGTCTAAGTTGTAAATCCCTAAGGGGTAAGTTCTCATCAGTCTAGTCAAGGCCCCTTTTTAAGACTAATTGTTGTGTTTATGCAAGTTTGATGATCACGAGATGACAAGATTTAATTTGTCCTACTCCTCACTGACTCGCTCATCGCAGGAGATGGCGGTTTAAAAGTAGCAAGGTCAGTGAAGTGATGACATGTGTATTTGTAGAGTGTGTGGTCTTGATGGTTGTGTCCCATCCTAATGACTAAAGCTTTGAGATCAACGGTGATAATCAAGACTTGAAAATTGATCTTTGTAGTTACCCACTAGCTCACATAGATAAGATGCAAGATTGTTAAAAGCAACGAGGTTCACAAAACACTGCCAAGTGTATCTTATGGCTATTGGGGGGTGGAGCCCACAAGTATAGGAGGGAAATCTAATTGGCATATTCCTATTGGATACTCATTCCAACTAGGATAATAGTGTAAATTCAAATATTATCAACTCAATTTGAATCATTCGATGTTGCCACCTTAGCTAAAGATCAAAGAAACAAATTTAAAGCTACGAGGTACACCCGTTGCAACCTTTTACTTTGTGCGAGTGGGTAGTAATGGCAGAAATGACTCAAAAACTCACTCAATTTCCTTCAAAATCTCTATATATGGTTAGTTCTTACTTTTATTGAGTTGACGAGTTCATCTGGAATGATACAAAGAATTGGAGAACTATTTGTATAATTCATCCCGACTGGTGTTAGGGTTTTAACACATTTGAAAGGTGTAAGTACAATAAACCTAGTTTTATGCTTTCTTTCAGCTTTCTCTATTACGGTTTCCTTTCAATTAGCTGTCTGAGGGATGTTTTATTTCTTTGCTTTCATTGCTTGGGATTAGGGTTGATTTTTCCTTTAAAAGGTACTAGAGCCTTATAATATCATTCAAAATTAGCACCAGTCATCTTATGTCATAGGCTTTGAGTAGGAAACCAATTGTTAAAATATTCTCTATTTGAAACCTTGGTGTATGTAAACTCATGGCCCCTAAGGGACAAGTTGCTACCTATTCATCCCAGTTCAAGACTTTATCCTAGGATGTACTTGATTTTTTTCCACACTCTACAAACAAGAAGCAAGAGGGGAGGGTTTTTTTCTAGGGCACTATGGTGAGAAACGAGGTGACTGATAAGCAGTATAACATACAGGATTTTGAAGTGCCTTACACTCGATGGAAATTATTTCAGCATTGGTTTGGGAATAGGAACATTCCTCCTCCTTTTAGTAATCCCTAGAAGTTGTATATGGGAAAATTTGTGTTCCCAAATGTGCATCAAGATGTGGATCTCCTAAAAGATATTTCCTCAAATTATGACCCAGTTGTCGGGATGGTTAGAACTTATAGTGGGGAGAACATGGTATAGATAATAAGAGAGGAGATTGAGAAAATATTTGATCTACATGAATGGATTCAGAATCTAGTTCCTCTTGATATGGATACAATCAGAAGAGAGTACAACAACACCAAGGTACTCATAAAAAATAAGTTATTTCCTATGCATAATATAACAACTAGAACTAGGAAACAAAAGAGAAAGCCTAGGATTGGAAAGGGAGAGCTTGAACCTTTACCTATGAGTTACTTTGAGATTTATTTCAAAAACATTGTCTACTCTATGTGCCAAATCATTGGTTTCACTCCACCAGATACATTGTAGAGAGAATACAGTTACTTGTCCACACATAGACAACATCTAGCATATAGTATAGTCTATGACTATGGTACTTATCTAGCAGAGCACATTCATGATGGTCTGGTCACATTGAAGGAAGGAGAAGCGTGGGTGAAATTCTGGTGGTACTCATTATTAATGCATATGTTTTTGTATAAAGGACAAAAGAGCTTTGAGAAAGACATGACCTTGAAGAGAAATGGAGCAGGAGTTAATCTACTTGTTCAGTGTTGGACTCAAATTTTGGACAGGGGTGATATGAAATATAATTTTTTGATATTTCAAAATGTCTTCCCATCAATGATAAGGAGGTATCTTATGCATGAGTGACTTAAAATTCTCAAGCAGATGATACCAGATCTGAACCTAAGCCACAACTATGGAGATTTGATTTTATATCCTAATAAATTTTTGTTTAGGATATATGGTAGTGATTTGGACCCATATATCTTACCAAGGGATGTACCACCAAGGATAGGATTCCTTGAAATCATGAGGAAATTGGGCACCTCACAAATAGTCCACCTACCAGAAGTAGCAAGGAAGGGATCATTTTTCCCTAAATGGATAGTGTTTTCTAATTTTGTTCTAACAAAAGGGGCATGGGAGAAATTGATACATTTTTTGGTGCCCTATAGATTACAAAATATGCATTCAAGAAATCATGATCCTGAGAGCTTTATCTCTAGGCTGAAAGTGAAGAAGAGACTGGGAAATTTTATATATGCTTCCAATTATCTTGATGATGTAATCAGGAATATTTTTAACTTTAAAGAGAAAGATGAGAGAAAGGCGAAGTATTTGGCTTACATGAAAATGGTAGAATAAAAATCCTCAATATGATCCTTTTCCAAACCTACCCAATGAATATAGCAAGGTTATGCATGTCATGGATAATTTTGAAGGTGCTGTTGGTATACTAAGAGAACGATGTGAAGTTGTAGATAAGGAGAAGGTCAGGGTAACTAAGGAAAGCAATTCAAGGCCTTTGGAAGAAAGGCCTACGTATCAGCCTTCTAAACAATTAACGATTTACACTAGGAGAAAGAAATCAATGGATGAAGAGAAAAGCCTCCCCACGTCTATCACTGCCAGGGAACTAATAACATATGCTCCTATGAATACCCCATTGTCTCCTCCCACACAAGATCCTATATTTGTCATTGATCTTGACTCACCTCCTCAAAGTTTTGTTCATCTTGAATAGCCACCTCCAAAGAGACAAAGAATTGAGACAAGGGGAATCTTAGGATATTTTGATATAGATGAGAATGATATTTATGTCACTCCTGAGGATATGCAGTGGGGGATGCCTCCCCCTAAATTGGAAATCACTTCAAGTTTGGGGCAGAGTTGTATTAGATTGGGAAAACTTGATATCAGAGTCCTAAATAGTGCAAATGACCTAAGAATTGAAGCCAATAAGGAGTTGATGGAGGATGACTCCTTTGTTGAGATATCTACATTCAAATATTTTTGGTGGAAGTTTAAAGCTGCTACATATGAAGAGAAGGTAGCCACTTAATGGAGAATACATATTGAATTTCCTGAGAATGTTATCTAGGCCAATGTAAAGAGTATTATGAAGGATGAATTTTAGAAGCTCATAGCTCAGGAGGGTAGAGAACTCATGAAGAAGTGTGGGGTGATACTGCTACATGAATGGAATATTGTTAATGTTATAGTCCTAGACGCTATAACAAGAGCTAAGGCACCCTTGATGGTGATAGATGAAGAAATTGATATGGAACTTAGAGGATCTACATTTAATGAAGATTGGGTTGCATTAGCAATCTAGTCACTATACTTAGGATCTAGGAAACCATTACTTGAAGAGCCATCTGATATTAGAGGACAACTAATTGTAAAAAGAGTTGTTGATATTCTAGCTTTGGAAGTAGTTGATATAGATATCAATGTTTCCAAATTCACCAAGGAAATTATTGAACACCTTACCCTACAGAGGGATGAATTCAAAAACAAGTACCATGGGTTTCTCAGTGAGTATGATAATAGTTAGAGGAAGCTAGTTGTGTTGGAAATTGAGTTAGCCTTTTATAAAAAGAGGGGAGGAATGGAGAGTGAATATGACCAAGGTATTTCAAGTCATCCACCTCCATCATTTCCAATTGTATCTTCCCCACCTTCACCTTAGGGACAACCTTTAACAATGGTGCCATATAGTGCAAGGCAAGAACCACCTTCAGTAGGAGAGTTAAGCACACTAGGTCCTAGCTCATCTGATCAACCTATGAGGGAGAAACTACTTTTACAAGTTGAAACATACAGGAAGTTGCTTGAAAAGGCTCAAGACACCATGTATGAAAACATATCAAAGATTGTTAATACTATCCTTAAGCACTTAAATGAGAAGATTCAAGCCAAGATAAATAGTGTGCATGATAACTATGCCTTGATGATGCAAGCAATGAAATTTTTCCAAAGGGATCATGAGTTGGCTTTGCCAGTCTTGAGTAAATGGACCCCTAGAGCTGAAAAATTGACATTGATAATAGTTGGAGAAAGTCATCAAGAGGATATTTACCCTACTATGCTTCCAATCTATACCTTTTTGTGTGAGCTGAGTGAATAAAAAATTTAGGGATACATTGCCCCTCTAGAGCAAGAAGATAAGAGAATTGATAATTCAATATGGTTTAACTGATTTATCACCTTTACTAGATATTCAGCTCACCAATGATCAATTGAAGCCATTGCAAGTCTAGAAGAGGGAGATGGATGAGGTTATTGAATTTGAGGTGAGAGAAATATGCAAGGAAGTGGAAATTAATACCTTTAATGAGACTTAGGGAAAGTTGGAATTTGTTATCAGCTTTCTGGAGGATTTTGGCAAGGAATCCAACTTAGTGATAACCAAATATTCCCCATATAAGAAAACATTGGATGGAATCATTGACTTCAAGTGGACATCTAATGAAGAATATGAAGAATGGGGAAGAGTATTGGTTGGTATAGTGGGTTGGTAGGTCTAAATGTGAAGCATATAATGGGCCATCCATTGTACAGGTCTAGCCTTAGAGGTTACAAAGATAAAAAATATGTTTCACAAGGAAGTATTGGCTGTTGATGATGTGGAATGTGTATTAAGATGCTGAATCACCTATGGTCTACTTCATTTTTTCATCTTTCTCGATGAATTGGATTTGTAACAATGAAGAAGATAATCCTTTTGACATGTGATTTTTGAAAAGGAAAAATTTCTCTTTACTGCAAATGTAAATATTCTTTGTCTTATGTGTATTCCCTCCATTTTCAATGAATGCAAATATAACTGAATTTGGGAATATACCTTCTAGTAGTCCAATTGAAGTGTGACATGTGTACATTTGGCCTGATGCTTGTTTTTGCTCCCTTATTCTATAAAAGGGAATTTAGGGCCATTTGTGTGGATATTTTGTTGAAATTTTGGAGCTACACTAAGATAATTAAAGAAAACAAAGTGAGTATGTTGAGTCTTTATCTAATGCTTTGAGTCTAGATAGAAGTTTAGTTAAATGTATGGTGTATGAGGACATTTGAATGATAATTGAGATTTTTTGAGTCTATAGTCTCTCCATTTTGGTTTTGTATTAGAATTATTAATGAAAATATTGATCAATGATCATTTCATTAATTATCATCATATTATACTTTGATATGTGATCTAGTTTTCACTCTTGTTCATGGAATTAGTGAAAATTATTGAATTAGATCATGAGTTTGCATATGAAGTCATTTGGATTTGAGAAGTAGTCTTTAGTGCTTGGTCATTGATTTGTGAAATACAAGGTAATATCACTAGATCACAAGTGTTTAGAATTAAACACACTTATGTTTCAATTTGCATAGACTCTTATCCCATAGATAATGGCACTAATATTTAACCCATTGAGACTTTCTCATGGTTTCATTCATCCAACTTGAGAGAAATCTATTAAAATAATCATTGATCTGCCTGTCATTTGTTGTTATTTTATATTATCAGCATAATATTTTTAATTAACTCAAGGAATTTCCATCTTCGTGAGTGATTTCATCTTATTTTCTATTAATGAGAACTTTTCTACCTAAATTTACAATGTATGTGTGAATTGTTGAAATGAGTTGTATATTTGGCAATTTGGGAATACCCTCCTAGGTCTCACAGAGCCCGAAGTGCAAGAGATAAAGTAATATATGCTTTATCTCATTCACTGGCCACTCGTCTAGTAGGTATTCAAAAATTGAGTTTGGCATACTCATAGGTATTTACTAAGACCTACTTGGTTCATTAGAAATAACTAACAAAATGGCAACTCTATTGGGGAGCTTTCAAAAAATTTAGTTTCTCTAGTGTAGATTTGGTATAGTTAGAGTCAATTCTTTATCATCATTTATTGGAATAGGTTTCCAATCACTCTTTAGAGATATATATGTCATTTTCTTTTCATGTGTCAACTTTTGGTCAATTCTGCCACTACATGTCAGGTTATGTTCAAATTTTTTTCTGAAGTTGCAAATAACAAGTCAAGATACACTCAAATTTTATTTCCCAATATCCTAGGTGGAAAACTTGAAATTTTTCATACTAGTGTAATAACAACATCTTGCAAAGGATCTGAGAAGGAGACATTGGACTACTCAACAAATACCATGAGGAAAACTAGAAGTCAAGTGAAGAAAAATCCTGAACAGAAAGCAGAATTTGAGCCTGCTAAGGATAAACAACCTCTATGGAAGAAAAAAGCTACAGAATCTGGTAAGTCCCTCAATTCTCTTACTAGAGTATCTCTCACTTCCAATAATGAAGTAGTTAGTGTAAATACTTCTAGAAATTAAAATAATAGTGGGGAAATTGAGGGAGGACAAGGTAGTTTCCCTATTGAACAAGTATTTGATAATATTAGAATTTCTAAAGAAGAAGACAAATGGGAATTCTAGGGTAAGAGTAAAGCAATCTCAAAACCACCAACACCCAGAATGGGATCTATATTTCATGGGAAACATTTAATCCTATAGGAGAAACTACCAATCCACTAGTACTTACTTTCCTTGAGGAAGGTGATGTGGATCAAACATTCCATACTCCAACTCAGAGTGAGTATGGGGATTTCCTTGAAATGAGGAAGATGTCGACAAAGATATACAAGCCTTGGATGAAGAGGAAAAATGGTTCATTGAAAAAGTAGAGAAAAAAGAAATCCCAAGCTCTAAAAGAAAAGGAGGACAAGGTTAAAGCTAAACAATTTGAAAGGGATGAGAAGAAAGAAAGAGTAGAGAAAATGAGAGAAGAATATGCTAAGAAAAGAGCTATTGAAAAGGCCTCCCAAGAAAAGGAAACCCAAGAAAAAGCCACTCGAGAAAATAATGTTAAGGAGAAAGTTGCTAAAATAGCAGCCCAAATTGTCCTTGAAGTTCTAAAAATCACAATTTTGATGGGAACTTCTATTCCTAGCACTTATACATCAACCATTGCTGCCACTAAGACTTCTGACCCTCCTAATAAAACATCCTTCATAGATCATGGGAAAAGGATTGCATACTTTTCCCAACAAAGTGCCTCTAATCTGCTTAATATCAATACCAACACAAATTCCCTTACCTTGGTAGCCAAGACACCTATTATTAATCCCAAAGTCAATCCTGATCCATTTACTACACCTTTAGATCCTGACACCTTTAAATTGTAGTTAAAGGGTGAGAAATTGCAAGAAGAACTTATGAGAGAAAAGATAGAAGAAAATAATGTAGAAATGTCCAGAAAGATTGCTTTCCTCAAAATGTCAATCCCAACCGCGGAGCCTTCAAGTTTTGGGAAGAGTGATAGTGGATCTCATGAAAATAAGCCCGAGGGAAACACTCCTAGTGGAGGTGTTGGTGGTGATAAAGGAGGTGGAGGAGGTGGAAACATAAGAAATAGTTCCTATTTTGATGATGAGGAGAAAGGTAGGAATAGGAATGATGGTAGAAAAAGAAATGGGAAAGGTAAGAAGAATGATGAGAAAAAAGACAATTATAGGGATAGGCACCCCGAGGGGCCAGCTCATAATGACAAATATAAGTAGTTGTGTTTTGACAATATTCCTAGTTACCCAAATCCTATCCCAAACAATGCCAGGAAGCATCTTCCTAAATTTATTGGAAATAATGCCCTTAGTGGGGAGGATCATTTATAAGCATTCTCGAGTTTTGTTGAAGACTTTGAATTATGGGAGGATGATGTATCAATGAAGTATTTTATGCAATTCTTGACTGAGGATGCAAGAGATTGGTATAGAGGATTATTTGATGCAACTATTGACTCAAAGAAAACTTTCTACTGAGCTTTTAGAGAACAATATGGGGACCAAATTGATCACATGTTCAGACTGAATGATTTCAATAATATCACCAAAGGGCTAATGAATCTATTGTTGAATTCAACACAAGATTTCAAAAGTATATGAATAGGGTTTCTGCTTATTGAGACCTAATCCTAATGCATGTTTGGTAACATACTACAATGCTTATGATTCTAAGATGTGTTACTTACTCAGGGACAAAAATCCACAAACTTTTCTAGAAGCATATGTTAGCTCTCAAAAATGCATGCCAAATGCCTCAAGAGGCTGCCAATCTCTTGATATGTTTCAGGGTAACAGACAAGGTCAAAAGAATTTAACCTTCTACTCTTTAGGTGCTGCTAAACCCAGGCAGGTGTACCTATTTGAATTGAGGAGACTTAACTTATATTTATCCTTTTGAAATGCTTTGTCTACAATGGCAGATGGAGTGAACAAATGAAATCAAGCTTGGTATGAATAGCCATAGCAATCTTCTAATCTAAATCCTAAAGTATTCAATCAACAAATGTAAATAAATTGAATAAATCCAAATGATGAAGTGCAGAGACCAATGCCTTGTTGGGTATGTGGAGTCAAATGAAATCAAGATGAGCAACACTTCTTTGCAGAAGACTCCAATTATCTTGCATATATTCTATTTACAACTTGTATAAACATGCAAGACTATGATTACTAAGCTCTACTTTAATAATCCAGATGAATCTCTCTGATTACTATGATCAACTAAAAGGATTTAATCTTTGCTTGAAAGAACCATTCAATTAATCACATAGATACAACAAATGTGCACTGATGAATTGAGTATAAACTTGTTATATCAATTTAAACAATCAGAAAGAATCCATCTTGGAGACAACTCAGCAATACTCTCATTAATTTCAACAGATAATTGACACCAAAAATATGCAACAACATCAATTGACTTTCATAAATACATCCATTCTAAAATCATGCAACAATAGTCTCTGATCTGATAATTTTATTCTACTATATCTACTTGTTGTGTATCGAATATCTAATAACTAGAAATCTAGTTACAATCACATGATGCCTATTTAGACACCAGTATCAGAAAAACATATCATATTGAAATCCCATGTCAGCCTTCCATAGAATTTGCGCTCAAATCATGTTGGCCTACAATAGTTTTCAAACATTTACATGTCGGCCATAGTATTTGAATTTTATTAATCATGAATGAATTAGTCGCCAAGACAATCCAATAGATATGCTTAAGGAAATTAAATCGTCAATCATTCCTTGGTTTTGTCTATTTCGCAGTGACATCTTACTGTTGGAGAAATATAATATAGGATACATTATGTTTCATCGAGAGCACCTTTTAGCTCCTGTATGTCGCTATGACATTTCACCATTGGGGAGAATCTATATAGAAAATACTTCATTATACTGAGATTCTTCATTCATCTTGAGTCGTTATGACACATTGGTTTTCTCACCGATATATCCTTCTATTTCATGTGGGTCGCTATAACATACCAACATCAGGGAGGCCTCATATAGAAAGCAATTCTCACACTGAGTGCACTTTTCATTCATTAACCTTTGCCATAGCTCTGAGATGTCAAGGAGACTTCTCAAAGATCATATTACGTTTCACCGAAAGTCCCCATGATCAAACTTGTTTTCTAAGAAAACTCCATATTTACACCGACAAAGGACCCCCTGTGTTCCATCAGTGAGACCCACATGAATTCACTGTGACCTATTCCGAAGAAAAATTCTCTCACCGACGAGCCATTTGATAGAAACTTTATGTGTGATATCGGCGAGATTGAAGGTCACTCACCAAGACCTTACTTTGAAAGCTTTAGCTCTTACTGAGATGTATACCTTTCATCTTGTGTATCACCGAGATAATGCAACTTTCTCCCCTACAGAGTCACCTTTATGTTTCATCGGTAAGACCCACGATACATGTTGAGACAACACACCGATAGAAAGTTTTCTTACTGACGAGCCCAATGAAAGAAACACTTTGCATTGAGTCGGCGTGACATATATACTTCATTATGACATCACCTGGAAACAAAATGTATGGCCGAAGTGAATCCTCATGCATTGTTTAGTGAGACTCCTCCTAAGAATTCGTTGGTGAAGACCTTGTGTCGACAAGACTCAATGAAATCATTGAGACACCATTTCGAATCACCACCTCTTGTTGATATAAACCTTTCACACACTGGTTGGGGAGACATTTTAAATTTGGTAAGACACTACCCTAAAGACCAAATTCCTACCGATATGTTCCTCCTCGATCACTAGAACAATGATAGAGTCCTGCTGAAATGTGAATGCACATGACCTATGATTGCTGAGACATCAAAGGAGTCTTTCCGAAAGACTTGTAACATACATATGTTAGTACAAAGGCAACATGGGTCGGGGAGACCCTAAAAATATCACGCGAAAGTGGAACTGTAACATGGGAAATGCATGACCCAATGGATTCTATGGGGTTACATGGCCAAAATATGGGTAATAATATCATGAGATGAGGAAAATGTGCCTACAGTAGGATTCATATGGAGACTCAGGGGTATGAAAGATATGTAAAAATCATCAAATTTTTATAGTTCCAATAGTGGCTCTGTCCAAGGATGAATGATAGTAAGATCATTGTAAGGATCCAAATCTTTGGGTGAGTAGACTAGACATAGAGTGATGAACCAATGAACAAAAATGGAATAAATGGAAATGGAAATGAATGGAACGTGAATGAAAAATGGAGATGGACTAAAATCCTAAACTACTATGCATGGAAAATAATTTTAAAGAGGATCACCAAGAGTTGTCCATGCACTGGCAACCCTTAATCCTCTATGCTGCTTAAGAGAAAAAATACTTCAAGAATTTCCCATGAACAAGAAATTCGTGATCTTCACCAGCCATATTCTATAGATAGTATGAGTCTTCACCCTTCTTTCCAACAACAACAAAAGGTCCCAGCCACAAAGCTTCAAATTTACCATGCTTGCCCTTCTCCTGACACCTTGCGTTCCACATCAACACCAAGTCACTTTCCTCAAATTTTCTATCCTTTGCCTTCTTGTCAAATAGATACTTCATCTATGTCTGTAACTTCATTTTTTGGTTTTGGGAAGCTCTCCTTATTTCATCAAGTTCAGCAATTTGCTCCATTATTTTCTCCGTAGGTTTAGGGATATCCAAATCTTCCAGAAGGACAAACTTGTAGACCGGTAACAAATTCTGCAAAGGCATCTTGGCTTGTGCTCCATAAACCAACTCAAATGGGGATTTTCCAATTGCTCTTTTAATAGTAATCCTATTGGTCCACACAACTAGCTTTAATTTTGAATCCTAGGCCTTCTTGTTCCATCCTAACATCCTCCTTATAATCTTCAAAAGACTCTTATTGCTGGACTTTGCTTGACCATTAACTTGTGGATGGTAAGGAGCTATATAAGAAATAGTAATGCCATATGTATCATAGAAAATTTTGAATTCATCTGACCTGAAACACATCCCATTATCTGTGATTAACCTCAATGGTGTGTCAAATCTGGTGATAATGTTGTCCATCAAGAAATTTGTCACCACTTTACTTGTAGCATGTTTAGTTAGGATTGCTTCTACACATTTAGTAAAATAATCAGTGGAAACCAGTGTCCACTTGTGTCCTCCACCTGATTTTTCCTCTATCTCTCCAATGAAATCAATTCCCCATTGATGGAAAGGGGCATCAGCCTGCAAGGGTCAAAGTGGAAAAGCTCCTTGATACTTCAATTTTCTAGAGAACTTTTGGCAATCCTCACACTTTCTTACATGTGTAAAAGAATCATTAAAAACCTTTGGCCAATAATAACCTACCCTGAGAATTTTATGTGCAATTGTCTTTGTTGAATAGTGTCCTAAACAAAATCTTTCATGCATTTAACATAGTACATGCTTGGCCTAAAACTCATCTAGACATAAAAATAGTATACCATCCCTATTCTTCCAAAAGAGATCTCCACCCATGAAAACATATTTTGATGCATGCAACTTCAATATTCTCTTCTGGTTGTCACTCAATCCCTTTGGACACTTCATGTACTTAAGGTAATGCATAATATTAGTATACCAAGGAGTGTGCTCAATGCTAGCAACTACAGTCTCTTCATCCACACTACAAACTTGATTTGTTTCAATATTCGATTCTGCCATCAACCTAGCCAAGCCTTGACCTCTCACTAACTTAGTAATCTGTATCTCCATGTCAAACTCTTGGATTTTGTTAATCCATCTACATCTCTTTCTTGTTACTTCAAATTGTGTCAGGATATCTTTGACAGCTGCATGGGGGACATAGGCAATCACCTTTGCTCCAACAAGATATGGCCTAAAAGTTTTTGTAGCCTTCACCAATGCAAATTCCTACTTTTCCATTATATCATACTTCAATTCAGACCCTTGTAATGACTTACTGAAGAAAGATATAGGTTGTTCATGACCATCCTCATTCTTTTGTAACATAAAAGCAACAATAGTATGCATTGAAGCAAATGAGAATAGCTAAAAAGGCTTTGCAAAATCTAGAGACTTAAGGATAGGAGCTTCCTTGATGGCTCTTTTGATGGATATAAAGCCTTCCAATGCTTTTGCAGTCCATTCTAGTTTATGTCCTTTCTTCAACATTTTTGATATAGGCTTAATGATCTCAGCAAAGTTAGAAACAAATCTCCTAACAAAATTAATCTGTCCAAAAAATGACTGTATAGCCTTAACAGTTTTGGGAATAGGAATTTTTTCAATAGCTTCAACTCTCTCAGGATCTATTCTAATTCCCTCTTTTGAAATGATATGTCCTAAGAGCTTACCCTCTATGACTGCAAAATCACACTTCTTTGGGTTCAAGCTAATACCATATTCTAGGGCTTTAATAAATACCTTCTCTAGATGTTGCACATGATCTTAAACCTTCTTTGAATAGGTAGTCAGGTCATCTTGATACACCACCATGATAGCATTGATTAAATTTGCAAATGCCACATCCATAGCTCTTTAGAAAGTCGCTCTAGCATTAGTGAGACCAAATGGAATTCTTATGTATATGTACCCCAAGGAGTTGTAAATGTTGTCTTATATTGCTCAGATTCCTTGACTTTAACTTGGTTATACCCTAAAAATCCATCCATCATAGACAACAACTCACACCCTGTCACCTTATGCAATATAGCCTCCATATTGGGTAGAGGATGATTGTCCTTGAGAGATGCCATATTCAGATTTCTAAAGTCCACACATAATCTGATGTCACCATTTTTCTTCCTTACAGAGACCAAGTTTGATACCCATGTTGAGTGCCTGATTGGTTTAATGATTCCTCCATCCCTGAGCTTTGTCAATTCTTCTTGCATTTTAGGCACCAGCATTGGATTTATGGGTCTTTGCTTTTGTCTGAATGGCTTAGCGTCTAGCTTCAATGGTATTTCATGATGAAACAAATCTTCCCTATATGCTTTTAGATCTTCATAAGACCAAGCAAAGACGTGTTTATATTTTCTCAGCAACTCTATCAACATTCTTCTAATTGTAGGGCTTATCTTCTTTCCTATGTACACCTTTCTTAGTGCCATCTCAGTCCCCAAGTCTACTTCTTTGATATCTTCCCTTCTGACTAGCATTTGCTTCATGAGAGATTGATTATTTCCATCATACAGCCACTCCAATGCCACTAAGCCTTTAGGAAACTTATTTGTTTTGATTTGTAAGATCTCCTTGTCAAAGACTATTTGCTTCCCATCCACTTCTTCAACAAAAGCATTGAAGTCAATTTCCTGTGCTTCATATTGATCTATACAATGAAGAAATTTTAGAAGGTCAATATCATCATTGAAGACCTGCCAACTATAAATGTTATCAGGAACAATAGGCCTTATCTTGTACTCAATCTGTGATAACCCAACCAGTGTAATATCATCTCTTTTGAGCGCCACATTTGCTAAAAAAATAGCCATTATGTTCTTTGATTTTTCAATCCACTTAATTGAAAATGCATCAAACAATTCAATTGTGTCCCATACAACATTCCTATATTGTTTCAATCTTTTATGCTTTGCTGCATACTTTGATTTGACTTGTGAAACAACTAACTCTAAATTTCTAAGAACAACCAACAACTTAATCTTGTGTTTCATAGCTATGTTCAGACCTGTCAATAAAGCATCATATTTTGCTACATTGTTTGTGCATTCAAATGTCAACAGGAATGAATATTTAAATATAATACCTTAAGGTGAAACAAACACAATCCCAACTCCATTACCTTCTTGGCTGCATGCTCCATCAAAATACGTTTTCCATACTTCATTAAAGCTTTGTGCCACATGCTTTTCAATTGGATCACTATTGATTAATTCTGGCTAGGCTAATTCTATCTTGAAACTTCCAAGATCAACATCACAAAAATAATTGATTTGGTCTTGAGGCACATAGTCAACAAGCTGGTTCATTCTTGGTTCTCTATACAATTTGACTTCTTGACCATTCACTTGAATAGTTGCATAAGATAAATCAAACTGGACATTTCTTCCAACTATTGTTGTCCACTGTCTTGATAGAAGCATCCCAAACTGAGGAGTATCAATCACTATGATATCTATATTATAAGCCACCTGTGGATAAGTAGCCAATTTGACTTCAACACCTCTCATAATTCCCACCACAAGTACATGTCTGTTATCCATTGCATAGCACTTCCCTTCACATGTATCAACCCACATGCCAAGCTGCTTCATAACTCCTACTGGCATGATATTTATAGCAGCACTAGAGTATATCATGCAATTTCTCAGCAATTTTTTATTGATAAGCAACGTAGTGAAAAAAGGATCAACTTGAGGGGGAGTTGTTAATATATCACTCAAGCAGACTTCAGAGTTATTTACTTTCTCCTTCCTATTGACTGCTTTAATGGCTACTTTATTTTCTGAATTTGTATGTTTTTCATTCCCACTTGTTATCAATTGAACAATAGTTTCCATATATTCTTTAATTTTCATCATCTCAAGTAGTGGAACAAACATTTTTACCTAGGATAATGCTTGAGTGAAGTCAAAAGAAGAGCTCTCCACCATAATAATCTTCTTCAGCTTTGGCATTTCTCCTTGTTTTCTTCTTTTTCTTTTTTACCAGGCTAGTCGGGCTTTTGCATCTCTTTGTGTAATTCCTTCACTTTTTCCTTTTGAAAAAGCTTCTCTTCATTTTTATCATGCTGCTTGTTTTCTATTTTTTTCATAGTTCCTTGTGTTTCCTTCTGATCTTTCATAAAGATTCCCCTAGGAATGCCTTCCATCTCATTTACTTTTATGTTTCTCAACCAGTATTTACTCCTTGCTTCCTCAACTACAGCAACAGTTATTCTCTCTATTTCATCTCAGTAAGTCTCCTCATACTGCATTGAGCAGGAACCTCAACTAAAAGTGGCTCTGTATAATCTTCTTCAGAATCAGAAAGGATTTGCTATTCAGCCATATGGACATTATATTTCTGATTTGAAACATCGTACTCATAACCTTCATCCTCAAAAGATGAGTACCCTTCCTCAACATGGTGAAAATTATTTGAATTCAAATACACCATGTGATCTTCTCCACTATTTCCAATCAACATTCCCTCTTCTTGCATTATTTGGGATACAACACAATAGTTTGGGGAATGTGGCTTATCACAAGCTTCATAGAAGTAACTATTACTCACCATATAAGCTCCCTTCTTGCTCAATAGATCAGGAGTTTCTTTGTTTCTTGGCCTAGCTATTATAGGTTTTCCATCCTTCCAGTTTGTATTATAAGGAATTTCATGCAACCTCGACCTTTCATTTATGTATGTGCTTTCCTGTCTATACTAAAAAATTGTTGCTTTGTTGTGGAGGTGTAGGGTTGTCTCTTTTATTGATTATACCAGTAGCCTTCCTATTGTTTTCAATTGTCAGTGCTATATTTGGAGCTTCAGTCAAATCTCTTGGGAATCTATTTCTCAGTTCATACCCTATCTTAGGATCAAATGCATTTAGATAAACACTCAATGCTATAGAATCTAGCAACCTTGATCCAGGAGGTACTTTAGTCTGTAACTTGTTGAATCTTCAGTTGAAATCATAAATTGAGTCATTCTAATTCTTTTGGATTCACATCAATTCATGAAGAGCTACATCTGGTGCATTTAGATTCCCATATTGCTCTAGGAATCAGTCCTAGAATATTTGAAGAGAATTAATTGAGAATGCTAGCAAGCTATTGAACCAATCCCTAGCATCTTCAATAAGTGGCATCATGAACAACTTCATGTGCAAATATTCGTATGGCACATCTATGTCTTGGATGAAAACATTGAAACTCCTTAAATACTCTTCAGTAGTAATTGCATTACTTCTTGTGAATTTGGGCACCATACCCCTCCAACTGCCATCCATAGGGTAAGGATATAATTGAAAGCCTGCTAAATCAAACTGTCTGATCATTGTTGTATGTTGGTGAGGGGGATGGTTAGGTGGATACTGATGTTGGTGCATGGGATTATTGAATTGTGTATTATTGAATTGCATTACTTCTTGTGAATTTGGGCACCATACCCCTCCAACTGCCATCCATAGGGTAAGGATATAATTGAAAGCCTGCTAAATCAAACTGTATGATCATTGTTGTATGTTGGTGAGGGGGAGGGTTAGGTGGATACTGATGTTGGTGCATGGGATTATTGAATTGTGTATTATGTTGTGGGATGTAATGCTAATTAGGAGGTGGATGCATATTTTTATGTTGTGTGGGAATATGAGGTGGATGATTTGGCTGCTTGTGGTGATTCCCTGTTTGATTGTGAGGATCCTTTAATTGATTAGAGGGCCCTGCACCAATATCACCCTACTTGTGAGGTGGTACATACTTTGGGTCACTAGCCGTCTAATTAGTAACTTGAGTTTTCTATAATTTAGCCTCTAATTCCTCAATCCTCTTCCTCTGTAATTCAAACTTTGCTTTTAATTCCTCAGGAAGCTGATGATCAACAAACACATTTTGGTTACCCTCCATCTTTTGTTCACATTCTTGTTGATATCTGAGTCCTCTTGCCTCAAGCTCAGCATCAAACGCAGGCTGATTTTGAGGATTATAAAATGGATTTCTTTGCTCTTCATGGGTACAAAGTTTTTCACTTGAGTTATCTCTCCATGTATGATAGCGATCATATGTTTCACAGTGGACTCTTGATGCTTTGTCTTTATCTGTTAGGCACATGTCCTCACTTATTATTTTTCCCTTATCAACCTTATCATCTTTGTGTTTCCACTTACTGTTGCCAACGGGAGCTCCAGTATGACCTCCCTTGTATTGAGATCTTCTTCCATTCATGTTTGGAATGTTTGTATCAAAGTCACCACTCACTTTTCAAAAGTGAGAAAATATCTGATATTCTTATTCCTAGCAGAGTCTGTGCAATATTTTTGACTCTATGATTAAGGCTCCGATTCTGAATGTATTCCCCAACAGAGTTTCCAATTTGTTAGCTCTCAAAAACACAGGCCAAATTCCTCAAGAGGCTGCCAATCTCTTGATATGTTTCAGGGTAACAGACAAGGTCAAAAGAATTTAACCTTCTACTCTTTAGGTGCTACTAAACCCAGGTGAGTGTACATATTTGAATTGAGCATACTTAACTTATATTTATCCTTATGAAATGCTTTGTCCACAATGGTAGAGGGGAGTGAACAAATGAAATCAAGCTTGGTATGAATAGAACTAGCAATCTTCTAATCTAAATCCTAAAGAATTCAATCAACAGATGTAAAGAAACTGAATAAATCCAAATGATGAAGTGCAAAGACCAATGCCTTGTTGGGTATGCAAAGTCAACTGAAATCAAGATGAGCAACACTTCTTTGGAAAAAACTCCAATTATCTAGAATATATTCTATTTACAACTTGTATAAACATGCAAGACTGTGATTACTAAGCTCTATTTTAATAATCCAGATGAATCTCTCTGATTACTGTGATCAACTAAAAGTATTTAATCTTTGCTTGAAAGAACCAATCAATTAATCACACAGATACAAAAAATGTGCACTGATGAATTGAGTATAAACTTGTTATATCAATTTAAACAATCAAAAAGAATCCATCTTGGAGACAACTCAACAATACTTTCATTAATTTCAACAAATAATTGACACCAAAAATATGCAGCAACATCAATTGACTTTCATAAATACCTCCATTCTGAAATCATGCAACAATAGTCTCTGATCTAATAATTTTATTCTACTGTATCTACTTGCTATGTATCAAATATCTAATAACTGGTAATCTAGTTACAATCACATGATTCCTATTTATACACTAGTATCAGAAAAACATATCATATTGAAATCCCATGTCGGCCTTCCATAGAATCTGGGCTCAAATCATGTCCACCTGCAACAGTTTTCAAACATTTACATGTAATCCATAGTATTTGAATTTTATTAATCATCTGTGAATTAGTTTCCAAGACAATCCAGTAGATATGTCGAAGGAAATTAAATAGTCAATCGTTCCTTGGTTCTATCTGTTTTGCCGTGACATCTTACTGTCAGAGAAATATAATACAGGATTCATTATGTTTCATTGAGAGCACCTTTTACCTCATGTATGTTGCTGTGACATTTCACCATTGGGGAGACTCTATATATAAAATACTTCGTTAGATTGAGAGTCTTCATTCATCTTGACTCACTATGACACATTGGTTTTCTCGCCGATGTATCCTTCTATCTCATGTGGGTCGCTATAACATACCAACATTGGGGAGACCTCATATAGAAAGAAATTCTCACACCGAGATGCACTTTTGATTCATTAACCTTCACCATAGCTCTGTGATGTTGGGGAGACTTCTCAAATATCATATTACATTTCACCAAAAGCCCTCATGATCAAACTTGTTCACCGAGACAACTCCATACTTACACCGACAAAGGCCCCCCCTTGTTCCATCAGTGAGACCCACATGAATTTGCTGTGACATATTCTGAAGAAAAATTCTCTCACTGACAAGTCATTTGATAGAAAATTTATGTGTGATATCGGCAAGAATGAAGGTCACTCGCGAAGACCTTACTTCGAAAGCTTTAGCTCTTACTGAGATGTATACCTTTCATCTTGTGTATCATTGAAACAATGCAACTTTCTCCCTGACAGAGTCACCTTTATGTTTCATCGGCAAGACCCATGGTACACGTTGAGACAACACACTGATAGAAAGTTTTCTTACTGAAAATCCCGATGAAAGAAATGCTTTACATTGAGTCAGCATGACATATATACTTCGTTATGACATCACCTGGAAACAAAATGTTTGGCTGAAGTGAATCCTCATGCATTGTTCAGTGAGACTCCTCCCGAGAATTCATTTGTGAAGACCCTGTGTTGGTGAGACTCAATAAAATCATTGAGACACCATTTTGAATACCACCACCTCTTGCCAATATAAACCTTTCTCACATTAGTCGGGGAGACATTTTAAATTCGATAAGACACTACCCCAATGACCAAAATCCTACCGATATGTTCCTCCTCGATCATCAGAACAATGATAGAGTTGTGCTGAAAGGTGAATGGAGATGACCTGTCATCATTGAGACAACAAAGGAGTCTTTCTGATAGACCTACAACATACATATGTTAGCACAACATGGGTTGGGGAGACCCTGAAAATCTCACGCTGAAGTGGAATTGTAACATGGGAAATGCATGACACGATGGATTCTATGGGGTTACACGACCAAAATATGGGTAATAATATCATGAGATGAGGAAAATGTGCCTGAAATAGGATTCATATGGAGACTTAGGGGTATGAAAGATATGTAAAAATAATCAGGTTTTTATAGTTCCAATAGTGTATAAAATGGTTGTTAATATTGAGAACAATAGAAGGGATTTTGGTAAAGTAGGAAGGAGAGATGACCCTAAACTTCTAAAGAATCCAAAAGCTTGAAATGAGAAATATAGCAAGACTACAACTCCTGATGAGAAGTTGGATCAAGTTCTTAGTCTATTAAAAAAGCAAGGAAAGAATGATAAACCTCAATTTGAGAGAAATGATAGCCCCCCAAGACTCCAATATTTCCCCTATCACACCAATTGGCACAATTGCAAGCCAATTTGGAATAATTAGAAGAATTATCAAGCTACAATTGATCCTCTACATAAGAATACCATGAATGTAGTTGAGGATTTAGCATGGGGTGAAGTACGTGAGATTCCTTATGCATCACAATAGTGTGTTGTGGCTAGGTCTATGTCAGAAACCCAACAAGATCAAGGAAAATCCTATTCACCTTGTAATCTAGATGAGTCAGCAATATGTTCATGACTCGGTCTGATTTGGAGTATGGTAATTATTATTCTAGTGATGATGCCAATGTAGATGATGTGGATGTACAAAGGCAACAATAAAATATATACCATCAGTAGATATTGTCAAATGAGGAAAGGGAAGATGAATAGACCTTCAAATGAGGAGATAGAGAGATATACAACTACCTTAGCTACAAGAGCTCAAGTATGAAGTGATCTCCACTTGAGGAATAGAGTGGTGAGTGGCAATCAAGGCCACCTTGGAGGTTTATTCATAAAAGAAGGCAATGTAGATAGTAAAGGAGCCGATGTAAAGAACAAGAATGAAGAAACCAACCCTAAAGATTCAAAAGAAATAAGAATCTAGGTGAAGAAAGGTGGTAAAGTTAAGACTAATGCTGAAGTCACACATCATGACCTGAAGGCAAAAGAGTTGAAGCTAACCCCTAAGATAGTTGAGAAGAAACCTAATAAGGTAGGCCCCCAGGAAATAATATTTCCTGACATGTCGAGTTATTCTCCCATTGATATTTTTTAAGTCCTATCCCAAATCTGGTTCATAGTCCCACTCCTTGAAATGATGAGGATTGACAATCATAAAAACAAAACAGTGCTTGATATCAATAGTATTGCAGGGGGGAGTAAGCACAATGCAGAGGTTGATGTACTTGACACAAGTACTGGTCAAGCAAAAGGTGTTGAATTGGATGCAATTGTTAGTGAGAACCCTAAGATCTACTTAGGAACTACCATTAATACAAACCCAAGTCTAGTTAATCCTTTCTTTTTGAGTTTGATTACTGATGGAAAGATACTCAAAAACTATATGATAGATTTAGGTGCCTCAAACAATGTGATGCTTGCCAAGATAATGGAGGAAATGGGTTTGAAATTTGACAATACCTATGGAAATTTTTATTCCATGGATTATAGAGAAGTCACTATCATTGGTTTGATCTACAACGTTCCATATAGACTAGCTGCATTTCTTGAAAAAGGAGCTAGTTATGAGTGTCATAGTGGTGGACAATCCCCCTGACTTATGGAATGCTGCTATCTAGACAATGGTGTGCCTCCATAGGGGGAAGTATGCAATGTGATTTATCATTTGACACATTCTCCATTGACCAGAAGGATGTTAAAATTACTAGGGTATGTGCAGGATCATGATGGGCCAATAAGTGGCAATATGATGGGTATGTGGCTAATAACTATTTTCTTACCCAAAATTGATGAAATGAAAAGGGTTTTTAAAGGATATTCTCATCTTTCCACCGATATAAATTATGCTTTACTTTGAATTTAATAAGAAATTATTATTCATTTTCTATTCAAATTATGACTAAATTCCTCATTGATAGGCTGATTGAAAAACATCTATAGCTTTCAAATGGTATCACATTTTTTGAATCCAAAACATGTGTCACATTCTATGCTTCACATACTATAGGATTAAAAAAAGAAAAATTGAATTTCATGAAGTTTTGACCAAGTTAAGGTGGTCGACATTTGAGTTTTATATTTTTAAAAAGTTGTAATAAAAATTCATAATTAATTATTTACTTGGAAAAAATTATAAAAATATGCATCACATTGGGGTGTGAGTCCTCTACTTATATCTAAAGTCTCATAAAAAAATATTATCATTTTATTGTGGTTAGGGTGGTCAGACAGACACCTACTTCTTATTTTTTCCCTAAAATTTAAGTACCACTGCATTGAAATTTCAAATGTTCACCAAATAGATTTTTTTTAAACCAACCTAGTAGTTTAGAAACTACATTCAATTTGCTACAGATTCTATTCTTACATATTTTTGAAATAATCTAGATAACTTATTCAAATTTTTATGTCAATTTTTCTAACTCTAATTTTTATAAAAATTTTGCCACTTATGGGCCTTTTTTTTCCATGATGATCTTGCACATACCCACCAGAGAGTCAAGATTTCAACATATGATTGAGCTAATTGAAGAACTAGAGGAGCCCTAATGATTAATGTTGTGGACACAAGCCTTGATACTTTTTGTTTAGAGGAGTTAAAGCAAGAAGAGGAAGAATTTAGGTATACTCCAATTACTAGAGAAATCTTACAAACATCCCAGGAAGATGCCATGTGGATTCTTTATTTTGATGGAGCGTGTTCAAAAGAAGGATCGGGTGTTGGAGTCATTCTTATTTCCCCTAAAGCTAAGATGTTTAAATACTCTTTATTGCTATAGTTCTCATGTACCAATAATGTGGTTGAATATGAAGCTTTGTTACTTGGTCTAAAGTTAGCCTCCAAGCATGGAATAAAATCATTAAAAGTATTTGGGGACTCTGAGCTAGTAGTATCCCAAGTCAGGTCCAGATTTGTCACTAAGGATAAAAGGCTGAGGCAATACAAGAATGAGGTATGGGATACTATTGATTCATTTGACACTTTTGGCACATATTGGGTAGAAAGAGGGAAGAATGCCAAAGGAGATCTATTGGATAATATTGCAATCAAGCTTGATGATGCAACTTTTGATGGTGTCTCAAGAATTGAGGAACAAACAAGGCTGACAGTACCTAAAAACATCTACAATTAGCAGGTGTTTGATGATGACAATAACATATTGAGATTCTTGCATTGTGTGGACAATTATGAGAATCAAGAGACTGATTTCAACTCACATGTGGTGGAAGTGGATGGAAAGGACACATTATTGGGAAATGAAGTAATCCAACTTAAGACCAATAAAATTCCTCAGGGTTTTAGTTGCACTTGAGAGAGTTTCTGATGGCCTAGATATATCCAATGTTAAGCAATTAAGTGCACATAAAGAGGACTTAGAGGAAATCAAATTAGGAAAAAAACATGCTCCTAAGAAGGTATAAATAGGGGAAAGGATGAAGCCACATGTGAGTACTATGCTAATTGCATTGTTGCAAAAATACAAACATGTGTTTGCATGGTCTTATGATGATTTAAAAGCCTACTAGGAGTAGCTATTTCAACATGAGATTCCACTAAATCTAGGTACAAAACCTCTTAGGTAGAAACAAAGGCCTATTAGTCCTACCTCAAGGCCTAAAATGAAAGAGGAGCTTACCAAATTAAGTGATGCGGGAATTATCAAACCAATAAGATACTCCTCATGGGTGTCCAATCTAGTTCCTATCAGAAAGAAGAATGGTGACTTAAGATTCTGTGTAGATTTTAGGAACCTCAATGTTGAATACTTAAAAGATAATTACCCTTTACCCAACATGGAAGCAATGATGTAGAAGGTCACTAGTTTCAAATTAATTTCTATGATGGATGGATTTTCTTGTTACAACTAGGTCATGTTCAGGGAATCAGAGCAATACAAAACAACCTTCACAACCCCATAGGGAACTTATGTTTATGTCAGGATTCCATTTGGTTTGATAAATGTTGGTTCCACGTTTCAATAGGTTATGGATGTGACTTTTTCCAATTTTATAGATTTGTTTCTTGCTATCCACCAGGATGATCTTACTACCCATAGTAAGAAAGAAGATGACCACTGCTCACACCTTGAGAAAATATTTGTTAGAGCTCTAGAGTATGGCATCTCGTTGAATCCCAATGAGTGTGCTTGTTCGGGTTAAGGAAGGAGATTTTTTGGGGCATATTGTCTCAAAGCAAGGAATCAAGATTGATCCTAAAAGAGTGGTGACTATAGACAAGATTACACCACCAAGGAATGTCAAAGGCATTCAATCTTTCTTTGGGAAGATAAATTTTTTGAGGTTTGCCACTAATTTTGTAGAAATAGTTAGACCCATTTTGAAGATGCTCAAGAAAGGAGAAAAGGTGCCATGGTTAAAAGATTCTCTTAAATCTTTTCAAGCTATCAAGGATGCTATTAAAGTTGCACCTGTTTTGAAAACTCCAAACTATACTAAGCCTTTCCAACTATTCATGTTTACCTCTTTTCACACTGTAGCTAGAGTCCTGTTGCAGAAAAGTGATGAGGGTTATGAACAACCAATCGCCTTCTTTAGTAAATCCTTGCAAGAAACCAAGCTGAAATATGATACCATTGAGAAGAAATATTTTTCTTTAGTCAAGGATGTCAAGAATTTTAGGATGTATCTAGTAGGTTCAATGGTAGTGGATTATGTCCCAAGTGTAGCAGTGAAGGAATTTTTTACTCAACAAGAAACTATAGGCCGAAGATGTAGATGGATCAACTGAATTTAGGAATTCAACATAGACATTCAAATTACGAAGTTAATAAGGGGCTAGGGCTTGGCTAAAATTATGGCTAAATCTAACCTAGAGGCTAACCAAATCAATGAAGTTGAACTAGAAAATGTTTCTCCCTTTTGTGATATGCAAGCATGTGGTTGGTACCAAAGGATAGTTGAATACTTGCAAACCATGAAATGCCCATATGGAATGCTAAAGAATGAAAGAAGAACCCTGAAGTTACATACAATCAGGTATGCTATCATTGATGGTGAACTCTAGTGGAGAATTTCAAAGGGTGTGCTCTTTAGGTGTGTGGATGGTGACCAAGTAGAAGATTTGTTGATTGAAATGCATAAAGGAATGTGAAGAGGCCACTATATGTACAAGAAAACAAAAAAAAAGGTATTGAGAGCTAGTTTTTGGTGGCCTATAGTATTCAAGGACACACATCGACTTGTTCAAAAGTGTGATGCTTGTTAGAAATTTATAGGTAACTTACCACTTAGACTAGTCTCAGCACCAACCCCCTTCCAACATTGGGGTACTAACTGTATTGGAGAAATGACGGTGAAGTCCAATGGAGGAAATGATTGGATCTTGGTTTTTACTAACTACTTCACAAAGTAGGTTGAGGCCATTCCCACCAAGAAAGCCACTAGCAAATTGGTCATTGATTTCTTGATGAAATTTTTTTTAAGCAGATTTGGTGTTCCTGAAAGAATTGTCACAAACAATGCTATGTGCTTTAGGTTTGAATAATTCATGGAATTTTGTAATGAGCATGGTATAAATGTATCATATTCATTTGTATATCATCACCAGGGGAATGGAAAGACTAAGTCCAATAATAAAATCCTCATGAATATCATTAAACGAGTCCTTGACAAGAACAAGAAGGCTTGGGATTTGAAACTGTAATTGGCATTGTGGGAAGATATATCCACAGTCAAGAAAGTTTTTGGGCATTCTCCTTTCAACTTGGTGTATGGAGTGGAAGCTAGGATCTCACACAATAATTTTATGAAAATATATAAGTTTGTATAGGAATATGATACTGAAATCTGTGATGAGATGCAAAACAAGATGAATGAATTGGCTAAGCTTGATGAACTGAGGAGAGAAACTCACAAGAAGAATGAGAAAATGTAGCTTCAAGTTAAATATTTACTTGAAAAATGAGTTGAGCCAAGGAAATTTGAGGTACAATGTATGGTATTAATGTGGAATGTCAGAATTGAGGATAAAGGAAAACATGGGAAGTTTGATCCCCTATGGCTTGGGCCTTACTTAGTTACAGGTATTCATGGGGAGAATTCTTACTTCTTGCAATCACTTACAGGTGAATTTTTGGAACTTCCAGTACATGGACAGTTCTTGAAACCCTATTTCTCTTGAAATAGGTTTTGTCTCCATGTACATTGTATAGTTTTGTAGATTTTGTACATAGGGTTTGGTGTGTTTGCTTCCTTTTGTGTCTACTTGACTTGTCCAAGAAATTTCATGCCTTTTGATTCCTCTGTGTTTGGTCTGCTCCACCAAGAGATCTATTTCTCACCATACCCACCAGGGGTATGCGTCCTTGAGCATGAGTCGATGTTAGACCCGCAAAAACTCTTGATATTTTGAGGTATTTTGTTCTCAATATCAGCACAATATGTTTTGATAAACACAAGGTTTTAGGTTTTCGTTGAATATCCTTGTCATCCAAAATTTCCATGTAACCCTTAGATGTCTTATTCTGCATTGACTTTTTTTTCGGTTTCCAGTGACATAAGTCACCTCTCGAGTCATCATTGAACATGTAAGAATTATCTATGAAGGTAGCTACCTAAGATCTAGAGGCCTAATAGAAAGCACAAAAGAGAGAGAATAGAATATGACAAGAATAAATTGTTTTCTGCCAATAATGAAAATATGATATGCAGTACAATACAATAGTACATAGGAGACCCCTTGGTTATATAGCCAAGGTGAAAACATAGAAGGGCATAAGATTATGACAAGTGTCGTAATCTTATGACATGAGACAACTATGAAAAGTTATCACTCCACCTAAAGTGGAAAAGGATAATGTGATAATCTCCACAAAAGGTGGAAGTGATGAGGTAATGACATGTCAAGTCCACCAAAGGTGGAAAATCTCCAACAACCTCCTATGTGGTCCCTAAGTAAACTTAACTAAGGTGTAATCATGACCTAGGACAAGGTACAAGACATTTAATTGCACCAACACCCCCCCTTAAGTGCAACTTAGGGAGAATGTACACAAATGCAAACAATGCAAGATGGTTCCTGGCTACTAGGCCATTTTAGGTACCCATGTACACACAATGCAATCTCTCATAAAGCGGAGAAAAGGAGAAAACCTAGTGGGACAAAACTCCTCCCCAAAAGAGAGAACAAAACAAGAATCATGCTGTAGGAAGGATAAAACCTCAAGTGAGGAGAAAGTCCCCCCCATAAGAGATAGTCCATGCAACCCCCCCTTAATGGAGAGTCACTGCTCAAATGTCACAATGTCAAGAGTCCCCAATCTGAATTGAAGAAGGAGAGGATGTAAAATAATGTGAAAGCTGAAGTAGAGTGGACCAAGGATGATGATGAGTCCTCCAAATGTTGTTACAAAAGAAATTCGAAACTGTGCAAAGCACTGATAGAAGGAATTAGGTACAATTGCAGAAGATGCCACATAACTAGTGACTGAGTTGAATCTGTCAACTCAAGAGTAACTGTAGAATCTGTCGATGAAGAACTGTAGAAGAATCCACACTGCAATAGGAATAAGGTCGAAACCAAGAAGACAACTACATGAGCATCAACTGACTGCTCAATAATAGCAGATTGGTACAATCCATGTCTCACTAGAGCCATGCACAATTTGTACAATCCAAGTCTTACTGGAGCCATGCACCAAGTCTCTAGATGTAGAACCAAACTTCTGAAGATAGGTAGAGTGCTTCCAAAATAGGAGTCTATATGGTGATTAGTCCATCTCATTGAAATGCATGGGTAACCAGCCACTGCATACTCTAAGTATATAGGAACTAACACTAGATACATAGATCAATCCAAAGAAGCATATAGAACATGACATAGTACACTGAAATAGAAGATTGTGGCACTTTATTTTAGTGCAATTACAACATTAGAAAGAGGAGAACTACAATCAACATGATGCAAAACTGGAAATGCTGATGAAGAAGCCAACCAAAGGAACCCAAAGCTAAAGACAATGAAAAAAGCCCTCCAGGTGAATTTCGGTAGGAGCAACTGACCCCCATTTGACTGCCGATTAGAGGAACAAATGTTCCAAGGCAAGGCTTGATCGGGACGCAAAATAATTTCTCCAATTTTACATGTTATTGCATGATTTTTTTTTAAAAAAAAACTTAAAAAGTTTAATTTAAAAACTTTATTTATTTAAAAAACTTTATTATTAAAATAATAAAGAAAATTCTTCAATTAATAAAGAAAAACATAATGTTTACTTTTTATTCCCTGTTTTAAAAACCAACTCACAGATGACAAGATGGCAAGATCGTTACCTCTGCTAGCCACCGTAGTAGTACAGGGTACCCTACGGTCTACGTAGACTTTGTAACTTTACAACAAATAAAAATTACCTCACTGTGTACCGACTGTGCAGGTTATGCCTGCCTTTGAGAGCAACCTGGCAGATGGGCAGTCCCATGCAATGGTGATAGGCTTCGAAGAGGAGCTAATCTACAACCACCTCCAATGGATTTGGCATGTCCATAAGATAACTATCTCATCTAGGCTAAATTTGATGTAACAAGCTCCTGCACCTAACTAAAAATCTCCAAGGACTAACTAAAGGCACAAAAGCTATACCATATAAGAATATGAATATCTAAGAATATAGAATATGACAACTGTGAATAATGCAAATATGATATTTGTTAGGAGACTAATAGCTAAGGTGAGAACCATAAGATTATGACCATTATGACATGAGAGAAAAGTTATCACTCCAAAAGTGGACATGGAAGTGATGAGGTCAAAGTCCACTAAAGTGGAAGTAAGTAAACAACTAAGGTGTAATCATAGTTGCTAACGTTCCCATTTTCTCAAACATTGTCAGCCTGACTTATGTCTCAGGAGGGGTAAGTAAACCTAGTCAAGAAGAAAATGCATTCATACAAGTGATGATCATGAAATGACACTAGGCTTACATTGCAGTTCACATCGAATTTTCGCATGCTTTGAGATCGACACAGACTCCAAAATGAGTTCCCTGTTGCTTTAAAAGTAGTGAGGTGTGAGTGTAGGCTACTAGATTATATCTAATTTGGCTACTTGTTTTGGCTAGGACAACAATGTAAATTCAAATATTATCAACTTGATCTGAATTGTTCAATGTTGCCACCTTAGCTAAGGATCAAGGACATAGATTCAAAGTTGTGAAGTACACCTGTTGCAACCTTTTCTTTGCGCGAGTGGGTAGTAATGGAAAAAATGAATCGTGAACTCACTCAATTGCATTCAAAATTTGTGCATACAGTTAGTTCTTTCTTTTTTGGAGTTGACAATTTTTTTTGTAACAATACAAAGAATTGGAGAGCCATTTTGCAAAATCCATCCCAATTGGTGTTAGGGTTTTAATGCATTTGAAAGTTGTAAGTATGATAAACCTAGTTTTATGCTTTCTTTCAACTTTTTATATCAGGGTTTTCTTTCAATTGGTTGTATGAGGGATGTTTTACTTCTTTTCTTTCATTGCCTAGGATTAGGGTTGATTCTTCCTTTAAAAGGTACTGAAGCCTCATAAAATCATTCAATACTAGCAGACATCCTATGTCATAGGCTTTGAGTAGGAAACCAATTGTTAAAATCTACTCTATTCAAAACCCTGGTATATGTAAACTCATGGCCCCTAAGGGACAAGCTGCTACCTATTCATCCTAGTCCTGGACTTTATCCCAGGATGCAATCAATTTTTTCCACCCTCTACTAACAAGAAGCAAGAGAGGAGGGTTTTTTTCTAGGGTCCTATGGTGAGAAACGAGGTGACTGATAAGTAGTATAACATAAAGGATGCCAAAGTGCCTTCCACTAGATTGCATTTAATTTAGCATTGGTTTGGGAATAGGAACCCTCCCCCTCCTTTTAGTAATCCCTGGAAGTTGGATATGGGAAAATTTGTGGTCCCAAATTTGCATCAGGATGTGCATCTCCTAAAAGAGATTTCCTCAAATTATGACCCAATTGCCAGGGTGGTTAGAATTTATAGTAGGGAGAACATGGTATAGATAACGAGAGAGGATATTGAAGAAATCTTTGATCTGCATGAATGGAGTCAGAATCTAGTTCCTCTTGATATGTATAGAATCAAAAGAGAGCACACCAATACCAATGTACTCATCAAAAAGAAAATCTTTCCTATGTATACTATAACAAATGGAACTAGGAAACAAAAGAGAAAGGCCTAGGATTGGAGAGGGAGAGCTTGAACCTTTCCCTATGAGTTACTTTGAGTGTTATTTCAAAAACAATATCTGCTTTCTATGCCAAATCATTGGTTTCACTCCACTAGACATATTGTAGAGAGAATACAGTTACTTGGCCACACATATACAACATCTAGCATATAGTATAGTCTATGACTATGGTACTTACCTAGCAGAGCACATTCATGATGGTCTGGTTCCATTGAAGAAAGGAAAAGTGTAGGTGAAATTCAGGTGGTACTCATTATTAATGCACATGTTTCTGTATAAAGGATGAAAGATCTTTGAGAAAGACATGGCCTTTAAGAGGAATGAAGCAAGAGTTAATCTACCTATTCAGTGTTGGACTCCAATTTTGGATAGGGATGATATGAAATATAATTTTGTGATATTTTGAAATGTCTTTGTATCAAGGATAAGGAGGTCTCTTATGCATGAGCCACCCATAATTCTCAAGCAAATTCATGAGTTCTTAAGACCTATACAGATGAGACTAGATTTGAACCTGAGCCACAACTAGGGAGATTTGATTTTATATCTTGATAAAACAATTTTTAGGATATATGGTAGTGGTTTGAACCCATATATCTTACCAAGGTTTGTACCACCAAGGATAGGATTCCTTGAAATTTTGAGGCAATTGGGCGCCTCCCAAATAGTGTACCTACCAAAAGTAGCAAGGAAGAGATCATTTTTCCCTGAATGGACAATGTTTTCTAATTTTGTTCTAAAAAAAGGGGCATGGCAGAAATTGATACATTTTTTGGTGCCCTATAGATTAAAAACTATGCACTCAAGAAATCATGATCCTGAGGGCTTTATCTCTAGGTTGAAAGTGGAGAAAAGATTGGGAAATTTTATACATGCTTTTGATTATAGTGAAGATGTCATTAGGAATATTTTTAATTTTGAAGTGAAAGATGAAAGAAAGGTGAAGTATCTAGCTTATAGGAAAATGGTAGAAGAAAAATGGAAGAAAAATCCCCAATATGATCCTTTTCGAAACATACACAGTGAATATAGCAAGGTTATGTATGTCATGGATAATTTTGAAAGTGTAGTTGGTATACTAAGGGAATGACATCAAGTTGTAGATAAGGGGAAGGCCAAGGTAACTAAGGAAATCACTTTAAGGCCTTTGGAAGAAAGGCCTACATATCAGCCTCCTAAATAGTTAAGGATTTACACTAGGAGAAAGAAATAAATGGATGAAGAGAAAATCCTTCCCCCCTATCACTGCTAGGGAGCCAATAATAGATGCTCCTATGAATACACCTTTGTTTCCTCCTGCACAAGATTTTATATTTGTGATTGATCTTGACTCACCTCCTTGAAGATTTTTTCATCTTGAATAGCCACCTCCAAAGGGACAAATAAATGAGACAAGGGGAATGGTAGAATATTTTGATAAATGAGGATGATATTTATGTCACTCCTGAGGATATGCAGTGGGGGATGCCTCCCCCTGAATTGGAAATTGCTTCAAGTTTAGGGCAGAGTAGTCTTAGATTGGGGAAAATTGATATCAGTGTCCTAAATAGTGTAGATGACCTAAGAATTGAAGCTAATAAGGAGTATATGGAGGATGAATCCTTTGTCAAGATATTTGCATTCAAATATTTCTGGTGGAAGTCTAAAGATGCTATATATGAAGAGAAGGTAGCCACTAAAAGGAGCACACATCTTGAATTTCCTGAGAGTTCTATCTAGGCAAATGTAAAGAGTATTATGAAGGATGAATTTTAGAAGCTCACAGCCCAGGAGAGCAGAGAACTCAAGAAGAAGTGTGGGGTGATACTGCTACTTGAATGGACTATTGTTGATGCTATAGTCCTAGATACTATAAGGAGAGCTGAGGCACCCTTGATGGTGACAAATGAAGAAATGGATATGGCACTTAGAGGATTTGCATTTAATGAAGATTGGGTTGCATTAGCAATCTAGTCACTGTACTTAAGATCTATAAAACTAGTACTTGAAAAGCCATCTCATATCATATGGCAACTAATTGTAAAAAGAGTTGTTGATACACTAGGTTTGGAAGTAGTTGATATGGATATGAATGTTTCCAAATTCACCAAGGAAATTATTGAAACACCTTACCCTATAGAGGGATGACTTAAAAAGCAAGTACCATGGGCTTCTTAGTGAGTATGATAATAGTCAAAGGAAGCTAGTTGTGTTGGAAATTGAGTTAGCCTTTTATAAACAAAGGGGAGGAATGTAGAGTGAATATGGTCGAGGTAGTTCAAGTCATCCACCTCCATCATCTTCACTTTTATATTCCCCACCTTCACCTTAGGGAAAATATTTAGCAATGGTTCCATATAGCATAGGGAAAGAACCACCTTTAGTAGGAGAGTTTAACAAACCAAGTCCTAGCTCATCTAATCAACCTATGAGGGAGAAACTACTTTCACAAGTTGAAACATATAGGAAGCTACTTGAAAAGGCTCAAGACACCATGTATGAAAAAGTATCAAAGATTGTTCATACTATCCTAAAGCACTTAAACAAAAAGATTCAAGCCAAGATAAATAGTGTGCATGATAACTATGCCTTGATGATGCGAGCAATGGAATTGTTCCAAAGGGATCATGAGTTAGCTTTGCCAGTCTTTAGTAAATGGACCACCAGGGCTGAGAAATTAAAGTTGATAGCATTTGGAGCTAGTCATTAGGAGGATAGGTACCCTACTATGCTTCCAACCTATACCTCCGTGTGTGAGTTGAGTGAACAAAAAATCCAGGGATACATTGCCCCTCTGAAGAAGAAGATAAGAGAATTGATAATTCAATATGGTTTAATTGATTTGTCACCTTTACTAGATATTCAACTCACTAATGATCAATTGAAGCCATTGCAAGTATAGAAGAGGGAGATGGATGAGGTTATTGACTCTAAGGTGAGATAAATATGCAAGGAAGTGGGCATTAATACCTTTATTAACAGTTTGGGAAAGTTGACATTTGTTATCAGCTTTCAGGAGGATTTTGATAAGGAATCCAACTTAATGATAAGGAAATATTCCCCCTATGGGGAAACATTGGATAGAATCATCAACTTCAACTGGTTGTCTGATGAAGAATATAAAGAATGGCAAATAGTATTGGTTGGTAGAGTGGGTTCATAGGTCTGAATGTGAAGCATATAATGGGTCATGTATTGTATAGGTCTGGCCTCAGAGGCTACAAAGATAAAACATATGTTTCACAAGGAAGTATTGGTTGTTGATGATGTAGAATGCTAATTAAGATGTTGACTCACCTATGGTCTGCATCATTTTTTCATCTTTCTCAATGAATTGGATGTGTAACAATGAAGAAGATAATCCTTTTGACATGTTTTTTTTGAAAAGGAAAATTTTCTCTTTACTGGGAATGTAAATATTCTTTCCCTTAGGTGTATTGCCTCCATTTTTTATGAATGCAAATATAACTAAATTTGGGAATATACCTTCCAGTAGTCCAATTGAAGTGCGACATGTATACATTTGGCCTGATGCTTGTTTTTTCTCCCTTATTCTATAAAAGGGAATTTAGGGTCATTTGTGCGGATATTTTGTTGAAATTCTGGAGTTACACAGAGAATTGAAGAACACAAAGTGAGTATGTTGAGTCTTTATCTAATGCTTTGAGTCTAGATAGCAAGTTTAGTTAAATGTATGGTTTGTGAGTACATTTGAATGATAATTGAGATTTTCTGAGTCTATAGTCTCTTCATTTTGGTTTTGTATTATAATTATTAATGAAAATACTGATCAATGATCATTTCATTAATTTTCATCATATTATACTTTGATATGTGATCTGGTTTTTTCTCTTGGTAATGGAATGAGTTAAAATGATTGAATTAGATCATGAGTTTGCATATGAAGTCATTTTTATTTGAGAAGTAGTCTTTAGTGCTTGGTCATTGATTTGTGAATTACAAGTTAATATCACTAAATCACAAGTGTTCACAATTAAACACACCTTATGTTTCAATTTGCATAGATTCTTAGCCCATAGATAATGGCACTAATCTTTAACCCATTGAGCCTTTCTCGTGATTTCATTCATTCAACTTGAGAGAAATATTTTAAAATAATCATTGATATGACTATTGTTTTTTTCTATTTTATATTCTTAGCATAAGATGCATAATTAACTCAAGGAATTACCATCTTTGTGAGTGATTTCATCTTATTTTCTATTAATGAGAATTTTTCTGCCTAAATTTACAATGTATGTGTGAATTTTTGAAATGAGTTGTGTATTTGGAATTGTGGGAATACCCTTCTAGGTTTGGCAGAGCCTGAAGTATAGAAGATAAAGTAATAAAGTCTTTATCTCATTTGTTGGCCACTTGTCTGGCAGGTATTCGAGAATTGATTTTAGCATACTCATAGGTAATTGATAAGACCTTCTTGGTTTGTTAGAAATAACCAACAGAGTGTGCAAGCTTTTCTTCATTCTTCTTTCTATCTTCAATCTTTTGGGCCATCTTCATCATTATAGATTCCATCTCACACTTTAGAGCAACATTTTTTCTGGAAAAATTTTCACATTCTTCTATTTTCTCCTTCAAGGCATGACTGAGTTGTTCATTTTCCATTCTTTTGTTCTTCTACTTAAGCTGATCACACAATTCCTTTCTTTTCTCGCTTGATTCATTGATTTTTTCTTTCAATGACTAAATTAATTTCTTTGCACTCTCAAGATTTTCTTGCAATTCCCAATTCTCAGACTTTGATTGGTCAAGACCATCAGGGCCACAATAAGTTGTTGTTGAAGACTTCTTGTATCCATTTAAAAACTCCTTCCAAGAACTCACCAAGTTGTTAGACTTCTTTCAAGGAACTAGCTCTGATACCAATTGTTGGAAACAAGCAACACTGAGAGGGGGGAATCAATGTTGTGCAAAAATTAAATGTATTATTCTAATCTTTAACTCACTTAAGCTTTCAATAAAAGAAATATGCATGAAAAAAAAGAAAACAATCACAACACCATAACACTAGGATTTTTACATGGAAACCCTATTAGGGGAAAAACCATGGTGAATGGCCAATCCAAAATATAATCTGAGTATACCCAAAAGAAAGATTACAAAATGGGAATGCACTTGCATTTAGGAACACCGCCTAGAGCTCACTACACAAAATAGAAAGGCTCATGACCTTAAAATGATTTGGATTAGATCCAAGAGAATGAACTGAAGGAATAGCATCTATAAATGCTTGATTGTAGTTTTGGTTAAGCTCAATAGTTGATCTTCTATCCTTCTGACTGATTCAACAATTCTACTCTACTCTACACAAACTTGAACTACCAAAACCTTGATGCACAAGTGAAACTATACATAATTGCTTAATCAACCTTTTGATAATCACAAAAATCCTTCAATACATCTTTTGCATGCACAAAATGATATAATTGATCACTTATATATATCTGCAATAAAGGATTTAATTGCTACAAGTTAGCTTCAATAAAACTTAAAAATATTAGCAATTGTCTACTCAAATCCAAATTGCATCCACAATGGTTTTTCACAACTTATCTTGGACCCAAAGCATAATGATAAAACAAAAAAATATTCAAATAAACATTCCTCAAATATTTGCAACACATTATATCAACTTAGTTAGCCACAAAACATTGATAAATAGAAAGATATCAACTAGATCTCCAAACTTACACATAGCTTGGTACAAGGCACTAAGAATTCTAGATAACATAAGAAATATATTGATAAACCTCCCATGACATCCACAACTCAAAATAGTAACATAAAATCTACACGTGAATCGATGATCACCAAACTGTCGGATGTTCTATTCTTCTGACTATTTGCAAACTATTTGTCAGTGGGAGAAAATGATGTGCGAATCAGTCACCAACTAGGGTTTCCATCAATGACAACACCTGAAGGAATTTATAGTGTCTCTTTCCAACACTTTTGAGTTTAAATAATTTTTTTATGAATATAAAGGCAAGAAAATGAGACAAAAGATGCAAGATGTCACTCCTGAACAAGAGGCTATTGCTTTGGAAGAATTGAAAAAAGAAATAGACAAAGAGATGGAGTCCATCACTATAGAGAGAGGGAGTGAGTTACTTCAAGAAGCTAGATTATTCCTTTTGTCTAGGTGGGATATAAGCTCTACAATTGTGTTTGATAGTTTCAGAAAGAGAGAAGACAAAACAATGAACTTAACAAAGGAAGCAAGTGATTAGATGTATTCAGGATCTAGATACAATCCAGATGAGGCCAACTTTCTTATTTGGTCACTATACCCCCATTACAAAATACTAGCTATGATTGATAGTCCAAAACAAATGTTTGGATATCTCTTGGTCCAAAGAGTAGGGGATACAATCCCATGGAGATAGTAGAATTGAATGTCAATGTGGCGAAATTCACCAAAGAATAGATTGATAAGCTGGTTAAAGAAAATGACAAGTTGAAGAAGGAATTAACATATCAAAGAGAAATATCATCTTCCTCTTCCACACTATATTTTTATTCCCCATGGCTTGAAAAGGATAAGGGAGTATTGGATGCAATGGCTGATACAACTTATTGGAAAAAATTCTACTTGAAATCTTAGGAAAAATGTAAACAATTGGAGAAAGAAGTCAAAACCATCAAGTATAATACTACATCTACAATGATCAAGGAGAGATTCAATAAGATGATGAAATGTGCTAATGAATATTGGAAAATAATTGAAAAGTGAGACGAGCTTCAAGCCAAGCAAATCCTGAAAGGACAAATAAAGAAGACACATAAAAAAATTGGTAGAATCACACAATGGATATCATAACAGGGTCATGGAAGATCTCGACTGCTTCAATTTGACTCCAAAACTTTATGATGATATGGGAAATTCTCAAGAGTATGATGATTGAAAGAAAGAGTTCGATGTGCTTCTAACTAATACACTACATGAAATCAATGATGAGCACATAATTTTACAAAATACTCACAAGCAGCTCAAGAAGATGATGTATAGGGAATATGATATGAGGGAAGTAATCTCCAATACATATACTTATGCTCAACAATAGTGCATTCATCACCTCTCTGCATTTAATTGTTCCTTAACCAAAATATGGATATACCAAAAGCAATGGGACAACCATCAGGATGAAAGGAGTCAACCAACAACATGAGCACCTTATCATGGAGTAGAAGCTTTGAATAGATCTTTGGTGGTCATGGGATTTTGCTTGGAGATTAACGGATTGGTGCATTCATTTGCTATTTTTTTTTTTCTTAATTATGTTTAGTTATCAAACGACATGACATTTTGTAACAAGTCTATAGCTTGTTTCCTCTCATATATATATAAGAGAGACCAAGAACCGAATAGACCATCATCACATTATTTCCATTTAGGGTAGGAATTATTAAGAAGATAGATTGCACCAATTCACCCATCCATCTCATATCAAAAACTATTGTTATAATGCATATTATTCAAAGATAAATATAATGGATAATGTTATGCATAATTGTTAATTTTCTTTCAAGTGCTCAACTGTTGTGTGGATTTATATGCTTATATGTTATTTGGATTTCTCTGAAGTGGTTGTTTATGTTATTCAAATTGAGTGTGTGAAAATACATTTAATTTGTTAATACACATTTGTTGTAATTGTGTGATGTTTTTGACTGGTTTCAGTGTGCAAAAGAATTAAACTTCCTTTTAAGAAATCAAATTTGATAGGTTCGTGTTTGGATTAAAGTACTTTTAAATAGATTGTCTTAATTAGTTTCCTTTCACATATGAATTAAATCCTTTAACAACTTCATAGTATCGTGAGGGGATATCAATAGGATTGCATTTAGAGTGCCCAACTATTCGAGTTAACTTGAAGAGTGAATCTACCCATCTTACAGAAGCCTATCTCCAAAACCATCATTCACCCGTCCACTCCATCCACCCAATAGAAGTAGGCACTAGTCATAATTAGATATTGCATACAAAATACAACTCAAAAACTTGAATTCTCAATTAATCTCATTAGAAATTAGTCACTAAAACTTTGTATCTACTCCACCTTCACATGCCTTAGTGAGTAGATTTCTCAATTCAAAAACCATATTTACCTATAAATATGCCTTATTGTTTAGGTATACCCACCTAGGTCTAGAAAAAATTTGAAGAGTAGAAGGTAATCAATCTTGTTTACCTTGTTCATGGGCCAAAGGTGTATTAAGGGATTGGCACCCCCTTATGGTTTAAAACCTGCACTTTTGAGACCTAAAAAATACCTCAACCCTTAAACCCTCAAGCATCCTCTACCCTCTACCCTCAACCCTCAAGTACCCTTAAACCCTAATCCCTCATTAACCCCTATACCCTCTACCCCATACATTGGACCCTGAACCCTAATCCTTGAACTATATACATCCCTCAACCCTCTACCCTCTACCCTCTACCATATACATTAAACTACCCTTAACCCTCAACTCTTAATATGTGCAAAGCATTGCAATAAAGGTGAAATTTTATTTTTTTATGATTATCTAGAGGAATAAATGGGAAATGTTGGTGACAATATGGATCTTGTCACATAAATTGTTGCCTTTCATGTTAAATACAATGAAAAATCAAAGGCAATAGATCTTTTGATGCAAGTGAAATGTAGGCAAGCAAGTGAAGGCTAGTGAATATTGGGGAAAGATTTATTGTTCTAACACCCCTAATCCCTACTAGATCAAAACAATTAGATGATAAATTAGGTGCCAAAAAGGCTCTAAAGCAGGCACTAGAATAGGCACTACTTAAGGTGCTAATATGGGTGCTATGTTAATTTGGTTGTTAACTTAGGTGCTAATTTGGGTGTTACAATAGGCGTAGTTTGTTGGTGCTAATCTTGGCATTAATCTAGGTGTTAATAAGGGCATTATAGTGGGCGTTAATAGAGGCATTAATCTTGGTGCTAATTGCAGTACTAATATCAATGCAAATTTGTATTGGATGTAGCATCAGCTTGTTCTAGTCGATGCAAAAAATATAGAAATAACACTATCCTAAAAAATAGTGTCGACTTTTCCCAAAAAATGGAGAAAAATACATTAAAATAGTGGGTGGAAGCAAAAAAAGGGATCTAATCATAAGGATTTTTTGTAGTGGAAGAAGGAATCATGATAACTTGAATGAGCAAGAGGAACATGTTGGAAGGAGATTATTGCATACTGATAGGTATAGGCAGCTATGTTTTTAGAACATCCCAGGATATCAAAATCCAATGCCAGATAATGCTAAGAAACATGTACCTAAGTTTACTATTAATAATGCTCTCAGTGGTGAGGACCATTTAAAAGATTTTCAAAGTTTTGTAGAATATTTTGAATTATGGGATGACGATGTTGCCATGAAATATTTTATGTAATCCCTAACTAAAGATCCAAGGGATTGGTATAGGAGCTTTCCTGATGCAAGCATTGATTCTAAGGATGTTTTCTATAGAATATTCAAAGAACAATATAGAGATCCTCAATTTAGGTTAAATGATTTTAACAATATCACAAAGGGGCATAATGAGATGGCAACCGAGTTCAATGAAAGATTTCAAAAGGAAATATATAAACTCCCTTATTATCTAGGCCTAATGAGAATGCATGTCTAGTTGTGTACTATAATGCAAACAATTCAAAAATGTGTTATCTACTTAGAGATAAGAATCCATAGCACCTAAGAGAAGCCTACAAAATGGTAGTCAATATTGAAAACAATAGGAGAGCATCAGGTAAAGTGGGAAGAAGGGATGATTCTAATCCCTTGAGGAATCCAAAAGCTCAAAATGAAAAGGAAGGTAAAGTTGTAGCCCTTGATGAGAAATTAGATTAGGTTCTTAGTTTGTTGCAGATGACCAAGACTTATAGCCATAATTCTAGAGGAATGAAAGGCCACCAAGATTGTAGGACTATCTATATCATACTAACTAGCACAGTGAGAAGCTAGTTAACAAAAATCAGAAGAATGTCCAAGGTACACCTAATCCTTTACAAGAACATTCCACAAATGTTACCAAAGATTTTCCTTGGTGTGGAGTGTGTCAAATGCCTCACTCTTCAAAACAATGTGTTGTTCCTAGATGAATAGAGGAGTTACTAGAGGATAAAGGAGGTTATGATTATCCTGATGAATAGAGGGAATTGTGAACATACTTATGAACAAATCATATTTTTCTAGTGATGAATACTCCTCGGATGATGAGCCTAACAGAAGTGATGTAGATATTTAGAGGAAAGGAGGTGAGCTCCTACCATCAACAAATATTTTTAGATGAAGAAAGAGAGAATGACTACACTGTCTACACTCTTGAGTTAGATAATGTTTCCTTGAGAAGACCTTCAAATGAGGAAATTGAAAAGTACACAATTGCATTGGTTGATTGGGAAAGGAGTGATCTTCATTGGAGAAATAAAATTGTAAGTAGTAATCAAGGTAACCCAGGTAGAATGTTCATTAAGGAAAACAATGTAGAAAAGAAAGGGACTAAGATAGAAAGTAAGAAAGAAGAGATTAAACCTAAAGAAGGTAAAGAGATGAGAATTTGGGCTAAGAATGTTACTAAGGTGAAGATAAATGGTGAAGTTTCTCCTCAAGGTGTGAAGGCCAAAGATGTGAAACCCAGTGCTGAGAAGGTTGAAAGACAAGGAGAGAAGGTAATTCCTAAAGAATTCATACTCCCTAAATTAGAAAATTACTCTCTTATAGACATGTTTCAAGCATTATCTCAAGTTAAAGTTACAGTCCCATTGTTAGAAATGATGAGAATAGATGAGCATAAGAATAAGATAGTTGCTCTCATCAATAGTATTACTATGGGTAGTAAGGATAAAGTGGTGTCTGATCAACCTAAATCAAGAGAAGAATGTTGAGATCAAAGCGATGATCAATGAAAATATTTAAGTATATCTTGGAACCATTATTACTGCCAATCCAAGCCAAGTCAATCCATTTCTTCTAAGCTTAATTATTGATGGAAAGTTGCTTAGAAATTGCATGATAGACTCAAGTGCATCAAACAATGTAATTCCAATAAAGATCATGGAAGAAATGGGCTTGAAGGTTGATAGCATGTATAGGAAGTGCTATGCTATGGACTCAAGTGAAGTGCCTATTATAGGAGTAATCAATAAAGTTCCATATAAAATCGTGAGCCTTCCCTGAGAAGGATTTTTTTATGAGTATCATAGTGGTGGGCATCCCACCAACTTATGGGATGTTATTTTCAAGACACTGGAGTGCTTCCATGGGTGGGAGTATTTAGTGTGACCTATCATTTGTAAATTTGTCAATTGATCAAAAGGATGTTAAGATTGCAAGAGAACCAAGGGTTTGCCACATGATTGAATATGTAGAGGATCCTGAAGAGTCAACAATAATTAACTTTGTGGATACAAGTTTAGACACTTTATGAGTTGAAGAATTGAAACAAGAAGAAGAAGTCCAACCTACACTGATTGAAAAGGAGGTCCTAGATACACCACACAAAGAGGCTCTTTGGACCATGTACTTTGATGGATCCTATTCTAGGGAGGGCTCAGGTGCATGGGTTATTCGCATCTCTCCATAAGGTAAAACCTTCAAGTACTCCTTGTTACAATTTTCTTGTACAAATAATGTTATGAAGTACAAGGCTCTCTTTCTTGGGTTGAAATTAGCTTGCAAACATGGCATTAAGTTGTTAAAAGTATTGAGGGATTTTGAGTTAGTAGTTTCTTAGGTTAGGTCTAGATTTGTTGATAAAGATAAAAGGACTAGGCAATAAATAAATGCAATTTGGGATACTATTGAGGCCTTTGATGCTTTTGGAATATATTGGATAGAGAGAGGGGAAAGTGTCAGGGCATACTTGCTAGCTAATATCATTATTAGATTAGATGATGTTACCTTTGATTGTGTTTCAAGAATAGAAGTATAGACTTGGCTTGCAGTTCCTTATAACATTTGTAATTGGCAAGTGTTTGATGATGACAATGATATTCTGAGATTCTTGCACTGCATTGATAAATATGAAAGAAAAGAGATTGATTTTGTCTCATTAGTGGTTGAATTTGATGGAAAAGAGACATTATTTGGGAATGAGGTAATTCAATTAAAAACATATAAGATTCTCAAAGGATTGGTCGTGTTAGAGAGGGTCTTTGATGGCCCTGAAAAATCAAATGTTAAGCAATCAAGCATCTTCCCATAAAGAATATTTAGAAGAGATAAATCTTGGGACAAATAATGCACCTAAAAAGGTGTACATAGGCAAGAAGATGAAACCCCATGTGAGGACTGTCTTAATTTCCCTATTGAGGAAATACAGGCATGTTGCATGGTCATATGATGACCTAAAGCCTTACAGGAAAGATCTGTTACAACATGAAATTCCTTTGAAACTTGATGTAAAGCCTTTCAGACAAAAACAAAGGCCAATAAATCCTCCTTTGTAGCCAAAGATGTTAGAAGAACTTACAAAGTTGAGAGATGCTAGGATCATCAAGCCAATTAGGCATTCATCATGGGTTTCAAATTTGATTCTTGTCAAAAAAGAATGGTGATATCAGGCTATGTGTAGATTTTAGGAATCTTAATGTGCCATCTCTGAAGGATAACTATCCTCTTCCTAACTTGGAGGCCATGTTGTAAAAAGTCACAGGGTGTGAACTGCTTTCAATGATGGATGGGTTCTCAAAGTTATAATCAGGTTATGGTGAGAGAATCCAAACAATACAAGACCACATTCACCACACCTTGGGGAACATACATCTATGTGAGAATGTCATTTGGTCTAATCAATGTTGGTGCAAGATTTCAAAGAACCATGGATGTGGCCATTGTAGATTTTATTGATCTCTTCCTTGCCATATTCCAAGATGAACTTATTGCTCACAATAAAAAGGAAGATCATTGTTCTCATCTAGAGAAGATCTTTATTAGAGCTTTGGAATATGGGATCTCTTTGAATCCCAAGAAATGTGCTTTTGGAGTAATGTTAGTTGTTGGGGAATATTGTCTCAAAATATGGAGTCATAATCTATCTTGAATGAGTAGGAGCTATAGATAAAATCTCACAACGTAGAAATGTGAGGAATTCAATCCTTTTTTGGTAAAATTTAACTTTGTAAGAAGGTTTGTTACCAATTTTGCTGAAATTGTTCTAGCCCATTTCTGAAATGTTGAAGAAAGGACAAATGGTATCATGGACAAAAGAACCTTGTGTGAGTAAAATATGTGAACTAAACAAAATCACACAAGCAATGAAACATTGCATTAGAGAGAATTCAAATAACAATCTAATCAAATTGAAACAAACAAACTCTCTAAAACCATCCCATTGTTTCCCATCTCAAAGGATTCATTAAATCATAATGGCTCTCATATTGTTTGTGAATTTATGACCTTTAGAATGACAACTTGAAGAATGAAATGCTGAAAAATGCAAGAAATCTATTCCTACATGATTGATAAACTATGTGATTGATGAGTGATGCTATGATAATGATGTTATGATGTTGTTGATGAAAGTGATATGGAAATGATGTAATTAACTATTGCAAAATAAGATGTAAATAATGGTAAAGCCATGATTCTAAATTAAATGGTTCTAAATGCTAATTTCTAAATTCTCAAATGCTAAATGCTCACAAATGATCTAATGAAAATTCTGCACAATAAGATTGCTCAAATTTGGGATATGAAATGCTATATAATGAGGTTGTATTTATAGATTTTCCAAGGCATATTCTGGTGTGGAAGCAACCAATGGTCAAGATTTTAGCTAGAGAGATTGAGGGTGGAGGATGAAGAAGTTAGAGGGAATCAAGGAGAGTGTTCCCTTTAATAGAACACAGTGCCAAGTGTGAGGAATAATAAATGGGGGAAGAGAGCCAATGTCTCAAGTTTTTTTCAAAATTTGTTGAGGAAAAATATCATTTAAATACTAAGGATATTTAAATTCATGAGACACATGATGAGGTGGCAAGAAGAAAAGTTGGAGACATGTGACTAAATTTAAATTTTAGAATTTAAATTTAGTAAGAGGAAAGATATTTAAATAAGAAAAACTATTGAAATTTGTTTATTTAATTAAGATTGGAAGAATATGATTTAAGATAGAAGAATTAGAAGATGTGAACTATATAAATAAGTTTAGAATTTATTTATAAGTAGATGAAATAGAAGGTTCATTAATTAAATAACTTGTATTTAATTAATTAATTATCCTGACCGATTTTAGGTGTATACATTTTGCCCCTATTTGAAGTGACATGTTTACACATTGCTTCAAATAAAAATTTGTTGATAATGTTGAAAAAAAATTTGATATGCCCCAAATGTTGATTTTCAGAGTGATGATGGATATATGCCCCCTCGGGAGATAAATCGATGAATTTCTAATATTTTGTAGGAATTTTTTTTTTTGAATTTTTTTATGATTTTGCTGATGATTTTCAAATTTTCAAGATGTCTAAATGATTTATCTCCCAAACAATAATATTAATCCTACCCCTTTCATGAATTGATGAATTGATTAATTAAGGCTCTTTTGAAAAATAAAATATATCCCACTAAATTCCCACTTAATCACCTCTTAAAAAGGTAAAAGGATGAAAAATAGCCTCATATGTGTCATTTGCATTTTAAAAATTAGAGTGATTGAGCAACTTTGAGAAAATTTAGCAAGATGGTGATTCTAATCCAAACCCACCAATTCGAGCACGTTTGACATCACAACCGCCTGACCATGTTTGGCCCTTTGGTACATACCCCAACAAAACTCCTTGTGAATTTTGAATGATTTTTTTCTTGTAATTTTCATTTTTAAAATTTGGTTTTACATGTTTTAGTGCATTGAGAACCCACTTTAGTGCATTGGGTTGTTTTTTTAGCACATTCATACTCTTAGCATGTTGATAAGATTGATTGGTGCATTTAGTCAATAATTTAGTGTATATAGTAAAATAGCACATTCATGCATAGATTTAGCACATTAGGGAAAGATTTAGCACATATGGTAAAGTAGTGCATAAATAATGTTTTGTAGTGAATATAGTGGTTTGGCACATTGGTGACACAAAATGGCACATTGATGAAATATTTTAGTGCATACATTGCTTTAGTGCTTTGAGACTATGTTCTAGTGCATCGGTGAAGTTTCCTAGCGTGTCGATGTTTTCAGCACATAGAAACACTATTTCAATGCATTTAGACCAGATTGGTGAATTTTAGATTAGACTCTGTAATTTTGATGATTGTTGATCATGCCAGCTGATGTTTTGATGTTGTTTGATGATATTGATAGATTAGATGATGATTGATCTCATGATAGGTGAGATTCAATGATACGATAATGATGATTGATCGCATGATGGGTGAGGATCAATGATAGACACTTAGGAGATGTAATCAAAATCTCATTAAAGCTGATTAGATTGATAGGCTGATTGATATTGATTAATAAGATTGCTGATTTGTGATATGTTGTGATGATAGGAGCCTTTCACAATCCTGTAGTCTCAGGAGAATTTCCCAAGGACTTGGGATTTGATTACTCATCTAGTGTAGGTTGATCTAGATGTGATTGGATGATGTGGATTGAATTCTTTGATAGATATGTCCCAACATAGGATTAATAGGGGACTTACGACCACTTTAATAGAGAGGTGGCACAGTGACCATAACACCTTTCACTTAGCCATGGGTGAGATGACAGTGACACTAGAGGATGTTTATCATATCTTGAGAATTCTTGTTGTTGGTGATTTGGTTGTCTATGATTCCATGGATTAGGGGGTACCAATGCATTGCATAGAGTCTTTGAGGATGACTAGATTTGTGAATATGAGATTCCATGGTGGGATATGGTTGATGCTTATGCGACACTACCATGTGTTCTTGTTGGATTCATTGGAGGATTCTTATGTCCTGATCATAGGTCGAAGGGACTCTCAGTTGGTTGGATTTAGATATTAGAGAGCATGATCACATAGGGGACCAGATATACTTGGGGATCCTTCATGCTAGCACACTTGTACCATGATCTTCATCAGGTTGTTTATCTTAGAGGGGCTAGTTTGTCAATTGGGGTGACAATACTGCAAATATGGGAATGGGAGAAAATAACTATCACTTGTATAGTAGCTAATATACAATGTTCAACTAGTCGACCATATGCTCATGGATATATAGTTCCAATTGTCTAGCATAAGTTGGGAAAATTAGAGTACTCGAGACGTGTTGAATGATCTGGAGAAAGTGACATGGCGGCCATACTTGGACTATGAGCAATGGCCAGAGGATGATATTGAGATGCTATATGCATGCTCATAAAGGTACCTAGTTGGGAGGACACTGTTTGTTATTCAAAGATTATTTCTCAAGAGAGAGCTTCAATAGTACGAGCGAGTACAGGGTATGCCCTAGGGAGTTGCACTATATGTGCAGTGATGACAGGACATTCTAAAGTGGGGATCTTGTTTATCATATGATGCAACATGTGAGGAGTACCTCTAATTACAAGAAGTTATATGGGATTATCATCCAAAGATCATAGAGGCCACAGTGTTAGAGGAGTATGCCTATTATTTCTTTTCACATCCTTTCCTAAGGATATCCAGTCTAGATGAGCCTGTACTAACAATGGATGATGATCAGGTACCAAGAGAGAGGAGGGGTGGAGGAGGTGATGAGGAGGAGGAGGGGGAGAGTACTGATGACAGAGATGATGGTGATGGAGATGGTGGAGGTGGCGGAGATAGTGATCGTGGCAAGGATGGTGATGGAAGTAGAGATGGTGATGGTGGTGACAGACTAGTGTTATTTCTTAGAGTTCCTCAGAGGAGGAGATCCTTAGTAGTTGCAGCACAACATGTTTAGATTTGTTTTCCCTCACAACAGCAGTAGGCTCAGATAGCTTCTTTACAAACCCAAGTATAGACTTTACAGGGTTAATTGGTACAGATATAGGGTTAGATATAGGCACAAACATAGGCACATGCACAGGCACAAGCACAGATTGCTACATTTACCATAGAAAGAGATAGCTGAAGATAGTGATGCGAGTAGGCAAAGGCCTTGTTAGAGAGATTGTAGAGAGTGGCTGAGGGTACCTCAACAACATATTACCTCAGAGAGGTATGACATTCTACCAAGGAGGCCGACTATTACAGGCTGTGATATCATGAGGCAGTCCCTGCAGAGCATCAGGTGAGTTATGCTTAGTCTACCAGGTTAGGACACAGTCATTCTAGGACTACTAACAGGGGTGTCATTGGACCACCTTGTAGAGATCCAGGTGTAGGGCTAACATTGTTTAGGGCTAGCAACACATAGCCATTGTGATGAACTTTTATGTACTTGAGACATTATGATTTACTACCACATTGATGTTATATCTCTTTACATGTTTGGATATCATTGTATACTTGACATTATGATTTTGATATTATATATGAGATGAAAATGAAGATTGGAAATCTATATGTTGTCTATATGCCTATATGATGGATGCTTATGATGGATGCATTTATTTTCGTTCTATATGCTATGTGATGTTTAATATGCTTATGTGATGATTATGTATGGATGCAATGATATGATGATGATTCTATATGTTCGATGGATGATGCTTTATGTTGTATGAGATGGTTTTAATTATGTAAATGATATGTAATGCACTTTAGTTTTGTATTTTATAATGCAAATATTATGATGTAATGCATGGATGGATGAATTATGTCATAATGCTTTCTAATGTATGTATGATACACAAATGATTATGCAACTACATGAGAATGATATGTTTTTGTTAATGTCAATGCACTCAATCCATTAATTATAGAGATAACAACATTTTGAAAATTGTGCTAGCCTTGGAAAATCCATACTATAGATGCGAAACTAATATGGATGCAATCTAACTTAACCATGCAAATATAAATATACAAATGTTGTCATTGTATGCAGCCAATTTTTCATGATTTTATCATCATTGAGCCTTTAAAATGTTGAAAGTGTGTACAAACATTGATAGTATAATTAGAACATGATGACCTAAGTACTACTTTCATGATTTTTGATATTGCAAGTTAACACAAGCATTTAGGTATAATTAAATAGAGATGACCTGAGCATTGCTTGCGTAAAACAAACAAGAGTTAAATGTTTTCCTATGCAAATTCATAATGTCATCAGTGATACTTTGTAGAGCACATCTCATGAAAATTCACCTAGTAGTAATGATTAACTCATAGAAACATAAAAATAAAAAATCATTCTCCTTCCTAGCTCCTCTAGTTCAAGACATCCTCGAGTTGCTCCAGAGAAATGATAACAAAAATCAAGATACAATAGTTGAACATTCATGCTAAAGTGATAAAACCATGATTCATAAGAACATCATCCATTTAAATTTGTTTTGATTTGATTCATTTAGTTGTTTGATGTGTATGATTGATGTGTAAAGTTTGATGATTGATGTTCAATGTTGATTTTCTATCAAGATTGTTGTGTTTTCTATGTTGTTTGAATGTTGTTTGTTTGTTGGTTTAAGCTCAAAGTTTATTACCCCCAGTGAGTTCAATATTTTTCCCCCAAGCCAGGGTGAGACATGACTGCAATGCTAGGATATGTACATGAGGTTTTCCTATGATAGGGATAATGATGGTGAAAGCAAATGATTGCTTGTGCTCAAATGGATGGAAAAGCTAATCTATCACAAATAGCGCCAGTTGCCAGGTTTTCACTACTTGTTTTTATTACACCTTTTTAGATTTTATAATTTTTTTGATTTTTTTGTATTTTTGACTTTTTAGCTTTTAATTTTTTTATTTTTTTATTTTTTTGACTTTTTTTTTGTTGTCATCAAGACGCCTGTTTTCTAGGTTTTCATTAGGGTAACCAAATTTTCAAGACTTTTTCCTATTTTTTTGTATTTTTTTAGGACTTTACCATGCACTGGATGAGTTAGGTGTAGAAATTCTTGAGATGAAGACTATTGATAGGTTCCTCGAACAAGTCTCCTTCAGGTGTGGATAGTTGATAGGCTCTAGATCTATAGACTGATACAACAACAAAGGGACCTAGCCAAATTGGTTCAAATTTTCCTTTCCTTTCCATATCCTATTGATTATGGGGATTTTCTTTTAGGACCAAGTTACCAACCTAAAATTTTCTTGGTTTTACTCTATGATTGTAACTCTTGGACATCCTTTGTTGATAGGCTTTTAGGTGATCAACTGCATGCTAACGATGCTCATCCAACAACTCTAATTCTTGTAGTCTAGATACTCTATAATCTTCCTCTAAAATAATTCTATTTAAAGACACTTGTAGGGATGGTAGCTCAACCTTAATAGGTAAAATGGCCTTTGATCTATAGATGAGAGCATATGGTGTGGCACTTGTCAAGGTGTGGATGCTAGTTCAATAAGCCCACAGAGCGAGGCTCTATTGAATGTGCCAATCACATCTAGCCTCATTAATAGTTTTCTTCAAGATCTTTAGGATGATTTTGTTTGAGGCCTCTACTTGGTTGTTTCCTTGAGGGTAGTAAGGTGTTGAAAATGAATGCTAGATATGAAACCTTTCACAAAGTTCTTGAACGTCCTGATTCTTGAAAGGTCTACCATTGTCAATGACAATGGACTGAGGAATACCATACTAACAAATAATGTAATTTACGATGGACACAATCTATTTTATGGTGATGGTGGTTAAGGGAATAGCTTCAATCCACTTTGTAAAGTACTCCATGGCTATGATGATGAATTTTTGTCCATTGGATGATGATAGATGAATTTTTCCTACAAGATCTAGTCCCCATTGAAAAAAAGGCCATGTTGAGGAAAATGTTTGTAGCTCCTATGTTGGTGCATGTATCAAGTTTCCATGGATTTGACACTTTTTGCATTTCTTGACAAATTGAAAAGACTCCTTCTCCATGTTCGACTAGTAATACCCCAAGCGTAGGAGTTTCTTAGTGAGAGTTAGACCACTTGAATGAGTTCCATAGATACCTTCATGAACCTTGCATAAAATTGTTTCAGCTTCGTTATGTTCAAGAAACTAAAGGAGAGTACCATCAAGACCTCATCGAGAAAGTACATCGGCTATCAGGGTATGTCAAGCTTCTTGTCAAATAAAACTACATTTTTGGTTTCAGGATAATAATGGTGGTAGGGTGTTGTCTCACAGATAAGTGTAGATCTTCCCATAGATAGAAGCTTCAACCTTGACTAGATGGTATACAACTTGGGATTCAGGATTATCATAGGTGGGGTTAAACAGTTGTTCCACCATGAACTCATAACAACTATGTTTCTATGGTATTTGTAGAAGAGAAGCCATGGTCGCCATGGCATCAACAACTTTGTTATCCCCTCAAGTGAAATTTGTTCACATTTTATTTCGACAAAGTATTTCTTGAAATCATCCACCATTCTTTTGTATAGCATCAACTTGTCATCTTTTTCTAGTAGTCATCATTAGTTTTATTTATGACTAGTTGAGAATATCCATAGACCTGTAACTCTATAATTTTTGACTCCATGACTACCTTGATACCAATGATCAATGCTTCATACTCAATTTTTTTGTTAGCTCAAGGAAACATTAACCTGTAGGACTTTGGAATGGTGTGTCCTTGAGGTGTGACAAATAGGATTCTAGCACCCAACTTGTGTTGCATGTAAGACCCATCAAAATATAACATCCACTGTTGTGTTGACATTGTAAAGACATTTGCATGTGGAAATTCAATGCTCATTGGATGATCATCTTGCAATGGTGCTTTAGCTAATTGATCTGCTATCACTTGACCCTTGATTGATTTTCTATCCACATACTAGATGTCAAACTCACTCAATATCATTACCCACTTTGCTAGTCTTCCTGTTAAGTTGGCTTTGTTGAGTAAATACTTCAATGCATCAATCTTAGCTATAAGTTTGATAGTATGGGTTAACATGTAATGTCATAGTTGTTGAGTAGCAAATACTACCACTAAACAAGATTTTTCAATGAATGTGTAGTTGATTTCATATCCATTCAAGGTTTTGTTGATGTAATAAGTAGCCCTTTCTTTTCCCATAGAATCTTCCTGTGCTAGTAGAGCACCCAGCGATACCTCTATTGTTGCTATATAGAGTAATCATGGGTTTCCCTTAGTTGGTGGTACCAGTATGGGTGGTGACATCAAATAATATTTCAGTTGATTAAAAGTTGCTTCACATTTTTCATCCTATTTGAAAGAAACATTCTTGTGTACCAAGTGATTAAAAGGATGAGTTTTATTTGCCAGCTGTGCAATAAATCTCTGATAGATTGGAATCTTCATTGTAAATATTTGAGTTGGATGATATTCTTAGGAGGAGGCATCTCCATGATTTCTTTGACTTTGGCCAAATCCACTTCAATGTCTTTTTTTGAGACTATGTACCCTAGGAGTTTAGCTGATGTCACACCAAATACACAATTCTTTAGGTTTAATCTCACATTGAACTTTTCCAACCTGGTAAAGATTTTATCTAGGATTTCCAGATGTCCTTCCCTGGTGTATGATTTGGCTATCAAGTCATCTACATAATCCTCCATGAAGGTGTGCATCATGTCATGAAAAATGGTTGTCATTGCATGTTGGTAAGTAGCCCCTACGTTCTTCAACCCAAAAGGCATGATGTTCTAGCAAAATGTACCCCATGGGCTTATGAACATTGTTTTATCTTGATCTTATAATGCAATTTTTATCTAATTATAACCTAAAAATCCATCCATCGTCAAATCTACAATGATGTCAATGTTAGGAAAAGGAAAATCATCTTTTGGACAAGCCCTATTAAGATCTCTGAAATATGTACATATCCTAATATTATTATCTAGCTTAGAAACTAATACAATGTTTGAGATCCATTCAACATAGTCAATGGGTCAGATAAATCTTGCATCTAATAGTTTCTTCAATTCTACTTTCACCAGGAGGGCGATACGCAAATGCATTTTTTTCAACTTTTGGTTCACTGGTTTCACTCCAGGTGGCAATGATAAATGATGCATTATAAGCTCTGGATATATACCTTGCATATTAGTGTATGACCAAGAAAAGTTGATTTGTAACTCTTCAAAGAATTTGGTGAAGTTTGGTTTTTCTTCCTCTGTCATGGATGCTACTAGATGTAGAGTATTGATTGTTGTACCAATGTTGATGGATTATGTGGGCTCAACTAGTACTGAAGATCTCTCATGATAGTGCTCAAGAAGAGTGTCAAATCTCCCACCTTTTGGGACCTCAGATAGGTTTTCACCATTAGATGCACTTTTTATTTTTTACTTTTTCTTGATATAATACTACCATTAAATGGTTTTCACCATTAGATCAATTTTTGATATTCATTGTTTTACAACTGAGAGATTTGGAGCTCCTCTTTTTTAAAGCTTTGTTATGAGATTTGTTGGAGGAACATGTTTTGGGATTGTTAGAACAAAGGAATTTTACAATGGCATCATCATTTGGAAAGATAGGTATATCCAATAACTTAGTTTGGTCCTAGTCAATTAGTTCAGGGTGTACCAATGGAAAAGAATCATTAGATTGGTTAAGGTGAAAAGGGGTGAGTGTCTTGATGGAAACATCGTAAAAGTGTTCGATAGAAATTTCAAGGTCTATGATGTTACTCTCCTCTAGATAGTCTTTCTCACTGGAAGTTTGATCATCTTCTCTAGACTCATCAATATGTTGTGGTCCAAATTCAAGTGGTCTAGACCCTAAACTCTATCCCTCCATATGTGTTGGTGCATACCTCTTTGTCACATCAACTTCTTTGTCTTCAAAAGATACTTCAGATAGCAAGTCTTATTCATATTTGTTTGAATCAGTTTCAGAGCTAGCTTATAACTAGAGGATTCACTCACAAACCTACTGGTTGGTTTCTTCTTTGGTCTCTTCTTTGTATCCTAGCCCTCTCTTATCTTTTGGATTGGTTATGATATGCTGAATTGGTTCTCTGATACCTTCTTTTCTTTTTCCAACAGGACCATTTCCTTCATATCCCACCTTTTCTAGGATTGTTTTCCCTTTCCCATATTGCTATGTTTGTACATTGGAAGTTGATGCTTTTGACGATTCTTCATATTTGTACAACCAACTTAGAATGTCCTTGTCTTATGACTTGTCCACTGGAGTGCTTGCTTTGACAAATTTACCATCAAATAGTGTGGTTGGTTGTGAAGATTATTGTTTGGATGTTAATGGCTTCCCATATAATCTAGGAGAAGGTAGCAGCTGTGAAAGACATAATGATTGCTCAATAGAATATTCCCCCATGCCTTTTTCTTTCAATTGGACATTTTTCTCAAATAATTTTGACAAATCATTTAATTGACTTTCATTGCTTGAGGACGTGGAATCACTAATGCCTTTATCTTTTGACTGAATCTTTTTCTCAAGCCGATTTGACAAAGAGATAATTTGACCTTCATTGTTTGATGAACTAGGAGTGATAGATTCACTATTGTGTGGTACAAAAGTATCCTAGACTGATTTAAGAGTATTTCAATATTGAGGATTGTTGGAATCAGTTGAAATGGTAATCTCTTGTCCATTGAAAGGAAATTTTAAGCATTGATGATACGTTGATGACACTGCTTACATTTCATGGATCCAAGGATGTCCCAAGAGTATGTTGTATGCCAACTCCTTGTCTAACATTTGGAATATTATTTCTTTTACAATTGGTCCCACTTGAATTGGTAGCACTATCAATCCTTGGGAGTATCTCTCTTCATCAGCATAGGCTTTTATAGTGATTTTTCTTCTAGCATCAATTACATTTTCTGAATATCTAAATGCACAGATAAGTTTTAAAGTGCAGATACTTAGACCATCTCCACCATCTATTAGAGCACATTTGACCCGGTGTTTTGTAATTAAAACCTCAATGTGGAGGGAAGCATTATGTGGATGGGTGAGTGATACATCATCAATTTCAGACAATTATAGGAAATGAGGTGTGATCAAGTGTCCGACCATAGCTTGGAATTTGAAAACCTCCAAATTATTTGGTATTGTGGTGGCTACTAGAGCTTGTTTTATAATTTCCTTGTGAGTTGGTGAAATTTTCAAAAGTTTTAATATGGATATCTAAGCTAGGATTTTCTGTAATTGATCAACAATGTTATATTGATTTGACAAGGCAACGGGTTTTTTGGAAGTACTTCCCTTCAAGACATGCTTTGATTGAGCTCTTTTTGTCACATTTACTAGCATGTTGTCTTGTTTATCTTTGATTTTAATGACATTAATTTGATTACCATTTGCAGCCATGTCTTGTGTGATGCCATTGATTAGATTTGATTTGATGTTGATGTCATTGAATTGAGTTTCAGTTGTTACACTATCATTGTTTTTATTACCAGTTGTAACAATGTTTTTTTCATGCTCAATTGTGATGTCACTAATTTGATTCTTAGCTACAATAAGATCTTTTTGGTCATTGATTTTAATGTCATTATTTTGATCATAAATTGCCTCAATATGGAGAATGGTAGAATCATAAACGTAGTTAATTTTTACCTTTGTTTTTTGATGAAGAGGACTCCCCCTTTTTGTAGTTAGGTAAAGGATTTTTGAATGCTCCATGATCAAAATTGGTTTTGGGCCCTTCTATTGATATTTCATTTCTATCTATTAAATATTGCACCAAATGTTTTAGTTGCATACAATCATTTGTATTATGGCCCTTGTTTCTGGGAAAATCACAATAATGTGCATCATTCCACCATGAATTTTTAACTCTTGGTTCCCAATCTCATGATTCTAGTATTTTTATAACTTTGGCTACAAGAAGCTCCTCCAATGTTGATCTGAGTGACTATCCCAAAGGTTTGAATATTCTTTGATTTGATGATTTTTGATACGGTGGTGGTTTAGATTCAATATTGTTTTGATTGGTATTTTGATTGGAATTTTGGTTGGTGTTTTGATTGGTGTTTTGATTGGTATTTTGATTGGAATTTTGGTTGGTGTTTTGATTGGTGTTTTGATTGGTATTTTGATTGAAATTTTGATTGTTGTTTAGATTGTTTTTAGAGGCAATAGTTGTCAAGTTAAAGACTAGTTTTGCATTTTTTATTTTAGTTGTTGTATCATTATTACTAGAATTTTTATTTCTTTGCTAGAATTTTGGTTTATCATTGTTGTTATATTGATTGGAGGAATTTTATGAGTTGTTTCCTTCATTTTAGATTTTTAAGACTCCTCTCTTGACCAAGGCTTCTTCAATTTTATTTCCATTTGCAATCATTTTTCAAAGGTGGGTGGGCATTGCATTTCAAGTGTATAGCTCATCTCATCATTTAGATTATTAATGAATATTTTCATCTTTTCTTTTTTAGGCATGGTATGAGCATATCTTGCAAACAATCTTCTCCATCTTTGTAAAAATATGAGAAATGATTCACCATTTTTCTATTTTGTGTTGCAAAGGTATTTCATGTTTATCTCATGTTGGATGTTATAATAGTATTGGGTGATGAATTTATTAACCATCTCTTCAAATGACTTAATACCTATTGGTAATTTGGAGAACCATTCCATACATTGGCCACCCAAAATTCGTGGAAAAAATATCATCAAATAAATTTCCTCATGTGCAAACTCCAAGCTCATGGTGCGAAATTCCCTTACATGATCTATACGATCAGTTTTACCATTGTATTTATCATACTTTGGAAATTCACAATGCTTGGGAAAAGGAATCATGTTGATAGTTTGGTCAAAAGGATATGGGAAAATATCTTGCAGCAAATATCTTTTTGTGCTTGATCTTTGCATGTCAAGAAGTTGTTGCAGATTTTTCATTTGATTGCTTAAAGCAATCATTGGATCTATGCTTGGTGGATCAATTTTAGTTCTTTTAGGTGCTCCTTTCAGTTGATTAACATCAAATTCATTAGGCAGTTTGATACCCTGATTAGCCAACATTAAAAAATATTTTTCCCCATCTTTTTCTAGAACTTTATCCATGAATTTATGGAACTTAGGATCTTGTTGAGTTGTTTGGATGTCTTCCTCAATGATTTTATCATTTTTAGGTTGGTGGAATACATGGAAGGATTTTCTTCACCTTTATCCATGGTGTTTTGAGTTTCAATTTCCTTTTCTTTAAGTTTTTTCTTTTGAGATCTTGTTAAAATGAGCATACAAGTGTTATAGTTTTTACTGAACTTTGATCTTTGCTAGAGAGTGCCAAGGATAATAACCAAGCCAAATAGAATGAAAAATTCTATTGATGAGACTAAGTTAAATCTAATTGTACAACATTGTTTCGTGATGAAGGATGATAGATCTTGATGATGAAACTTAGTGTAGCAATCAAAGATGTGTTAGATGATTAGGAACTTTAAGGTGTGAGATCTTAGTTTGATTGGAAGAATTTCACTTGTAAAGGCTAGTTTCTCCAAGTTTAAAATAGTGGTGTGACTAAGGAATGAATCTATTCTAAAAAGGATCCTTAATTTTGGTTTCAAATGTTAGACAGATGGTAAAATTAACTCTTTGGTTTTAATTTAATTGGATGCACTAAAATAGGGTACCAATGCACTAAAATATGGAATGAATGCACTAATGAACATCTTAGATGTGCTAGACTGTCCCCTAGATGCACCAATAAATGGACTCAATGCATTGAATAATGGACCAAATGCACCAGATAATGCACTAAATGTGCTAAAAGATGAACTCAATGTGCTGGAAAATGACTCATATGTGCCAAAAAAATGGATCAAATGCACTAAAACAAGCCAATGATTTGCTAGAATGCCCCTAAATGTGATTCAACTAGGTACTTTGTAGGTGAATGCATTAAAAGGATTTGAAAATGCCCTAGAAGATGAAAAAAATGTGCCTAAAAATGACCTAGATGCGCTAGAAAATGTTGTGTATGTGTTAGAAAATGACTTAGATGCACTAGAAAATATTATGTATGCACTGAAACAGGGAATGCATATGCTAAACTAGAAGTGTTCCCTATATTTTGAAATTTTTTTTGGTTATCTTGTTATGAATCAGTGAGTTTGAATGTTTTCAGGGGATAATCTTCTGAACAACGGTTTTTTCTTGGTTTCCTTGCTTGTGACTTCTGTGAATTAAGTGCTTTAAATGGATGATTTCTTGAATAATGATTTCAAACACAACAAGTTGCAAAATAGTTGTTTCAAGCCTATGGACTAAAACTTAAGTGTATGTTCAAGAATCTGGTCTGATTCCTTTGATTTCCACAAGTATTAAATAGGAGAAAACAAATCAAACAATTTTTTAATGTCAAGGTTCATTTATAATATCACAACCCACATCTTATAACTATATCAATTCACACAACCCTGTCGCCCCCTAGAGGACACCCATTTTTTTTCCTTTCCTAGGTCTTAACCAAAGTCAAATTCTCCACTTTTGGCTAGTAATCCCTAATAGTTATGTGGTCAGTATCTTGGGGGCAGATTATTCCCTCCCCTTGCACTATGATATTAAAAATGTTTGGAGACTAACTCAATTGGCTTCTAAACTTAAATTTTGTAGTAAGGGTTTCTATTTAGTGTGAAAAATGATTAAATCCCTTAGAAGACCTCCCAACCTTTAGAAAAAAGGCTTTGGAGATAGTTATCTTGCACACTACTGTTGAATCATGAGTTTCCATAGATTCACTTTTGATTATAGTGGGTCAAAAAACTTGGCTTTAGTTGTTTCCACTTAGGTCATTCTCATAGGGTGAGTTCCTTTACCCACTATGGTAGGCCTTCTAAAGGTGCTATCAAAACATGAAATAGTGAGTCTCACATTCTGGTCACAAAGTGAAGGGGAGAGCATAGGCCTATCACTTTACAAGCATAGTAGACAGGGTGTTCATTAACTTATTAATTAAAATAGATGCCTAATTTAATCAAGAGCAAGGAAAAATAACTCTAGCCCTTGTAAACACTATCAATAGTTTCATTTAATTGTCTTTGACAACATTTAAAATTACCTACAAAGTAGAAAATATGGATTAGTTCTTTGAATTTTGAATCTCTGTAAGGAAAACTAGATGTGCTAAAATAGAGAACATATGCACTAAAACATTACATGGATGCACTAAAATAACTACTCTATGCACTATAAAAACTACTAAATGTGCTAAAAGACCCCCTGTATGGGCTAAAATAACCCTTGGATGTGCTGAAAGATGGACTGTATGTGCTAAAAGATTAGTTGGATGCATTGTAACAAGGACCAAATGCACTGGAAGATGTTTCGTATGCACTCCAAGAAATCATGGATGTGCTAGACATAGAGGTTCACGCCCAACCTATTCATGAAAACCTTCTAGAAATTGTTAAAAATGAGCCTAGGCCCCATGGTGGGTGCCAATTTTATGTGTGAGTAAAATATGTGAACTAAATAAAATCACACAAGCAATGAAACATTACATTAGAGAGAATTCAAATAATAATCTAATTGAATTGAAAAAAATAAACTCTCTAAAATCATCCCATTGTTTCCTATCTCCAAGGATTTGTTAAATCATAATGGCTCTCAGATTTTTTGTGAACTTATGACCTTTATAATAACAACCTGAAGAATGGGATGTCAAAAAATGCAAGAAATCTATTCCTACATGATTGATAAACTATATGATTGATGAGTGATGCTATGATAATGATGCTATGATGTTGTTGATGAAATTGATATGGAAATGATGTAATTAACTATTACAAACTAAGATGCAACTAATGGTAAAGCCATGATTCTAAATTAAATGTTTTTTAATGCTAATTGCTAAATGCTCAAATGCTAAATGCTCATAAAGGCTCTAATGAAAATTTTGCAGAGTAAGATTGGTCAAATTTGGGATATGAAATGTTGTAGAATGAGGTTGTATTTATAGATTTTCCAAGGCATATTCTATTGTGGCAGCAACCAATAGTCAGGATTTTAATTGGAGAGATTGAGGGTGGAGGATGAAGAAGTTAGAGGGAATCAAGGAGAGTGTTCCCTTTAATAGAACATAGTTCCAAGGGTGAGGAATAATAAAGGGAGGAAGAGAGCCAAGTGTCTCAAGTTTGTTTCAAAATTGGTTGAGGAAAAAGCCCATTTAAATATTAAGGATATTTAAATTCATGAGACACATGATTAGGTGGAAAGAAGAAAAAACTATAAACATGTGACTAAATTTAAATTTTAGAATTTAAATTTAATAAGAGGAAAGATAATTAAATAAGAAAAACCATTGAATTTTTTTTATTTAATTAAGATTAGAAGAATATGATTTAAGATAGAAGAACTAGAAAATGTGAACTATATAAATAAATTTAAAATTTATTTATAAGTAGCTGAAATAGAAGGTTCATTAATTAAATAGCTTGTATTTAATTAATTAATTATCCTAGCTGTTTTTAGGTGTATAGAAACCTACTAAGGATTTCCAGGCCATAAAGGATGCAATGAAGGAGGCGCTTGTGATCAAGTCTCCTGATTATGCAAAACCATTTCAATTGTTAATCTTTGCTTCATTTCATATAGTGGCATGGGTATTACTACAAAAAAAAGATGAATGCTTTGAGCAGCCTATTGCTTTCTTTAGCAAGTCATTGTAGGCTATTGAGCTCAAATATGACACCACAGAAAAGAAAGCATATACCCTGGTAAAGGCTATAAAATTTTTTAGACCATATCTAACTAGAGCAACTATTGTAGCTTATGTTCCAAGTGTAGTAGTTAAAGACATTTTCAGCCAATAGGAAACCACAGGTCAGAGATGTAGGTAGATCAATAGGATCCAAGAGTTCAAAAATGATCTCCAAATTACAAAGTTGGTAAGGGGTCAAGGTTTGGACAAGTTGATGGCTAAGACCAACTTGGAAACCAACCAAATTAATCAAGTTGAGCATGAGAATATTGCACCCATGTGTGACATGCAGACCTATGAATGATATAGGAGGATCGTAGAATACCTGCAGACTATGCAATGCCCTGAAGGAATTCTTAAGAATGAAAAGAGAACCCCCAAATTGCAGTCTATCAAGTATGTCATTATTGATGGTGAACTCTAGTGGAGAATCCCAGAGGGTGTACTACTTACATGTGTAGATGGTGATCAAGTAGAAGACCTTTTAATTGAAATGCACAAGGGAGCATGGGGAGGTCACTACATGGTAAAAAAAACTGCTCACAAAATACTAAGGGTAGGCTTATGATAGAAAATTGTGTTCAAAGATGCCCATAGGTTTGTTGAAAAGTGTGATGCTTGCTAGAGCTTTACTGGCAAGCTAATTTTTTTTAGTAATTTGCCTCTTAGGTTGGTTTCAACCTAGGCCCCTTTCCAACAATGGGGCATTTATTTTATTGGAGAAATGTTAGAAAAGTTAAGAGGGGTTCATTCTTGGATCCTTGTTACTATAGATCACTTCACAAAATGGGTGGAGACAATATCCACTAGAAGGGAAACAAGCAAAGTGGTGATTGATTTCTTGATGAGTAACATATTCAGTAGATTTGGGGTCCTAGAGAGAATCATATCAGACAATACCATGTGCTTCAGGTCTGAAGAATTTACTGATTTATGTAATAAACATGGTATATGTATCTCTTATTCATCTCCTTATCACCCTCAAGGGAATGGATAGGAAGAATCTAGTAATAAGATTTTGATGAAGATCATCTAACAGATGATTGAGAAAAACAAGAAGGCATGGAATTCAAAACTAAAATTTGCACTAGGGGAAGAAAGGACTACATTTAAAATTGTTATTGGGTAGTCACCTTTTAATATGGTATATGGGGTGGAAGCAAGAATGGCTCATAATAACTTGATAAAGATGTATAAATTTTTCCAAGAATATGATACTAATATTTGTGATGAGATGCAGTATAGGATGGATGAGTTAATTGAGCTTGACAAAACTAGAAGAGAAGCTCATAAAAAAAATGAGAAGTTGTAACTTCAAGTGAAACACTTGAATGATAAGAAGGCCATTGAAAGGAAGTTTGAAGTCAGATGCATGGTCTTTATGTGAAATGAAAGGATAAAAGACAAGGGGAAACATTGAAAGTTTGATCCTCTATGGCTTGGGCCATATCTGATTGCAGATATGCATGGAGAGGATTCATATTTCTTGTAGTCCTTAACAGGTGAGCTTCTAGAATTTCCAGTACATGGACAACTCTTCCAGTCCCATTTCTCATGAAATAGGTTGTTTTTCCATGTACATTGTATATTTATATAAATATTATACATAGGTTTGGTGTGTTTTCTTTTTGTTGGATCTGCTTTCCTTGTCTAGGAAAGCTCCTGGGCATTTTGGATTCCTCTATGTTGGTTTGCTTCACCAAGAGATCTATTTCTTTCCATACCCACTAGGGGTATGCATCCTTGAGCATGAGCCACTAATAGATGTCCTAAAATTTTGAAATTTTGAGCTCATTCTACACTTTGTAGTGGTCTATTGCATCTATGTCCATGAGTGGGGTTTAGGGTTTTAGCTTTGTAACCTTGTTCCAATTTTCTTATATCTTAAACCCTAGTCATTTTAATTCTTTGTTGACCTACTTTACCCAATTACTAATCATTCAAGTTATAACTTAATCCATTGAAGACATCCTTTACTAACCCTTCTGCTTAGGTTTGTCAGTTGTCTAATCTTATATCATCACTTTAATGTTGCCTAATGTCGGGCTGAAATATTTTCATTAAATTTTCCTTGAGTACGCGTCAACCTTGAGGGTCAAAATCCTACCAGCCTAGTCATGGACCTATTTTAAAACTAACTTTATTAGCATGTGCATAAATCTAGTATGTTGGATTTAATGATCAAATCCCATCTATTGATCTCACACTGCGTAGGAGTTAGAGAATGGTTGCTAGAAGGCATGTGAGGTCCTAATTGTTTGGCGCATGTCCTTGCCATGGTGGGGCTCAATTTTCTTTCATTATGCCTAATTATTGGTGGTTTTGAGATTGGTGGTCCACATGCATTCAAAAGGTTAAATATCAATTACCCATCGCACACCTTGCAACTTTGAATTAATGCTCATTACAAGACATGTGAGGTCCATGATCAAGTGACAATGTGTTGTTTCATTTGTTAGGGTAAGAAGTGGAGCCTAGGGGAAGGAGTGATGTGGCTTCTAGTCAGCACATTCTCATTGGCTAACGAGTTGGAAAAATATGGAAAAGTGAATTCAAATTGTGTTGACTCAATCTAAGTCATTCATCATGTCATCTCAAAGGGAAATCTATAGCTGCTATTTGAAATCACACACATGGATATTAGAGTTTTTTTGCTTCATGTGAGTGAGCAGTAATGGATGAAAGGACATTAACAGTTATCATAATTAGGTCATAGAGGTACATAAAATTGATTTCCTCATACAATTGAAGATTAAAAGTTAGTGCCTGGAGAAAATGGGTGAAAAATCAAAGTTTTCAAGTTGTGACACAAAAAAATTAGGCTTCCTGTAAACACAAAAGGCCATGAGTACAATTAAAATGGTATCTTATGCTTTATTTGAACCATCTTAAATTAGGGTAGGTTTTGATTGTTTTCTTCCAATTGAAATGGCCCGTGTGCTTTAATTGCTTTATTGTGTTAAAATTTCACATAAATTTATATTTCTTGGCTAAATTTGTACAAGTTTGCATATTCTAATTGCATCCTAGGCTTCTAATTCAAAGAAGTAGGTTTTGAGCTTCCTTGTATTAGAACCCTAGTTCATTGTAAACCTACCTAGTTATCCATGGCTCCCAAAAAACAAAGGTCTCATTCTGAAACCCTGGTTAGACTACTCTATGAAGATATTGTTGACCAGCTCAAACCCTCGACCAACAAGAGAAGTCAAGGAATAGTGATATACTATGGCCCTAATATTCATGAAGGATTACAAGACTAAGAATTTGGGAACTAGTTATTCATGGCTCTGGCTGGAAAATTTTTAGAAACTAGTTTGGGAACAAGAATTGTGGGGTTCCCACTTGCAATACCTAGAGATTAGATATGGTCTCAAATGTGCATATGGATGTAGAACCGCTCAAGGATATTGCTGCAAGAGATGACCCTACATCCAAAATTGTTAGGGCATGTAATGGTGTTGAGGTGGTCGGGATTACCAAGGAAGAGATTGCAAAAATATTTAAACTGAATGACTAGAGCGAGGATGTGCTCCCTATTAACCTTGATACCTTTAGAAAAGATTATGATAATACCAAGGTCTTGTTCTAAACCACAATGTTTCTAATGCACACTGCTTCAATGATACATGGAAAGAATAGAAAGCAAATCAAGATTGGTAGAGATGAGAAGGAACCTTTTCCTTCGAATTACTTTTCCCACTACTTTAGAGAGACTATCTGCTCCTTATATCAAATCATTGGCTTTGATGCACCTGATACTATACCAAATGAATATATGTACATGGCAGCCAATATTCAACATGCGGCCTTCAATGTAGTATATGATTTTTCTACTCATTTGGTATAAAATATGCACAGGCACCTGGTTGATCTTAAGGAAGGGAAGAATTGGGTAAAATTATGGTGGTACTCCCTTTTGATGCATATGATCTTATATAAACAAGAGAAATATTTTGGTGCTAACATGTCATTGAAGAATATGGAGGATGAATCTGAGGTACCGATCCAATGTTGGATCCAAATTGTGGACATGGATGACCAAAAATTTGATTATGTGGTTTTCCATAAAGTTTTTGCATTCAAGCTAATGAGACTCCTAGTTGTTGATCCACCAAGGATCCCAAAATAAATTCATGACTTTTTAAGGCCCATGGAAAGGAGGCCTGAGCTAAATATAACTCATAATTGGGGAGATATTATTGCATATCTAGACAAAACTATATTTAGTTATATAGGACTAGTGTTTATTCTTTTGTGCTTCCAAGAGATGTGTCACTCAAGATTGGATTTATTAAAGTCATGATATAGTTGGGAGGATCTCAAATGTGTCACTTGCCAGGGAATAAGAAGGGTTCATTCTTCCCTTAGTACACAACATTTGAAAATTTTGTAATGATAAAAGGAGGTTGGATGACTTTTGATGAGATAGTCAAACCTTATAAATTGATGACATCTCACACTAGAAACCATGGCCCTAAGAGAATAATTCATGAAGTAAAAGAAAAAAGGTCACTAGGTGTGTTTTTTCATAATTTCTACTACCCTAAGGATGTTGTCAAAAAAATTCTTGATCTACAAGTGCAAGAGGAAAGGAAAGCTATGTATATTGCTTTCAACAAGATGGTGGCAAATAGCAAGAAGTCAGATCTATCTTATGAGCCTCTACCCAACCTTCAAGGGAAATGGAACAAAGTAAGGTATGTATTGGGGAATTTTGAAAGTATTGTTGGTGTGTTGAGAAGACAAGAAATAATTAAAGATAAGGGGAAGGCTTTGGAAATTGAAGGACTATCTACACAAGAGGAAGAAAGGCCTTCCTATCAGCCATCCAAAAAGATCTAAGTATATTATAGGAAAAAGGAAACTATTAAGAAGGAGTAGTCAATTCCAACCCTATTGAATAAGAGGATTTAAGGGCAGTCTCTCCAACTAGATCAATCTCATTGCCTCCTAGGAAAACCCATCTGTTATAATTGATATTGATTCCCCTCCAAGAAGTTCTCCTCCCTTAGAGTAGCCACCAATTAAAAGACAAAGGTTTGAGAAGAGCATGGTAGTAGACTACCCTAATAGTGATGAAGATGATATTGTGATAACTCCTAAAGATATGCAGTAGGGGATTCCTTCTCCCCCAAGGGAAGTTGCATCAAGCTCTGGGACAAGTATCCTAGGTTAGGAATGACAGAATTAAGTGGAGTGATTAATATTGATGACATTATAGAGGATGCTTGTAAAGAATTCATGGAGGATGATTCATTTATTGAAACACCAGCATTTAGGGATTTTGTATGGAGAGAAAAAGCTTTAGAATATGTAGAGAGGGTTGCCATTGAGAGAAGCTTACATCTTGAATTTCCTGAAGGCACTATCCAATCCAATGTGATAGAAGAAATGAGGAAATAGTTTAAAAATATCACACCTAAGGAAGGAAGGGAACTTGTACAAAAGAGTGGTTTTTAATTATTGCTCAAATGGGATATTGTTGATGTATTTGTACTTGATACTATAATAAGGGTTGATAATCCTTTATTCCAAACTAAAGAGGAAGCCAAGTTGGCACTTCAGGGATCTACATTTAGTCAAGAATGGGATGATCTAGAAATATGGTCATTGTCTCTTAGTTCTAGGAAGCCCAAAGTTGCAGAACTGATAGAATTTATTAGGAAATTGATTATAAAAAGAGTTGCAAATACTATAGCATTAGAAGTAGCTAAAATGACTATAAATGTTGCAAGGTTCACAAAAGAAACAGTTGAAAATCCCACTAAGGATAGGGATATGCATGGAATTAAGTATATTGAGCTTATGGGTAAATACAATAAGAGTTAGCAGAGAGTAGATGAGCTTGAAACAAAGATAGAATTGTGGAAACAACAAGTGGAAATGTTGAGGTCTCAAGGGCCAACTAACTCAAGCCATACTGCCCCCATTCCTCCTATGACGCATCCTTAGTCTCCTCCACCTAAAAAATCATTGTCAATTGTTCCTTACAACATGGTACAGGAGCCCATTGCAATAGAGCAGATTATCACATCAAGTGTAGCTCCCTCTAATACACCTATGAGAGAACAACTATTCCAGCAAGTTAAGGTATATAATAAATTTCTTGAACATATGTAGGACACAATGTATGAGAACGATTCCAAGATTGTTCATACTATTTTGAAGCACCTAAGTAAGAAAATTCAAGGTAAATTGAATAGTGTCCATGCTAATTATTCTTTGATGCTTAGAGCAATAAGGTTTTCTTAGAGAGATAGGGAATTGGGAACCCCACTCCTAGATAAATGGATTCCTAGGGTTGGTGATTTGAGATAAAAGATAGTTGGGGCTAAATAGAAGGAGGATAGATATCCAAAGGTGGTCCCAACTTATAAATTTTTCAGCGAGAATAAAGAACAATTTCAAGGGTATGTTGCCCCTTTAGAACATAAAATAAAAGAATTGAAGGCTAAGAATGATGAAGTAGATTTGACACTGTTGCCTAACATTCAACATGCCCATGATGAGGTGAAGCCCCTACTGATGTGGATGTAGACACCTAAAATGACCTAGGCCCCAAGCTTCATTTTTACCATGTTTTTCCTAGCATAATTATGACATTTAATTATGTCCTTGGTCCACATTCGACTATTGATTAAATAATTCATAATTATTTAATTAATTCATGTCTTTGTATTCTTCATGATTATTAAATAAATAAATTTTATTTATTTATTTAATATGTCACTAATTGTCACAATTAAATAAATTGATTAATTTATTTAATTATTTAATCTTATCTTCTAAATTAAATAATTAAATTTAATTATTTAATTGCCAATTTGATATTCCTCTCATTTTAAATAAATTAAATTATTTAAAATGTCATCACAATCTTAACTGACAATTCGCTTTGATAAATAATTGGAAAATCAATTATTTATTATCTCATAAAATCCATGATTTGAATTAATTTAATTCAAATTGGTAACTAATCTTCCAAAAATCAAGTAATCGAGATTCTTGATTTTCCAAATCGATCTTTAGTCCGATCTTATCTTCTTGATTTTCAAATCTCACAAATCGCAATCTTATCTTCTTGATTTTTGAATCTTGCAAATCAGCAATCTTATCTTCTTGATTTTTCAAAAATCTTTATTTCTTTAATTAATTTCATTTATTCTCCACGTCGATCCGATTTTATCGACCATTGTGGCAAGGAAGCATCAGGTGGACACCACAATAGCTTCTCAAGAAAAAATTATTTGTGAAAATGTCAACATTGACATACTAAAAGATGCTTTGGAAAAATTATCTTTCATCATCATTTTTCTTGAAGACTTCAATAAGGAGGCCAATTCAGTAATGAAAAAGTACTCTCCTTACAAAAAGAAAATGGATGAAATCATTGGTTTCAATTGGCCATCTGAGGTATAGTATGATCATTGGAAAAGGATATTTATTTATAAATTGGATCTGTGAGTATAGAAGTGGAACACATATATTCAGTCAAGTATTGTATAGGTCTGGCCTTTGAGATTATAATTTATAAAAAATATGTGTTTCCTAACTGAGAGTACCACAGATAAATGTTGATCATTGATAATGTGGATGTTGACTGGGAAATTGGTTTTATTTTTCTTTGGAGATTTTATCATTTTTCTTGATGGAATGGATGTGCTACAATAGTTTAAATGATATTCTTTTAAACATGTACCTTTTGGAGGGAAGGTTTTCTCCTCACAACAAATGGAAAAAATATTTGTCTCATGTGTATTCCCTCCAGTAAAAAATGTAAATATAACTACAAAGGTAATATTTCTTGTAGTGGTCCAATTAGGATGTGACTTGTGTACTCTTGGCTCAAAGCTTGTTTTTCTCCCTTGTTTCCATAAAAGGGAGTTCAGGGCCATTAGTGCGGGTTTCTTGTTGAATTTTGGATTTGAATTATGCAATTTCTAAACATTGATCAAATATGTTTGAAGTCTTTATCTTAATCTTTGAGTCTAGTTAGTAAATTTTTTAAAATGTATGGTTCCTGAGCATATCTAAATGATAATGCAAGTTTTCAGAGTCTATAGTCTCTCCAATTTTACTTTGTATTTGAATTATTAAGGAAAATGTGATCAAATATCATTTCATTAATCTTCATAGTTATTACACTTTGATGTATGCTTTTATTTTAGCTCTGGTTCAAAGATTTAGTTAAAATGCTTTAATCAAATCTTAAATTCATATGCAGAATGATTGGATCTCATAAGTAGTCTTAGGTTTTGATTATTAATTTGTGAATTCTAGAGCAACCTCACATAGATAATGGATGTTTAGGATTAAATTTACCTTGTAGTTTGATTTTATTTTACTCATATCCCATAGATATGCCACTAATCACAATTCCTATAAGCATTCCTTATGGTTCTAGTCATCCAATTTAAGAACATCACTTATAAATAATATTTAAATTGATTTATTATTTGTCACAGTTGGTATTGCTTTGTATTCTCAGTTTTAGATGTGTAATTCTCTCAAGAAAACATCAATTTCTTAAAGGATTTCATCTATCTAGCCACTAATGGGAATACATTTTCTTTGTTATGCAATGTATTTGTTAATTTTTTAGAAGAGTCATAGGATATACATTATGGGATTACCCTCTCAAGTTTTGCAAAGCCCGAATTGTAGGAGAAGAAGCATTATGCTACATCTTGTTTGTTAGCCAACCATCTTGTAGGTATTTGAGAATTGAGTTTGGAAATCTCATAGGTACTTGGTGAGATTTGATTGGTTTGTAAAAAAAAACCAACACATCCCTAGCTCCAAAAAATTCTAATCCATCTCCTATTACCCATGCTACACCTTACTTTTACAAGGGAAACCAAAACCCCATCCAAATTTTCGCTCAAGTCCCACCCATTTCCTTACCATTCACATCATCCTCATCCATCATTACTAATTTTATCCTCTCTTACCACATCAATAATGAAAAATATGCCATGCTTGTTTACTTGCATAGTATTGGTGCTAAACTTCCATCATCCTCACCTCCACCAAATCCTAATCCATCTCATATTTCTCATCCTACCCCTTCCTTTCATAAGGGAAACCAAACCACCATCCAAAATTCATCTCAAATACCACAAACATCCTTAAAATCCACATCACCCCAATCCTATAAATTCATTCAATCCCATGGGTTTCGTGATTCCCTCCAAGGACTATTAGTAAAGGATCCTAATCACTTAAGCACTAATAAAGTTTTCCAATCTTCCCATGTCATGCATCCACTTCCATCTCTCATCCCCTCATCTAGACAAGTTGACGAATCTATCCAATATTCCTCCCCTATCATACCATCCACACAAATCCAAACATACTAAGAACTTGATCCAAAGAATTCTCATATGTATCTAATTTCTTGAAGGATTTCATCTATCTAGCCACTGATGGGAATACATTTTCTTTGTTATGCAATGTATTTGTTAATTGTTTAGAAGATTCATAGGCTATACATTGTGGGATTACCCTCTCAGGTTTTGTAGAGCTCAAAGTGCAAGAGAAGAAGCATTATGCTACATCTCATTTGTTGGCCAACTATATTGTAGGTATTTGAGAATTGAGTTTGGAAATCTCATAGGTACTTGGTGAGATTTGATTGGTTCATAAAAACCAACCAACACATCCCTAGCTCCAAAAATTCTAATCCATCTCCTATTATCCATGCTACACCTTACTTCAACAAGAGAAACCAAAACCCCATCCAAATTTTCCCTCAAGTCCCACCCATTTCCTTACCATCCACATAATCCTCATCCATCAATACTGATTTCATCCTCTCTTACCACATCAATAATGACAAATATTCCATGCTTGGTTACTTGCATAGTATTGGTGCTAAACTTCCATCATCCTCACCTCCACAAAATCCTAATCCATCTCATATTTCTCATCCAACACCTTCCTTTCATAAGGGAAACCAAACCACCATCCAAAATTCATCTCAAATACCAAAAACATCCTTAAAATCCACATCACCCCAATCCTATAAAATCACTCCATCCCATGGGTTTCATGATTCCCTCCAAGGGCTATTAGTAAAGGATCCTAATCACTTAATTACTAATAAAGTTTTTCAATCTTCCCATGTCATGCATCCACTTCCATCTCTCATCCCCCCATCCAAAAAAGCTGACAAATCTATCCAATATTCCTCCCTATCTTACCATCCACACAAATCCAAACATACTAAGAACTTGATCCAAAGCATGCTCATATGTATCCTAGCCTAAATCAAGATGTCTATGACCAAAAATCCTTAGGTCAGACACCACCATCCACCCCATCAAATTTTTTTAATGTCAATGATAATCCAATGTTTGATTATGATATCTTTGATAATCCAATCTTTGATCATGATCTTATTTTTGTTGATGACATCCAAGATAATCCCCCTCCATCATATGATCCCCTTACATCTCATGATCCATCTTAAAATCAAGAAAAACATACCCTTTTCATCCCATCCAATGATCCATTTCCATCTCAAGAGAAATATTTCCCTTCACCCCCCCCCCTCATTATCCCCTTACTTTGACCCCATCTAATGGTCCCCCTCATAATCAAGATCAAGATGTATCATACACCATATCACATGGTCCCCTTCCATCTCATTATCCCATTCCTAATAAATAATAAATTATCCCTTCCATCCATCAAATGATCCCCATCCTTCATGTAAAAATCAAAGTGTCCCTTCATCCCCTCCTCTCCCTTCCACTCAATCTTATGATCTATTTCCATTTCCAAATCAAGAGAAAAGAATACCTTCCACACCATCACATGATACCCTTCCATTCAAAGAGAAAATTTTCCTTTCCTCTCCATGTCACAATCCCAATAAATCTCAAGGTCAAATTATCCCTCCATCTCCTAATCTAATCTCTTCTATTCCATCTCATAACCCCTCTCTAAATTAAGATCAAAGTACACCTTCCACCCCATCCAATTATCCTCTCCCCTCTCATGATCAAGACACCCCTCCCACTCCATGTCATGATTCCCCTCCATATCCTAAGAAAAGTATTCCATCTACTCCATCTTATGATCCTCATACATTACATAATCCTACCCCAAGTCAAGATCAAATAATACCTTCATCTTTATGTCATGATTCTAATCCTCCACACAATCTCATCATCCCTATCCAAGATACCCATGAACACCACAAGTATTGAATGTGATCTTCCACCTTCATCTTATTTGGTTTGGACTCCAAGAATCTATCATCCCTTCCACCTCATATCCCCTTCAAAATGGACTCGTATCTTGTTTCCAAAACAACAAGTATCCCATTGGAAAAATAAATTTTCTAACTATGCATTATCAAGGCTAAGGGTTAGGCCTTCATGAGAAAGGCATACTAGAACCCATCTGAATCAAATAAATCATAATTATAATGGTCTTGGATATAAGGATCTATATGTTGGTACTTCTTATATCCATCCCAAATCCAAAATCCCTCCATCTAAATCTAAATATCCATATTCCCCATCCTCCAAATCCATCTTTGGTCCGTATATCCCAAATCCCATTCCTTTGACCCTTTCACTAATTTTAGGTCCCTATGTCCCAAAACCAAATCATTCATCCCTTCCATCCATCTTGGGTCCTTATATCCCTCCACCCACTATCTCCATTCTCCCTATCTCAAAATCATACCATCCTATCTTAAATCAAGATCAACGAAGGCACACATCTTCAAAATCCTTCCAACATCCTACCTACATAAACCCATTCATAATATCTCCATATCATTTCTCTCTATCCACTAATACCATTGCTCTTGTAATCAGTTTTTATGCCAAATATAAAATGCATAAATCCAAAAATCCACATACATCTAAGGATCAACATGGCCACTCAAAAAGACATGTAGAAACAAAAAAAAAAATTGATCCAAACTCAAAAATAAAATCCAAAAGGCCAAAAGGACCCATGAAGTCAAAGAAAAAAACTATGTGGACTCCTAAACTACTTAAGAAAGATATGCATATCAAATAAAAATAAAAATTGGCATCCAAACTTATGAATCCAATGGCTTCATCCACTCCTAAGTCCTCTAATCCCCCATTTAATAATACTGCATATTCCAAACCCATTTTGGGTCCCTATGTCCCAAAATCCACAACTCCACCATCCCTCATGGTGTGTTCCAATGTTGATCTTTCCAAATTTCCAAGCACTCATCCACAAGTCTTCCATCAACCCATCCATTATCCAACACCTGATTTTTGTCCTTCTATTCCTCTTATACAATCCTTCGTAAATCCATATCATTCTTCATCTTTCCATCCATTTCCTCCCCCTTACCATCATCCTACAAATTTCTATGAGCATACCTCCAATTTTCATGGTCTAATGGAACACATCTTCAAGGGACACTATACATGGAACTAGATGCTTGAGTCATTCCTTTATCTCCATATCATCCATCCAATATCTTCCAAATCCATATATCCACATCTTTATCCATCTTTTCTATTCCAAAAATAAAATAAAAAATAAAAAAATTAATTGAAATCATTCATCCAATGGTGAAAATGACTTCTTGTCGCACCTTGGGAAATTACCATGATGAAATATGGTAAACAAGCATCATGTGTAATCTCCCATCCTCTTTCACTCTACACTTGGGGGAAAGCTTCATCCATACCACATATTATCCACATCTTACACTATCCCTCATTCGACTATCCATTATCCTATCTAAGTTCATCCTTCATCTTCTACCTTTGATCTTGACAAGGCTAAGGATCTACATAAGCCTCACATATCCTAGCTACCTTTAGCTATGTATATCATTCATCCCATATCCTCCATCCTATCCATCTTCATCCTCCCTTCCCTTCTTTGATCTTGATGAGGAGATCAAGGGTCAAATATCCTTACATCCATATTGTATTCACTTGATCTTCATCATCCTATCCATATGCTCTATCCTATATCCCTCATCCTATATAATTCCATCTTCCCTCCCCATATTTGATCTTGATGAGTAGCATATGGGTTTAATATCCATGCATCTATATCTTATCCACTTTATCTTTATCATCCTATCCATATCCTCCATCCCATATCCCTCATCCTACTTTCATTCTCATATACTATCCAATTATTCCTTTCTTCTCACCCTTGATCTTTATAGAGAGTTAGGGGGAAAATATCCATGCATGAATTGTATAATGAAAATACTTATTTCCTCCACTATCCATCTCCCTTATGCACTATATTTCCATCTCATGCCTCTTTTATCATCCTTCATTACACTACCTCTAGGGTGGGGCATCCTTTTCCTTTACAACATAGTCCTTGGAGCTCCATTCTCCTATCCTCCATCCACCATACTCTTATCTTCCATCACCATCAATAATTTAAATCCTTCTCTCCTATCCATAGAATCACTCCCTCCTTCCTTCCTTTTCCCAAGGATCGGTTCTCCCTAGTCATTGGATCTCATACATTCCTCTATCCTATATTTGTATCCAATATCCAAGAAATCCTCCTATCCTTTCATCCTTTTATAATGCCTTTGTTATCCCTTCTCATTGGTACCCATCTATTAATCTATCCTAATCATCCTATCCCCCATCCAATTCTATCTTATCTAATCCATTTATCTTCTATCTATCCTTCCAATACAACCATCCCCATCCAATCTACCCAATTCATTCAATCCCAATCCATGCATTCCTATCTTGCAATCTAGCCCACCATCCACAAGGAATTCATAATCTTAATCCAAGTCAGCTAAAATCTATTGATCCAATATCAAATTATCATAATAGGGACATATAATTCTCAATCTATGCATTGCTTTTATCATTAACAACACAATGCTTGGGGTACAGATTGTTTTTATCATTAACTTTTCTATCTTCCTCATCATCAATCAATCAATCAATCAATCAATTTTTATCTTGACTTGGAGCATATTCCTTATGTGCTTATGATTTTTTGTGCATGGTTTCTTGTATCTTGTGTTTATTTTCTATTTTCATTTATCATGTTATTTTGCACTCTATTTCGACAAGGGCATCATGGTATTCCCTATCATGGTGTTATAAGGAATACACTTGCATTTGACCGTTTTTTCATATACTTCACACATTATCATGTTGGTTCCCTATACCTCGATGCATAATATCAAGTACAATATCAAATCTAGGTTGCTTATACCATTGAAACATGATGACCATTCATCCTTCTTCTCCATCATCTTAATCATTCATTAGCTAATATCCTCCTTTTATCCTTTATCCTCTAGTCCTCACATCCATTTCAAGAGCACACCCATGTTCTTTGAACCCACATGTCCTCTCAAGGGGGCATACCACTACCTCCTCGTCATCCTTCCTTATCCTCACTAGTGATTGGGACATCATGACACTAGTCCTCATCCCTTTCCTACCCACTATGTTTTATTATTCTTTGAAATTATGTTACTTCTCTTAGTTTCAACATCATCTCAAAGATGGGTGAAATGTAGACAGCTGAAATATGACATTAGTCTAATCACACTTGACTTTACCTATCCTAATATTTAATTAAACAAATTTTTATTATTTATTTAACCTTTTCCCTTATCCATCACCTTTCATTAAATAAATTTCACATTTATTTTAATTAATTCTAGCCTTAAATCTAAAAAATTTTAGAAGAAATTATTAAATTAATTCTCCATTTATTAGTTATTTTGGACTAATTAATTCCCTTCACATTGTCCCATTAATCAAATAAATATTTTATTTATTTAATTAATTTCACTTTATCTACTATCCTTATCCATTTAATCATATCCCTTGATTTTGTTCACATGGATCATAGTCAAATTTTTTTCTTATGTGATAAGTGTCCCCTTCACATGTCTAACTAACTTCTTGTCTAGATTCATTGAATCTAGACACTTCCCAAAAGTAAAACTAATTTTTCATCCTATCCATTCATCTTATTTAAACCTATTAATCCTAGCTATCCACATAAGTATGTTACCCTAATCCTAAACCTAAACCATATCCCTCATGTGGCAGTTGTCACATGACTATTACTTAAATCTAAACCCTAATTCTCATTCAATCCTAGTCATCCATCACTCAATGCATCTTGGCCCTTGATTTCTATCATAGAAATTTCTAATGTTATGCTGCTAAATTTTTTGTTGAATCATATTGATCAAATCATCATGCTATTGGAATCATGAATAACCACACCCAAGCTATCAACACATCAATATACTAAACTTGATCATTTTGAGGTTTGCATGTATTTTGTTTAATATAGGCTAGATTCTATGCATATTTAATTTATATGATTTATATGCAATGCATACACAATTCTAAAAAAAAATATTTTGGTAAAATAAACTTTGAGTAAAACAAATTTTCCAAATTATCTTGCTAGGAATAGATAATGTGCTTTTATTCTTGTATTTTTATAAATATTTTCTAAAAAATCAAGAAATAGCCATCAATAGATCTTAAAGACTATAGTTCAAAAATAATTTTAATATTTTATTACTTTGCATATTTTTATTTCATTCACTACAAGTAGGTTATTGTAGTCAAACATACGGTTGATTGGAAACTAGAAAATTATACTAATTTATATATATATATATATATATATATATATTATGCACTAAAGGAGTTAATACTTGACACTATATGA
>VDFB02193867.1:413135266-413156197 GCA_007258455.2 Sequoia sempervirens
TGCACTAAAGGAGTTAATCCTCGACACTATATGAGTGACACCAACTACTACAATAAAAACACAAGTCTTTGGTATATGCAAAAATATGTGACACAAAAAAGATGTCACTTTCATTTTTATGGCTGAAATGAGTATTTGGTGAGCACCAAATGGTTTGGATGACCAAGCCTGGGGCTTGGTCATCCCAAACCTAGTTTGGAAAGCTCCAAATTTGGTGCTTGCCAAATCTGAAACATGATATAAAATAGAAAAAACAAACTCCCTTTTCATTTTTCTATTGTTTAACCTATGACCCCTACATATTTTTTCTCCTCAACCCACACTCACCAAAATAGATTTCAAATTTTTCACCGGGAGGTTGTGAAATATTCATCAAGATACCATAAAGATGTTGAGGAGGTCAAAGAGGTATTATATATCTCTACTTTTTTAGTTTCAATTTTTGTTTAAGTTATCTATGTTGAATTAGGGTTTTTATTAAAAAAAATTTTAGTTTCTAGGAAATGATATTCCACCCCAAAATAATGAAAATACTCCATCACCTCCTCATGAAGACCCTCCTAAACAAGAACCACAACAAACACTTCCATAAATTCCTAGACATCCCCTAGGAACACAAGAAGGCATACTAGGGAAAATAGAAGACAGTAAAAAACAACTCGAGGAATTGATTACAAGGTTGGAAAATACTATTGTAGCAAACCCTAATAGGAGAGGCCTTGCAGAATCCATCTATTATGTTTCACGTAGGATCAATGAGTGTGAAATTTATTTTTTGGTCTAACAAGAGGGTATAAAAAAAATTATGCAAACTATCCTATGAGAAAATAAATAAAATTAAAATTAACAAATTTGAATTGTGTGCCCTCTTCATTGACCCACTAAACAATCAACCATTAGCAACTAGAAGGAGGAGGTTCCCCATCCATTGGTGTCACCACAAAGAGATAAAGAATAATTTTTGGGATAGGTAGTGGATGGATTTTAATTAGCCTCCACACAATAATTATGAGGTTCCACAATAATTTTTGAATAAAATCTATTGTGATGTTTTTTCTCAATGACATTCTAAACTATTTTGACTTTCTAGATTTTCAAGGTAGAGGTCGGGGCTCCTCACATGATAGAGTGGGGGAAAAATGTAACTCACAACTAGCACCAAGACCCTTGGGTAGACCTGTGGTGGAGCATGTGACTATTCCTTCAGTTGTGAAGGATAGTATTGATGTGGACACCTTAGATTCCATTAGGTTGATCATTTAGAGCCTTATAGAGTATGTGAGGCCTCTAGTATGATGTAGGTGAGAATTCTAGGCCTCAAGTTCTAGTCCATTTTTGTTAATCTTGTGGTGTTTTTTACACTTATGGTCCTAAGAGTAGTCAAGATATATCTATGCATGATACATAAACTATATAGGGGATGTTATGAAAAAATATCTATTAAATGAAACATTCAACATTGATACTCAGGAAAATTCCAACAAGTTCATTTAACTATGTTTATTAAATTTCCACATGTATGCACAAATAAGGCATAGATATTAGTTTATAAAATTCTAGGATTGTGATCTAGCTTCATTAGGATTATCTTAGCTTCATTGTTAGGATTGTCATAAATTTCTTATGAGATTCATAGGTTCATTATTATTGTATGTTAGATTCTTAAGATAGTGATAAGTTCATTAGGACAAACATAACTTCATTTGGAAAATCATAGGCTAATCAACACAGTCATATGTTTGTAAGGACTACCATAGTTTCATTACGATTTTCATAACCTTGTTAAGATAGGATTTTGATAGAAAACTAGGTGTGGGATACCCCTAACCAACTCAAAGGTTTAGACTCAAACAAGAAACCAACCCTTACCACACTTTCCACTCAACCTTTCTTGAACACACACCTAGAGGCTTGTAGCTCTCAAAAATTGAATTTTCTCAATATATTTTAGAGAAGGTCATAGAAAGAACAACTAATCACCTTCTAAGACACACTCCATCACCGAAAACAACATACTAAAACACTCCATGAGGATTCTTGAAACAATATTGAAAACTAGTAGACTACCTTGCCTTTTAGGCCACCAAATAGCCCTCTTTTACAAAGGAGGTATCTCCTAAACACAAATTTTTCACCAAATATCAACTAAAAATCACTAATTTTGTTACAAAACAACAAATTCCACCATTATTTCTTGGAGCCATGACCTTCAAGATGTTGAACCACAAAACCCTCAATTTACATGCAAAACACAAGGGTTTATTGAAGATCTTTACTCCTAAGCTTACCAAAACTCACCAATGCCTCCAAAACATCACAATTACCCTGAAAAAGGTCAAAAAACCATTACATAGAAGGTTCATTTAACATTTTATCAAAACCCTTCTTTCACACCCCATTTTCCATGGAAAACAATGAAAACCAGCCCTAGGGCATCACCAATTTCAAACAAATCACTTCGTCTATCTTCAAGACCATGTGGAAACCTAATATATCATATGAAATGTAATTACACCTAGATACATGTCATGAAAATAGGTGGAATGACTAGGACATCATTTAAACTTCAATCAAGCCCTTGACTGGCCTTTAACATGTTTGTTTCAGAAAAATGAAGAAATCTCCCTCAAATCTTAATGATAGACACTCAAACTTTATTCAAAGGAGAGTTAAAAAATTATTCTATAGAATAAAATGGGCTTTATGGACCATAAAGATCCTGAAAAGTTCAAAAATACAGTGAAATTGCAGTAATAAACATTGTATTTGATAATGGAACTTCAATATAGTATTTAACAACCAAATGCTTGAGCCTTTCAGAGGATTTAAATAATTATTGCATTCAAAACTAGCCATCCTATTGTCTATAATTTCTTTTCAAATTCCTATGACCCTTGACATTCCTAAAAATTGTATTTTTCAATTTTTGTTATGACAACTTTTACACTTTTTTTGCAACTTTTACCAATTTGACACTAATGACCCAAAAACCACCAAATTACATAGTAAATGGTCTCGTTAGACATTATTTAATGTAAATATACCTTAAACCCCTATACTAAACATATTGAGATCCTAATATGTAGTTCATATGCTTGGTGCTCCTACACCATACTCCTTGCCAAAAGAAAATTCAATTCCCTTGAAGACTTTGCTGCACCATTCCTCTGCTTGAACCTTCTTGCACCTGGTAATCCATTCCACCAGGTCAGGTATTGGAAAATTGCACCAATAGTGATCTTGAATCTTCTCACAACTTTCCATTGCTTCTCCTTTACAATCTATCCTTTCACCTTTCTCTTGCCAAGAATTGATGGTGGATTTACCTTTTGTCCATTGAATTTTATGCTTCATCATTTATGCTACATTCTTGAACTCACTCACTTGCTTTGACCAAACAACCACTTTCACTTCACTTTCTATCTTCACATCTACTTTCAAATCCTCTGCTCTTGGAACCTCTGTGCAATCAAACTTATAGAGCTCTGTCATGGTAGATTGTAACTTCCTTCCAACCTCCTGTCCAATCAATGGACCAATTACTTCTCCCACTATGACCTCTCTAGGCCATTCTTTCCTTTCCTCTAGAAACACACTCTCACTTACCTCATACCTTCCTCTTATCAGGGTCTCTTCCCCAAGGATCTCTATCTCATCTGATCCACAAACCTTTGCACTATCAGGTTCACACACTTCTTGTCCCATCAATGGAAAAAGCATTACTTCTTGCATACTCTCATCATGTGTTCTTAATTATTCTTGCATCTTCATGAGGAGTTATTCCTTTTTCTCATATTTTATAGCCATTTCTTCCTCTTTCCTTTCTACTATTGGATCATTCTGTAACACTGCTTGTTGGCAACTCAAGGGAAGACAACTAAAAGGGGGGTGAATCAATTGTCATCGAATTTAAAACTTATTCAACTTATTAACCCTATTTCTTAGATCTGATCATTAATCATGAAAGAATAAATGAAAAAACATCAGAAGCACACATAACACCAAGTTTTTTATGTGGAGACCCTATTAGGGGAAAAACCACAGTGGAGGTTGGTCCACAAGATTATACCTTGTTAAAAGTATAAGAAAGTATGAATGGGGAATGCACATGCATTCAGGCACACTGCCTAGAGCTCACTGCTCAATTACAAAGGAAGACACACTATCTTACAAAAAGGTTTTGATTAAATCCATCAGAATTTGAACTAAGAAAATAGCATCTGCTAGTGCGTAGTTATAGTTCCGGTTAAGCACATGAACACTTCTTCACTCTTCTTCACTCTTCTTCACTTTTCTTCACTCTTCTTCACTCTATGCTTTTCCTTCGAATGATTTGAAAAATATTCACACATAGGACTTACAAACTTCACACACTCACACTCCTTCACTCTTCCAAATGATAAAAAAATTTCTCTTATATATCTACAACAAGAGATTGCATTTCTATAAGTCGGCTTCAACAAAATAGCAAGAAGGAATATAAATAGTCGGCTCAAATCAATAAATATTATTCATGCAAATCAACCAAGGTCAGCCACAACATAGTGAAGACCAAAAATAACATCCTCAAACATGAACCACTTCAATTAATTACTCCTCAAAGATCCACAACATGCTTCAACACCGTGTTGGCCAAGAACATGAAAAACATGAACACACAAGAGAAAATCTTAGATCGTGAGCACAACAATCAATGCAGACATGCAACACAGATAGAGAACAAACTAGAAACATCCACAAACATCATGAAACACTAGAGAAGCATCCAAAATAATTGAACTAACTTAAATCACATGATCTTCATTCAGGAACACAAATTGAAGTAACAGAAAAAGTGTCAGAATAAAAATCTCCATTACTTGATCAAATCTTCATGCGGATCTTTGAAACTTTACACATGGATAAACTAGATGTAATAAAAAAGAAACCATTTAGTCCACAACCTCTGAACATCAACATACTAATCACACCAAAAAAAATAACTTCACTTCACCACTGACAACCTGTAGCACTTCTTATTACAATTTTCTCAATATCCTCAACATATACAACTTCTAATGCAACAATGCTAATAGTGTTGACATCAATGACAACTACATATCAGCAACACACCACAACATTCAACACTGCTGTCTTGAAATCTCTTAGCCTTGAAGTGACTTCAATCTCTATCTCCCCTTCATCCTCTACTTGCAAAAATTATTTCTTACCACACATAATTAACCTTGCTGCTTTATTCTATCCTTCTTCACTTTCCATCAATGGGTGTAATGTGAATGAAACCCCATTTTTCTCAATCTGATATGTATTCTACCTTCCATCATTTAGGAAATACCTCTCATATTTTCATGGTATCCCTAACAAAAAATAACATACACTCATAGGTACCACATCATATATAAGTCTATCTCTATAGCCACCAATCTAAAATTATACAAATGCTTTCTCCTAAACCAAAAGAGAATGTTCATCATTCAACCAAGAAACATAATAGGGATTCTCATGAGGTAACCTTTCCAAATTTAACTTGTCTACCATTTCTTGTGATACCATGTTATACAAACTACTTCAAACTACCATTACCTTACATATCTTTCCTTTTACACTTGCATCTAGTCTTGAAAATTTCCTTCCTCCATAGCATCTCATTCTCTTCAATCAACTCTTTGATTCCCTTTGACATGTTATCCTTTCAACTTCCAACTATCTTCCTCTTCAACCTTTAACTATTCACCTTCAAATATATACTCCCTATAGCTCTAATATGATTTGATAACAACCTAGGTGGTGGATACCCCTAACCAACTCAAAAGATTAGACTCAAACAAGAAACCAACCCTTACCACACTTTCCACTCAACCTTTCTTGAACACACGACTAGAGGCTTGTAGCCCTCAAAAACTGAATTTTCTCAATATATCTTAGAGAAGACCATACAGAGACCAAATAATCACCTTCTTAGACACATTTCATGACATAACACAACATACCAAAACACTCCATAAGGTTTCTTGAAACAATATTTCAAACTAGTAGACTACCCTGCCTTTTAGGCCAACAAATAGCCCTCTTTTACAAAGGAGGTATCTCCTAAACACTAGGTTTTCACCAAATATCAACTGATAGTCACTAATCATGTTATAAAACAACAAAATCCACCATTATTTCTTGGAGCCATGACCTTTAAGATGTTGAACCACAAAACCCTCAACTTACATGCAAAACATAAGGGTTTATTGAAGATCTTAACTCTCAAGCTTACCAAACCTCATCAATGCCTCCAAAACATCAAAATTACCCTCCACAAGGTCAAACAACCATTACATAGAAGGTTCCTTCAACATTTTATCAAAACCCTTCTTTGATACCCCATTTTCCCATGGAAAAAAATGAAAACCAACCCTAGGGCATCACCCAATTTCAAAAAACTCACTTCCTCTACCTTCAGGACAATTTGGACATCTAATATATTATATGAAAATTAATTCCACTATGATACAAGTCATGATAGTAGGTGGAATGACTAGGACATAATTTAAAATTCAATCAAACCCTTGACTAACCTTTAACAGGTTGTTTCAGAAAAAATGAAGAACTCTCCCTCAAATATTAATGAAAGACACTCAAAATTGATTCAAAGGAGAGTTAAAACATGATTCTACATAATACAATGAATTTCAAAGCATAACATAGACTCTACGGACCATACAAATCCTGAAAAGTTCAAAAATACTGTGAAATTATAGTAATAAACATTGTATTTGATAATGGAACTTCAATATAGTCTTTAACAACCAAATGCTCGAGCCTTTCAGAGGATTTAAATACTTATTCCATTCAAAACTACCCATCCTAATTCCTATAACTTCTTTTCAAATTCCTATGACCCTTTACATTCCCAAAAGTTGCATTTTTCAATTTTTGCTATGACAACTTTTACACTTTTTTTGCAACTTTTACCAATTTGACACCAATTACCCAAAAACCACCCAATTAAATATTAAATGGTATTATTAGACCTTATTTAATGTAAATATACCTTAAAAACCTATACTAAACATATAGACCTCCTAAGATGTAATTCATATGCTTCCTGCTCCTACACCATATATAACTTCATTAGGACTTTCTTAACTATCTTAGGAGAGTCATAGCTCCATTGGGATTGTTCTAACTTTATTAGGGAAGTCCTAATAAGTGCATGAAATTTATAGCTTCATTTCCAGGACTACCATAACTTCATTAGGAAAATCCTAATGAATGTAGGATAATCATAGGCTCGTTACAAATTATACAAGTACTTAAATGATAAAAATATTGTGTTATTTTTTTGTAATATAACCCTAGAGGATGAATAATATGATTTTGTGACTACCCTCTTGCCATGTTCATGATCACTCTCTAAAATATTCTTTTTAATGTCCATAAGCTCTTTAAAAATTTATAACTTTGAGATGCAATTTGATTATCATGCCTTATTCATCCCCTTTTTGGAGTCTGCATCTTTTCCTCTTGTTATCCATAATACTACCCTAAGAATAAGTATTAACAAACCCTATCATTATCTCTAGATCTAACATTCAAACACTATAAACCTCTTTTTTGATTTTTTGTCTTATATTGTAATGAGTTTCTTCTATCTTACAAAGGACTATCCTATTAGCATCCTATGTGACTATCCTTTTTATGAAGTTACTAAACTTATTCTTTTGTTAATGGCCAGTATCCTTATGGGGACTGTCCTCATCATTGTGGTTGTTCTCTTTCACTTGACATTGTACTTGCAATGTTTCACTATCCTTAGCATGCTAATCCATTTATTTTTAACATTTATCATGTTGAGTTGACTATCCAAAGATTTTTTGATGAATCCTTATCATGGTATGTCTTCTTTATGGCATTCCTCTACTTATACTATCATTACATGGTGGTATTCATCCTTTATTTTCATTATCACAAACCTACTCTTGACATTCCCTATGTTAATCTTTCATGACCATTATCCTAGCATCATGATATAAGTTTTTTACCCTATTAATAATATATGATTATCTTCATTTTTTGTTAATGGTATCTTCATTGTGCTTTTAGAAATTTCTATTGACTATTATTTCATATCAAAACCATCTTATGCCTAAAATATAGTTTCATTTGATTCTTTTGAGTCCCTTAAATATGAATATGCAATAATTTAATAAGTTATCTTCATTGTCTTATGATTGTGCTATACTCAATGACGATTTCTTCTTTCAAGGATTGTCATTTTCCTTTCTTCTAAAATATTGTCTCTCCATGATGTCTCTTGGTGTTGACCTTAAAACTCATTCATGAAAAACAAATCTTGATCAAAATTAATGTATGGCCAATCACCTACTTGCCACCATAGTCTTTTGTAGGTGTGTTTTTTCTTGTGAGCAAGGTCTATCACTATATCATGATATTGTAAATATCACTATAGACGACCTTCTTATCCTCTCAACTTCCCTACTATTATTGAGAAATTAACTCATGTTTATGAATATCACTTTGATTATTGTAATATTCTTCATTTTCAATGACTATAACCTTATTGTCGACTATCTTTATGCCTTAATAATTGATATGTTTTACCTTGTGCTACTTGAAATCTTCCATTGGCTTGTGAATGACATCATTAGGTATTTTTTTCATTGTGAACTATGGACTAGAAACCTTTGACACACCCCATACTATACTTGTGGCTATCCCTTGTTGCTATGTTCACCTATGACTAGCTTATCAAGGGGGCTATAACTTTAGAGTTATTTCCCTCTTATTCAGTATCACTTTGAGAAAATCTCAATGGGAATATGAATTATATGACTTCCCTAACTTTAAATTTTCATCCAAAACCCTAAGTTGAGTCATTGGCATGAGAAAAGATGTATTTGAGATTAATTTTAGTAAAATAATTTTTTGACATAAGTTTCACATAAGAACACAATATGAAACATGCATAATTTAAGGATAAAATACTTAAGAAAAAATAACTAAATCAAACCTTTAATAATTCCAAAAGCTACTGGAAAATGGATAGCATAGATCTTAAGAGAAATTTTTGGCATAGTGTAGCCCAAAACGTTCAAGAGAGTTGGTGTTTAAAATACGACCATGCCTAGTGTAGATGTACCCACCTAGATGTGTTGGGGTTGAAATTTTAACCACATGATGCATATAATGAAAATTAGGCTATCTTGCAACTTCACATTACATGCATCTAATAGTTTTTGGGGTAGAAGAAATATTCTCACCATGAGAAAATAGTTTTGAGTCTTCAAAGTATTGGGAGAGGTTGTTGTGGAGGGGCCTCACATGCACCTATAGGTTTAGACAAAATGTTTGAATGTTTAATAGACTTTGAGGTACAACACATCAAAGTTTGACAATGTTTTGCACTTAGGGATCTTAAGAGAAAGCACCAACACAATGTATCCAATAATTTTTTGGACATTTCTGCAAAACAATAGCCTAACTAGTGTAGACATGCCCACCTAAACATGTTGGCACTAGAAATTTGGCCCCTTGATGAACAAAAAAAAAATTAGGCTACCTTGGAACATCACATTGCATGCATCTAATAGTTTTTCAGGTAGGAAAAAAACTTGGAGATATGAAAAACTAAGAGAGGTTACTATAGAGGGACCCTACATGACCCTATACCTTCAAATGGAACATTTCTAAGTGCCACAATTTTGGAGAAACAACTTGTCAAAGTTTGCTAGTTTTGACACTTAGGGCTCTTAAGAGAAAGCATCAACACAATCTAGTTTAGAATGATCAAGCATGTTGGGGTGAAAAATAGAAACTTTCCTATCATAAACACACCCACCCAAATATATTGGCACTATCAGTTTGGTCCCATAAAAAATAGAACAAAAATGATGCTACCTTGAACCTTTCTTTCCAATGTCTTTAATGCTTTTTTCAATGTGATAAAACTTGTCACCACAACTAAATGTATTGGAGCTATAAAAAATGAGGTATATTATTGTAGAGGGGACCTACATGACCTTGCAACTTTATATGGAATATTTCTAAGTGGCATGGTTTTTGAGAAATAAATAGTTAAAGTTTTCCATTTTTTGGCACTGGGCTCTTAAGAGAGAGCACCAACACAATGTAATCTAGAACAATCAAGCCTATTGGGATGTGAATAGTACCTTTATAAGAATAAAAATCCCCACTTGTACATCTTGGAACTATCAATTTGGTTGCATGATGAACACAACAAAAATTATGCTACCTTGCAACTTTCTCTTCAATGGATTTGACATTTTTTCAAGGTGTGAAAATTTCTTGCCATGGCCAAATGGATTGGAGATATGAAAACTAAGAGATTATTCTAGAGGGAACATACATGACCTTGTACCTTTACACAAAACATTTCTGAGTGCTATGATTTTTGATAAATATCTCATCAAAATTTGCAACTTTTTGGCACTTAGGGATCCTAAGAGAAAGCACTGACATAATACAGTTTTGATGCAAATGGTTTTGGAACACACTCAAACAACCTCATCCTGATCACAATTGAACAAGGAAAACACTCTTCCAAAGGATCTTAATTTTTAGACATCAACTCACACTCAAAACCCTTATAGGGTTCCAAACATGAAAAATAGGCATAAGACTACAATCATCTCAAGACCTCAAACCCTTCGAGTTTCAGACACCTTTTACCAAGTTCTTCACCAAGCTAAGAGATTTCATAGGGTTCCTTTGCACCAATATTGAGAAACATTCAACCAACCTATAGGAAGGCTACTAGAATTAGCCATGTTTTACAAAATAGTACCTCTTAGACTTCTCCTAATCCCTCAATCTCCTAGACAGTCCTCAAATCTATCACAAAACACCCAAATTTACAGTTCTTTGAGAATTTCATACCCTCTATGTTACCATTCTCCAAAACCCTCAATTTACTTACAAACACCTAGGGTTTTCTACATTTCACCCTTCCAAGGATTTCCAACCCTAACCAAAACATCATACCAATTTAATAGGGTATGTAGAAACACTCTATGCCTTCAAACAATTAGTCCCATCAGTATTTCACAAAAACCTTACCTGAAACCACCACTTTCATATGGAAATCTTCATGGCTCAACCCTAGGCATCATCCATTCTCTTCCCACGTATTCACAGACAATAATAACAACAAAGAAACAATTATTGGACCCCAAGAGAATCCATTCCACAAAGACATAGGTCTGCACAGTAGGTGGAAGGATTAAGACATCATTTTATTTTCCTCAAAACCATTAACACAGAAACAAATGCAATCATAAAGAAATGCAGATATATTTTATTAATTCTTGTATTAGGACTTCAAATCAACTTCAAATTATAGAAAATGCATATATCAATGTTCAAAAAAGTTTTTATACCATAACAAGTTTGTACGAACCCGTACAAGTTTGGGAAAGAGAGAAAAACACATAAAATTTGAGAATTAACAGGGATTTTTATATACAAACACAAAATCTGAGAATTAACATGGATTTTTATTGTCTTCTTCTTTCAAATCTTCTTTCCAACCTTTAAAATGAGGTTCTCCACCTTCTTAAAGGTTTCTTCCCCTCAAAAAAACTTACCAACTGCTTCACTATAGAATTTCAAACTACTAATGACCATTTGAGGCCATAATCACACCTTTTACATGTTTTAGTGATAATACCCTTACACAATTTGAAATGTTTACATTTGAAACATTTGTGATGGTCTATTTAGACCTTATTAAAATCAAATAGACTCAAGACACCAAAAATTCACCTTATTACATATTACCATATCAAAATTTGAAACATGGTTATAGGTGCCCCTACACCAAGTTTGGAATGATTTTGCATGTTGGGGTCAGAAATAAGACCATTAATAGAATAAAACCACCCACCTATATGTGTTCCCACTATTGTTTTGGACATATGACAAACATAATGAAAATTCTACTACCTTGCAACTTTCTCTTCAATGCATTTGATGATTTTATCAACATTTGAAAACTTGTCGCCACAATCAAATGGATTGGAGATATGAAAAATTTGAGAGAGGCTATTGTAGAAGGACCCTACATGACTTTGTGTCTTTAGATAAAATGTTTATTAACATGATTTCGAAGAAATATCTCATAATTTTTTTCTATTTTTTGTCACTTAGGGATCTTAAGAGAAAGTACCAACACAAAGTAGTCTGGAACGATCGGTCATGTTGGGGTGTGAAATAGGTCGTTTCCTAGAATAATCCCACTCACTTAGAATTTTGGCACTATTGTCTTGACTGCATGATAAAAAAAAGAAAATTATTCTACCTTTCAACTTTCTCTACAATACATTTGACACTTTTTTCAATGTGTAAAAACTTGTCACCATGGCCAAACAGATCAGAGATATGAAAAAATGAGAGAGGTTATTGTAGAGGGACCATACACGACCATGTAATTTTAGATGAAACATTTATAAGTGCCACATTTTTTAAGAAACAACTTGTCAATTTTTGTATTTTTTGACACTTAGGGCTTATAAGAGAAAGCATTAGTGCAATGTAGTTTTGAACGATTCTACATGCTAGGATGTGAAATAGGACCTTGAATGGAATAAACCAACCCACCAATAATGTTTTGGAACTATCGGTTTGGCCACATGATGAACAAAACAAAAAAATGCTACCTTGTAGCTTTCTCTTCAATGCATTTGACCCTTTTTCAATGTGCGAAAAATTGTTGCCATGAATAAAGGGATTAGAAATATGAAAATTTGATAGAGTTTATTGTAGAGGGACCCTACATGACCTTGTAACTTTAGAATTAACATTTCAAAGTGCCACAATTTTTAAGAAACAACTCATCAAAGTTTACTAGTTTTTGGCACTTAGGGTTCTTAAGAGAAAGCACCAACACAATCTAGTTTGGAATGATCAAGCATGCTAGGTGCAAAATAGTACCTTTGCTAGCATAAAACCACCTAATTATATCTGTTGGAATAGTTGGTTTGGATGCATGAAAAACAAAATGAAAATTATGCTACCTTGCAACTTTCTCTTCAATGCATTTGACACTTTTTTCAATGTGTAAAATATTGTCACCACGGGCAAATGAATTGGAGCTATGAAAAATTGAGAGAGGTTATTATAGAGGGACCCTACATGACCATGTAACTTTAGATGAAAAATTTATAACTGTCATAGTTTCCATGAAATATTTTGTTAAAGTTTACCAATTTTTGGCACTTAGGGATCTTAAGAGAAACTGCCAACATAATGTAGTCTAGAATGATTGAGCATGTTGGGGTGTGAAATAGGACCTTTATAAGCACAAAAATCCCACCCAAACATGTTGGAACTGTTGGTTTGGTCACATGATGAAAACAATGAAAATTATACTACCTTGCAATTTTCTCTTCAATGGATTTGATATTTTTTTCAAGGTGTGAAAACATGTCACCACGACCATATGGATTTGAGATACATGAAAAAATGAGAGAGGTTATTGCAAAGGGACCCTACATGACCTTGTAACTATAGATAGAACATTTATAAGTGCCATGGTTTTCAATAAATAGCTCATTATAGTTCACCTTTTTTTGGCACTTAGGGCTCTTAAGAGAAACCACTGACAATGTAATTTGGAATGATCTGGCATGCCAAGGTACAAAAAAAAACCTTTCTAGCATAAACCCACTTACCTAGACATGTTGGCACTATAAGTTTTTTCACATGAAAAACATAAAAAAAATTATGCTACTTGTTGCCATATCCAAATAGATTGGAGATATGAAAATATAAGAGAGGATATTATAGAGGGACCCTATGTGACTCTATCCCTTCAAATAAAAGGTTTCTAAGTTCCATATTTTCTAAGAAATATCGCGTGAAAGTTTTCTAAATTTTGGCACTTAGAGCTCTTAAGAGAAACCATTAGCACAATGTATTTTGGAATGATTGAGCATGTTGGGGTGCAAATAGGACCTTTCCTAGCATAAAACCACCCACATAGATGTGTTGGTACTGTTGCTTTGGCCCCATGATGAACAAAATGAAAATTATGACTCTTGACAAGTTTTTTCTAAAGACATTTGATTTTTTTTGCAACATTTAAAAAACTATCGCTAAAATCAAGTGGATTGGAGTTTTGAAAAATCGAGAAAGTTTATTGTGGAGGGAACCTACATGACCCTATACTTTCAAATAAAATATTTGTAGGTTCCATGATATATGATAAATATTATACCAAATTTTTACACTTTTTGGCACTTAGGGCTCTTAAGAGAAAGTGTTGACAAAATGTAGCCTGCAATGTTTGGTGAGATGGGTGTGAAATGGGACCTTATATACCATAAACCCATTCATCTAGATGTGTTTGAATTGTTGTATTTTCTCCATGTTTTGGATGTTTTGGTTGTGTTGCTGGTATGTGGTTGTCATTGATGTTAACACTATTAGCATTAGTGTATTAGAAGTTGCATATGTCGAGGATATTGAGAATATTACAATAAGTGCTTCATGTTGTCAATGGATTAGTGAAGATCAGTCTATCAGTGTGGTCAGTACATTGATGATCAATTATTGTGGAATAAAGGGTTTCTTGTTGAGTGTGTCTAGATTATCCATGTCAAGTTTCATAGATCCACATGAAGTTTTGGTCAAGTTATGAAGATCTCTATTCTGACAATTTTTTTGTCATGTCAATTTGTGTTCTTGAAGAAATATCATGTGATTTTTGTTAGTTTAGTTGTTGTGGATGTCTCTCTGGTGTTTCATGGTGGTTGTGGATGTTTCTAGTTAGTTCTCTATCTATGGTGTATGTCTGAGTTGATTTTTGTGCTCATGATCTAAGATTTTATCTTGCGTGTTCATGTTTTTCATGTTCATGGCCGACTAGGCGTTGAAGTGTGTTGTGGATCTTCGAGGAGAAATTAGTTGGAGTAGTTTTGTATTGGAGTTTTTTTTTTGGGTCTCCGCTATGTTTTGGCTGACCTTGGTGGATTCATATACAAATTCTTATGTATTTTGGGCCTACTATTTATAATTATTTTATTATTTCTTTATGGCTAACTGGTAGTGATGTAATTCCATGTTGCAGATATATAAGAGCATTTGTTCTATCATTTGAATGTATGATTGAAGTATTCAGTGTGTTAATCATGTGTGATAATATTTTTTAGATCATTCAAAGGTAGAATAGAGTATGAAGAAGAGTGAAGAAGGTTGAAGAATTTTTCATGTGCTTAATTGGAACTATAATCAGACATTAGCAAAAGCTACTTTCTCAGTTCATAATCCAGATGGTTTTAATCTGAATCTCTCTTGGGCAGTGATCCCTCTTGTAATTGAGTAGTGAGCCCATTGATACCTCTTTATACTTTTATTAGGGTATAATATTGTGGACTAAACTCCACCATGGTTTTTCCCCTAATAGGGTTTCCATGTAAAAAATATTGGTGTTCTCTGTGTTTTTGATGTGTTGATTGTTTATGATTTATTGTTCATTCATTAGATCTAAGATTAAGTTAAGTAAATTTAATAAGTTTGAATATTTTGTGACAACTGATTCACCCCCTCTTAGTTGGTTGTCCTTGTTTTTCCAACAATTGGTATCAGAGCAGGTTCCTCTAAAGAAGTTTAAAATCTTGAGGTGATCCGAGATGATATTATACAAGAAGGACAACCTTAGATTCAATAGAACAAATTACCAACTGTGGAAATCTAGAATTTCATTTCATTTGAGGTGTATTGGTGAACCCTTCTAGAAGATTACAAAGAATAGATATGCTATTCCTTAGAATGGTCCTTCCACTCTTGATGAGGTTAAAGAAGCTAAGATTAATATTAGGGCTATTGAAGCTTTGTTGGCTGCTCTGACAGATTAAAAAATGACAAATGTGATGGATCTGAAGATAGCTCATGAGATCTGGAAGAAGCTGGAGACTTTGTATGAAGGAGATACTCTTGTGAAGGTCGCTAAGCTAACAATTTTGAAAGGAAAGTATGAAACCTTGAAGATGGGTGAAGAGGAAAATATTTCTTCTTATATGCAAAGAGTGAATGAACTTGTGATGGGTATTAGATGTGTCAGTGGTACCCTAGATGAACAAGAAATTGCAGCTAAGGTGCTCAGATTATTGCCTCCTTCTTACAAATTGAAGGATCATGCTATTGAAGAGCTCAAAATAGTCACAACTGTGACTAGAGATATGTTGATTAGGAAACTTGCTACTTTTGAGTTGAGTGAATTTTGTGATTCTACCCCTAAGAAAAAATCTACTTCTGTATCCGAAAGAAACAAGAAAAGATATGATATGGGAGAAAGCTCTAAAAATACATTCAAGTATGAGGAAGAGATGAAACAACTTGAAGATGAAGAAAGCGAGGTAGAAGAGCTAGAAGCATTGATTGTGAAGAAATAAGGCAGAGGACAAGGTAAATACAAAGGAAAGTTTCCTATCAAATGTTTCTCTTGTAGTAAAATAGGTCATTTTTCATCAAGGTGTCTTGAAAGAGTTCCTAGATCTAAGCCTTACAAACCTAAATTTCAAAAGAAATGCTATTATGCTGAAGAAGGTGTGACTGATGAAGAATTTGATAAAGAGAATGGAATGAAGATGAATGGGATTTCATTGATATCAAGGAAAATGGTCTGGTGGCTACTGAATCTGCTAATGTTGAGAAAGCTCTTGCAGCCCAAATTAAAGAAAAGGATGAGTGGGTCATTGACATCAAATTCTAACATCATATGAATGGGGACAAAATTAAATTTGTAAATCTAAAGAAATATGACGGTGGGATTGTAAGATTTAGAGATAACAATGCTGGTGTGATATGTGGCAAATAATCTATTTTTCTTGGTGGTAATCATAACACTAGTGATTTCCTTTAGGTTGAAGTCTTGAAGCATAACCTATTGAGTGTTGGATAGATGGTGGAAAAAGGTTACAATCTACAGTTCAAAGATGGAAGATGCAGGATACTTGGAAGTTCTGGAAGTGAGATTGCTTTGGGTACAAAGAAAAAAGGTAATGTTTTTCACCTGAGTGCTAATGTATGTTGTTTGATTGCTCATGTGGATGAAAGATGGTTATGGAATAGGAGGTTGTGTCATGTGAATTTTGATAACATTGTCAAGATAAGCTCCACTCAAGCATAAAGAGATCTACCTAAGCTAGTGAAGCCTACTAACACAATATGCAAGGAATGTCAGATGGGAAAACATACTAGAGTTTCTTTTTGGAGTAAACAACATAATTCTAATAGAATACTAGATCTAGTACATATTGATCTATGAGGTCCCTCTAAAATTAGAAGTCTACAAGGAGAAAGGTACTTTATGTTGCTTATTGATGATTACTCTAGGATGATATGGGTTGCTTTCTTAAGAGAAAAATGTGAAGCATTAGAGAAGTTCAAAAGTTTCAAATCTATGGTAGAGAATGAGACAAGTTTGAAGATCAAATTTCTAAGGTCAAACAGAGGTGGCGATTTCACCTCCTAGGAGTTCAATACTTTTTGTGAAGAGCATGGAGTAAAAAGACAGTTATCTGCTCCTTGAACCCCTCAACAGAATGGAGTTATAGAGAGGAAGAAAAAAACAATTCTAGATGCTGCTAGAACAATGATGTTAGAAGGAAATGTGCCTCACATCTATTGTAGAGAAGTTGTAAGCACTACTATGTACACTTTAAACTGGGTAAATGTCAATGGTATTTTTGGTAAGACTCCTTTTGAGCTATGGTTTGGTTATAAGCCTATTGTTAAATATTTCAAGATCTTTGGAAGCAAGTGTTACATTAAGAGAGATGAGGACATAGGAAAGTTTGATGTAAGAAGTGATGAAGGAATCTTTCTAGGTTACTCTACCTAGAGCAAGGCTTACTGGTGCTATAATAGAAGATTGAGGAAAATGGTTGAAAGTGCAAATGTTAGAGTTTATGAGGACTTTGCTAGATCATCCAGATATTATGGATATGATTCTAATGACCAGAAAGTTAGTAAAAACCAAGGGAAGAATGATCAAACACATAGTAAAGTTCAAATTTTTTTGGTGAATCAATAAATTTAGGAAGGAGAGACAAGTGGAAGTGTAGAAGAAAGACCAGAAGAGTCAAAAGTGAGAGAAAATCTAAATTTTTTGAGGTATGTTAGGTTAAATCATTCTGAAGATCAAATTATAGGAGATAAGAACATAGGTGTTTAGACTAGAAGAAGGATTGCATATGAGTATTGTTTAATTTCCAAGACTGAGCCTAACAATGTCAATGAAGCTTGCAATGATGAATGTTGGATGGAATCTATGAAGGAAGAACTAATGCAAATTAAAAAGAATGACACATGGATTCTTGTTCCTAGACCTAAAGATAAAAATGTGATTGCTACTAAATGGGTATTTTGGAATAAGCTGAATGAACAAGGTGAAGTGGTTCAGAATAAAGCAAGACTAGTATGCAAAGGGTATTCACAAATGGAAGGTATTGATTTTGAAGAAACTTTTTACCCTGTTGCCACAATTGAAGCTATATGATTATTTCTTGTTTATGCTGCATATATGAACTACAAGGTTTATCAAATGCATGTGAAATTTTATTTTTTGAATGGTGAATTAGAAGAAGAGGTATATGTTGAACAGCCAGATGGATTTCAACTGACTGATAAGGAAGACATGGTTTCCTGATTGAAGAAAGCTTTTTATGGACTCAAGCAAGCCCCTAGAGCTTGGTATGCTAGATTGGATAAATACTTACTGAAGCTTGGATTTAGTAAAGGTACTACTAACAACAACTTGTATTTTAAATTGGATCATGATAAAGAATTGATTATTGAAGTCTTTCTTGATGATATTATTTTTGGAGGAGGTGATGATCTATGTATGAATTTTGTTGATGAAATGAAAAGTGAATTTGAGATGAGTATGATTGGAGAGATGAAATTCTTTCTGGGATTGCAAGTTACTCAGCTGGAAAAAGAATTGTTTCCTCTAAATTATTTTATCCATTAATCTCAGTCCAAATATGTGAGTTGTTGAAGAAGTTTGGCATGGAAGACTCAAAGCCTGTTGGTACACCCATGGTAACCAAATGCAAGTTGACATAGAATGAAGATTCTTCTAAGGAAAATCAAACAAGATACATGTAAATGATTGGTGGATTGTTGTATTTGATTTAGACCAAACCAAACATCATGAATATTGAGTGTATGTTTGTTAGATTTCAAGACGATCCAAAAGAATCTCATGTGACTATTGTGAAGAGAATTTGTAGATATTTGAAAGGAACTGTTCATTTTGGACTTCGGTATCCTAAAGATGATAATATTATCTTGAGCACCTATAATGATGTAGATTGGGTAGGTGATGTAGATGATAGGAAAAGCACTAGTAGTGGTGTCTTCTTCCTAGCGAAGAAGCTAGTGTCATGGTTGAGTAAGAAGGAAAATTCCATTTCCCTATCTACTGTTGAGGTAGAGTATATTTCTGCTACAAATAATTGTACTCAAGTGTTGTGGATAAAGTAGATGCTAAAAGATATCAAAGTAGTTTATGATGAGCCTATTGTCATACACTATGACAACTTAAGTGCTATAAGCATATCAAAGAATTTGGTGCTACAATCTAACACCAAGCATACATCAATCAAGTTCCACTTTTTGAGAGAGAAAGTGAGTGATAAAGAAGTTAGACTGGAATATGTTCATACCAAAGAGAAAATTGCAGAAATTTTCACCAATTCGTTTCCCAAGGTTACTTTTGAGTATCTCAAAGAGATGCTAGGGGTGATTACCCCTCCTGATATGAACTAGAGATGCATTGATTTGCATCAATCCATGTGCTTCATGATCATATTGTGATCCGGATTGATGTTGTGGTGCCTGCTACTAAGGGGGAGTAGTCACATGTTTAGTTATGCAAATATGTGTTTTATAGCTTTCATTTAAGAGATATTTGACATTGATGTCAAAGGGGGAGAAGAGTAATATGAAAAACTAGTGATTATCTAGAGAGAAGAATCTTGTGAGGAGAAGATCATAGAGAAGATTCAAGAAGGAGTAAGTGTTGTTGTGTTGATGGTATTTTTCACATCATGTGTTGTTTTAAATGCCAAAGGGGGAGATTATTGGATGTTGTGTTTGTGTTGCTGATATGTGGTTGTCATTGATGTCAACACTATTAGAATTGGTGTATTAGAAGTTGCATATGTCGAGGATATTGAGAAATTGTAATAAGAAGTGGTTCAGGTTGTCAATGGAGTAGCGAAGATCAGTTTGTCGGTGTGGTCAGCACATTGATGATCAATTGTTGTGGACTAAAGGGTTTCTTGTTGAGTGTGTCTAGATTATCCACATCAATTTTTAGAGATCTACGTGAAGTTTTGGTCAAGTTATGAAGATCTGTATTCTAATTTTTTTGTCACTTCAATTTGTGTTCCTAAAGGAAGATCATGTGTTTTCTGTTAGTTCAGTTGTTGTGGATTTATCTATGGTGTTTCATTGTGGTTTTGGATGTTTCTAGTTTGTGCTATATTTATGGTGCATTTCTACTTTGATCATTGTGCTCGTGATCTGAGATTTTGTCTTGTGTGGTCATGTTTTTCATGTTTGTGGCCGACTAGGTGTTGAAGCATGTTGTGGATCTTTGAGGAGAAATTAATTGGATTATTTTTGTGTTGGAGTTGTTGTTTTGGGTCTCCACTATGTTCTGGCCAACCTTGGTGGATTTTCATGTAAATTCTTATGTATTTTGGGCTGACTGTTTGTAATTATTTTATTTTTTCTTTGTGGCCGACTGGTAGTGATGTAATTCCATGTTGCAGATATGTAAGAGCATTTGTCCTATCATTTGGATGTATGATTGAAGTGTGTAGTGTGTGACTCCTGTGTGAAAATATTGTTTAGATCATTCGAAGGTAGAGCAGAGTGTGAAGAAGATTGAAG
>VDFB02193867.1:413156297-413576988 GCA_007258455.2 Sequoia sempervirens
GAAGTCTTTCTGTTACCGCGAAGTCACCATGGGGAAACTATCTGTCGGCAAGACTTAGCTTCATTGTTGAGACATCTCCCCATGACCCATGAGTTACTTTGACATTCACCTTGACACCCAAGAGCAGCCATTGTTGGTGAGACTTACACCATTCGCTGGGACTTCTCCCTGACACCCATGAGCTAGCCCAATAAGATCAAACTATTTCCCAGTGTTCTCCATTCGACAAAAGGTCATACCGAATGTCGCAAGTCACAGCGATAGTCTTGTTGGCAAGACATCAACCCTATCACACCGATATGAACCTTTTAGAACTTTAGAATAGTTAGTCGGCTAGAAATCCATGATGTCACACTGACTTTTCCTTCAAGGAGTTTCTTGTCAGTAAGAATTGAGGCACAAATTCCAACAACCTTAACAGACCGTACAAAGCTTGAACCTAAAAATGGGTATTTTCTAGGGTTTTTGAGCCACTCTTTGGCTGCTTGCAAACTGTCAATTTTTTCCACATCAATTGAACTGATGGAGCCTTCCCCTTCATGCCACAACTAGGTAAGATACTTAATTATCACCTCCACAAGGAAATTCTTAAAGGACTTGAACCACTGCAACGTTCTATGCTCTACACTTCTTGCCTTCCTAACCGGGCACCATTATGGCTCGCCTAGGGCAAGATCTTTTCAACAGCTCCTATCAGTTCCCTAATCCTAAGACCTACCATATGTACATACATGGAGTCTAAGCAGTGTTCCCAAAGGGTCATACAATTTGTACGGTGGGAAAGTGGTCTAGTACTCCATTCTCTTCAACCTGTCTAGTTCAGACCAGCAACAGGGTCCCAACAAACTATTTACAAAGAACAAATGAAAATGAATGAAGAAAGCACAAAACTGACACATAATGCTTGGAAACTTGCTACCCTATGTCTTGCATTAAAAATAGTAGCAGATTCAATCCATCTAAATTATACTTTTGAACAAAAATTCAGAAATAACACAGAAAACGTTGTTTTCCTTTCAATCCACAAAATGTTTTCACAATGCCAAAGCTTCCAACCTTGTTTTCAGGTCGAGGTACCCCTTAAATAAGGTTCCTCAGTTAGTTATCTTCTTTGGTCAGACTTATTCATGCCCTAATGGCCAACATTCCCAAACCCACTGTGTTTTTCCAACTTTTGACAAAAGTTAGTAACCTAAGCAAGATGAGCTTCTAAACCCATCCATTCTTTCCACTTCTTATTCCACTGATCACAATAGATCAACACTTATTCATAATCCTCAAATGCTAACTAGATGGTCAACATGACCTTCATGGAAAACATCAAAACAAAAATACAATCTAGATTGCTTATAAGCCTCTTGTAGCATATGCTCCTCCACCAATATTCTTTTTAATGTCCATAAGCTCTTTAAAAATTTATAACTTTGAGATGCAATTTGATTATCATGCCTTATTCATCCCCTTTTTGGAGTCTGCATCTTTTCCTCTTGTTATCCATAATACTACCCTAAGAATAAGTATTAACAAACCCTATCATTATCTCTAGATCTAACATTCAAACACTATAAACCTCTTTTTTGATTTTTTGTCTTATATTGTAATGAGTTTCTTCTATCTTACAAAGGACTATCCTATTAGCATCCTATGTGACTATCCTTTTTATGAAGTTACTAAACTTATTCTTTTGTTAATGGCCAGTATCCTTATGGGGACTGTCCTCATCATTGTGGTTGTTCTCTTTCACTTGACATTGTACTTGCAATGTTTCACTATCCTTAGCATGCTAATCCATTTATTTTTAACATTTATCATGTTGAGTTGACTATCCAAAGATTTTTTGATGAATCCTTATCATGGTATGTCTTCTTTATGGCATTCCTCTACTTATACTATCATTACATGGTGGTATTCATCCTTTATTTTCATTATCACAAACCTACTCTTGACATTCCCTATGTTAATCTTTCATGACCATTATCCTAGCATCATGATATAAGTTTTTTACCCTATTAATAATATATGATTATCTTCATTTTTTGTTAATGGTATCTTCATTGTGCTTTTAGAAATTTCTATTGACTATTATTTCATATCAAAACCATCTTATGCCTAAAATATAGTTTCATTTGATTCTTTTGAGTCCCTTAAATATGAATATGCAATAATTTAATAAGTTATCTTCATTGTCTTATGATTGTGCTATACTCAATGACGATTTCTTCTTTCAAGGATTGTCATTTTCCTTTCTTCTAAAATATTGTCTCTCCATGATGTCTCTTGGTGTTGACCTTAAAACTCATTCATGAAAAACAAATCTTGATCAAAATTAATGTATGGCCAATCACCTACTTGCCACCATAGTCTTTTGTAGGTGTGTTTTTTCTTGTGAGCAAGGTCTATCACTATATCATGATATTGTAAATATCACTATAGACGACCTTCTTATCCTCTCAACTTCCCTACTATTATTGAGAAATTAACTCATGTTTATGAATATCACTTTGATTATTGTAATATTCTTCATTTTCAATGACTATAACCTTATTGTCGACTATCTTTATGCCTTAATAATTGATATGTTTTACCTTGTGCTACTTGAAATCTTCCATTGGCTTGTGAATGACATCATTAGGTATTTTTTTCATTGTGAACTATGGACTAGAAACCTTTGACACACCCCATACTATACTTGTGGCTATCCCTTGTTGCTATGTTCACCTATGACTAGCTTATCAAGGGGGCTATAACTTTAGAGTTATTTCCCTCTTATTCAGTATCACTTTGAGAAAATCTCAATGGGAATATGAATTATATGACTTCCCTAACTTTAAATTTTCATCCAAAACCCTAAGTTGAGTCATTGGCATGAGAAAAGATGTATTTGAGATTAATTTTAGTAAAATAATTTTTTGACATAAGTTTCACATAAGAACACAATATGAAACATGCATAATTTAAGGATAAAATACTTAAGAAAAAATAACTAAATCAAACCTTTAATAATTCCAAAAGCTACTGGAAAATGGATAGCATAGATCTTAAGAGAAATTTTTGGCATAGTGTAGCCCAAAACGTTCAAGAGAGTTGGTGTTTAAAATACGACCATGCCTAGTGTAGATGTACCCACCTAGATGTGTTGGGGTTGAAATTTTAACCACATGATGCATATAATGAAAATTAGGCTATCTTGCAACTTCACATTACATGCATCTAATAGTTTTTGGGGTAGAAGAAATATTCTCACCATGAGAAAATAGTTTTGAGTCTTCAAAGTATTGGGAGAGGTTGTTGTGGAGGGGCCTCACATGCACCTATAGGTTTAGACAAAATGTTTGAATGTTTAATAGACTTTGAGGTACAACACATCAAAGTTTGACAATGTTTTGCACTTAGGGATCTTAAGAGAAAGCACCAACACAATGTATCCAATAATTTTTTGGACATTTCTGCAAAACAATAGCCTAACTAGTGTAGACATGCCCACCTAAACATGTTGGCACTAGAAATTTGGCCCCTTGATGAACAAAAAAAAAATTAGGCTACCTTGGAACATCACATTGCATGCATCTAATAGTTTTTCAGGTAGGAAAAAAACTTGGAGATATGAAAAACTAAGAGAGGTTACTATAGAGGGACCCTACATGACCCTATACCTTCAAATGGAACATTTCTAAGTGCCACAATTTTGGAGAAACAACTTGTCAAAGTTTGCTAGTTTTGACACTTAGGGCTCTTAAGAGAAAGCATCAACACAATCTAGTTTAGAATGATCAAGCATGTTGGGGTGAAAAATAGAAACTTTCCTATCATAAACACACCCACCCAAATATATTGGCACTATCAGTTTGGTCCCATAAAAAATAGAACAAAAATGATGCTACCTTGAACCTTTCTTTCCAATGTCTTTAATGCTTTTTTCAATGTGATAAAACTTGTCACCACAACTAAATGTATTGGAGCTATAAAAAATGAGGTATATTATTGTAGAGGGGACCTACATGACCTTGCAACTTTATATGGAATATTTCTAAGTGGCATGGTTTTTGAGAAATAAATAGTTAAAGTTTTCCATTTTTTGGCACTGGGCTCTTAAGAGAGAGCACCAACACAATGTAATCTAGAACAATCAAGCCTATTGGGATGTGAATAGTACCTTTATAAGAATAAAAATCCCCACTTGTACATCTTGGAACTATCAATTTGGTTGCATGATGAACACAACAAAAATTATGCTACCTTGCAACTTTCTCTTCAATGGATTTGACATTTTTTCAAGGTGTGAAAATTTCTTGCCATGGCCAAATGGATTGGAGATATGAAAACTAAGAGATTATTCTAGAGGGAACATACATGACCTTGTACCTTTACACAAAACATTTCTGAGTGCTATGATTTTTGATAAATATCTCATCAAAATTTGCAACTTTTTGGCACTTAGGGATCCTAAGAGAAAGCACTGACATAATACAGTTTTGATGCAAATGGTTTTGGAACACACTCAAACAACCTCATCCTGATCACAATTGAACAAGGAAAACACTCTTCCAAAGGATCTTAATTTTTAGACATCAACTCACACTCAAAACCCTTATAGGGTTCCAAACATGAAAAATAGGCATAAGACTACAATCATCTCAAGACCTCAAACCCTTCGAGTTTCAGACACCTTTTACCAAGTTCTTCACCAAGCTAAGAGATTTCATAGGGTTCCTTTGCACCAATATTGAGAAACATTCAACCAACCTATAGGAAGGCTACTAGAATTAGCCATGTTTTACAAAATAGTACCTCTTAGACTTCTCCTAATCCCTCAATCTCCTAGACAGTCCTCAAATCTATCACAAAACACCCAAATTTACAGTTCTTTGAGAATTTCATACCCTCTATGTTACCATTCTCCAAAACCCTCAATTTACTTACAAACACCTAGGGTTTTCTACATTTCACCCTTCCAAGGATTTCCAACCCTAACCAAAACATCATACCAATTTAATAGGGTATGTAGAAACACTCTATGCCTTCAAACAATTAGTCCCATCAGTATTTCACAAAAACCTTACCTGAAACCACCACTTTCATATGGAAATCTTCATGGCTCAACCCTAGGCATCATCCATTCTCTTCCCACGTATTCACAGACAATAATAACAACAAAGAAACAATTATTGGACCCCAAGAGAATCCATTCCACAAAGACATAGGTCTGCACAGTAGGTGGAAGGATTAAGACATCATTTTATTTTCCTCAAAACCATTAACACAGAAACAAATGCAATCATAAAGAAATGCAGATATATTTTATTAATTCTTGTATTAGGACTTCAAATCAACTTCAAATTATAGAAAATGCATATATCAATGTTCAAAAAAGTTTTTATACCATAACAAGTTTGTACGAACCCGTACAAGTTTGGGAAAGAGAGAAAAACACATAAAATTTGAGAATTAACAGGGATTTTTATATACAAACACAAAATCTGAGAATTAACATGGATTTTTATTGTCTTCTTCTTTCAAATCTTCTTTCCAACCTTTAAAATGAGGTTCTCCACCTTCTTAAAGGTTTCTTCCCCTCAAAAAAACTTACCAACTGCTTCACTATAGAATTTCAAACTACTAATGACCATTTGAGGCCATAATCACACCTTTTACATGTTTTAGTGATAATACCCTTACACAATTTGAAATGTTTACATTTGAAACATTTGTGATGGTCTATTTAGACCTTATTAAAATCAAATAGACTCAAGACACCAAAAATTCACCTTATTACATATTACCATATCAAAATTTGAAACATGGTTATAGGTGCCCCTACACCAAGTTTGGAATGATTTTGCATGTTGGGGTCAGAAATAAGACCATTAATAGAATAAAACCACCCACCTATATGTGTTCCCACTATTGTTTTGGACATATGACAAACATAATGAAAATTCTACTACCTTGCAACTTTCTCTTCAATGCATTTGATGATTTTATCAACATTTGAAAACTTGTCGCCACAATCAAATGGATTGGAGATATGAAAAATTTGAGAGAGGCTATTGTAGAAGGACCCTACATGACTTTGTGTCTTTAGATAAAATGTTTATTAACATGATTTCGAAGAAATATCTCATAATTTTTTTCTATTTTTTGTCACTTAGGGATCTTAAGAGAAAGTACCAACACAAAGTAGTCTGGAACGATCGGTCATGTTGGGGTGTGAAATAGGTCGTTTCCTAGAATAATCCCACTCACTTAGAATTTTGGCACTATTGTCTTGACTGCATGATAAAAAAAAGAAAATTATTCTACCTTTCAACTTTCTCTACAATACATTTGACACTTTTTTCAATGTGTAAAAACTTGTCACCATGGCCAAACAGATCAGAGATATGAAAAAATGAGAGAGGTTATTGTAGAGGGACCATACACGACCATGTAATTTTAGATGAAACATTTATAAGTGCCACATTTTTTAAGAAACAACTTGTCAATTTTTGTATTTTTTGACACTTAGGGCTTATAAGAGAAAGCATTAGTGCAATGTAGTTTTGAACGATTCTACATGCTAGGATGTGAAATAGGACCTTGAATGGAATAAACCAACCCACCAATAATGTTTTGGAACTATCGGTTTGGCCACATGATGAACAAAACAAAAAAATGCTACCTTGTAGCTTTCTCTTCAATGCATTTGACCCTTTTTCAATGTGCGAAAAATTGTTGCCATGAATAAAGGGATTAGAAATATGAAAATTTGATAGAGTTTATTGTAGAGGGACCCTACATGACCTTGTAACTTTAGAATTAACATTTCAAAGTGCCACAATTTTTAAGAAACAACTCATCAAAGTTTACTAGTTTTTGGCACTTAGGGTTCTTAAGAGAAAGCACCAACACAATCTAGTTTGGAATGATCAAGCATGCTAGGTGCAAAATAGTACCTTTGCTAGCATAAAACCACCTAATTATATCTGTTGGAATAGTTGGTTTGGATGCATGAAAAACAAAATGAAAATTATGCTACCTTGCAACTTTCTCTTCAATGCATTTGACACTTTTTTCAATGTGTAAAATATTGTCACCACGGGCAAATGAATTGGAGCTATGAAAAATTGAGAGAGGTTATTATAGAGGGACCCTACATGACCATGTAACTTTAGATGAAAAATTTATAACTGTCATAGTTTCCATGAAATATTTTGTTAAAGTTTACCAATTTTTGGCACTTAGGGATCTTAAGAGAAACTGCCAACATAATGTAGTCTAGAATGATTGAGCATGTTGGGGTGTGAAATAGGACCTTTATAAGCACAAAAATCCCACCCAAACATGTTGGAACTGTTGGTTTGGTCACATGATGAAAACAATGAAAATTATACTACCTTGCAATTTTCTCTTCAATGGATTTGATATTTTTTTCAAGGTGTGAAAACATGTCACCACGACCATATGGATTTGAGATACATGAAAAAATGAGAGAGGTTATTGCAAAGGGACCCTACATGACCTTGTAACTATAGATAGAACATTTATAAGTGCCATGGTTTTCAATAAATAGCTCATTATAGTTCACCTTTTTTTGGCACTTAGGGCTCTTAAGAGAAACCACTGACAATGTAATTTGGAATGATCTGGCATGCCAAGGTACAAAAAAAAACCTTTCTAGCATAAACCCACTTACCTAGACATGTTGGCACTATAAGTTTTTTCACATGAAAAACATAAAAAAAATTATGCTACTTGTTGCCATATCCAAATAGATTGGAGATATGAAAATATAAGAGAGGATATTATAGAGGGACCCTATGTGACTCTATCCCTTCAAATAAAAGGTTTCTAAGTTCCATATTTTCTAAGAAATATCGCGTGAAAGTTTTCTAAATTTTGGCACTTAGAGCTCTTAAGAGAAACCATTAGCACAATGTATTTTGGAATGATTGAGCATGTTGGGGTGCAAATAGGACCTTTCCTAGCATAAAACCACCCACATAGATGTGTTGGTACTGTTGCTTTGGCCCCATGATGAACAAAATGAAAATTATGACTCTTGACAAGTTTTTTCTAAAGACATTTGATTTTTTTTGCAACATTTAAAAAACTATCGCTAAAATCAAGTGGATTGGAGTTTTGAAAAATCGAGAAAGTTTATTGTGGAGGGAACCTACATGACCCTATACTTTCAAATAAAATATTTGTAGGTTCCATGATATATGATAAATATTATACCAAATTTTTACACTTTTTGGCACTTAGGGCTCTTAAGAGAAAGTGTTGACAAAATGTAGCCTGCAATGTTTGGTGAGATGGGTGTGAAATGGGACCTTATATACCATAAACCCATTCATCTAGATGTGTTTGAATTGTTGTATTTTCTCCATGTTTTGGATGTTTTGGTTGTGTTGCTGGTATGTGGTTGTCATTGATGTTAACACTATTAGCATTAGTGTATTAGAAGTTGCATATGTCGAGGATATTGAGAATATTACAATAAGTGCTTCATGTTGTCAATGGATTAGTGAAGATCAGTCTATCAGTGTGGTCAGTACATTGATGATCAATTATTGTGGAATAAAGGGTTTCTTGTTGAGTGTGTCTAGATTATCCATGTCAAGTTTCATAGATCCACATGAAGTTTTGGTCAAGTTATGAAGATCTCTATTCTGACAATTTTTTTGTCATGTCAATTTGTGTTCTTGAAGAAATATCATGTGATTTTTGTTAGTTTAGTTGTTGTGGATGTCTCTCTGGTGTTTCATGGTGGTTGTGGATGTTTCTAGTTAGTTCTCTATCTATGGTGTATGTCTGAGTTGATTTTTGTGCTCATGATCTAAGATTTTATCTTGCGTGTTCATGTTTTTCATGTTCATGGCCGACTAGGCGTTGAAGTGTGTTGTGGATCTTCGAGGAGAAATTAGTTGGAGTAGTTTTGTATTGGAGTTTTTTTTTTGGGTCTCCGCTATGTTTTGGCTGACCTTGGTGGATTCATATACAAATTCTTATGTATTTTGGGCCTACTATTTATAATTATTTTATTATTTCTTTATGGCTAACTGGTAGTGATGTAATTCCATGTTGCAGATATATAAGAGCATCTGTTCTATCATTTGAATGTATGATTGAAGTATTCAGTGTGTGAATCATGTGTGCTAATATTTTTTAGATCATTCAAAGGTAGAATAGAGTATGAAGAAGAGTGAAGAAGAGTGAAGAATTTTTCATGTGCCTAACTGGAACTATAATCAGACATTAGCAAAAGCTACTTTCTCAGTTCACAATCCAGATGGTTTTAATCTGAATCTCTCTTGGGTAGTGATCCCTCTTGTAATTGAGTAGTGAGTTCTAGAGTGTGCCTAAATGCATGTGCATTCCCATTGATACCTCTTTATACTTTTATTAGGGTATAATATTGTGGACTAACCTCCACCATGGTTTTTCCCCTAATAGGGTTTCCATGTAAAAAATATTGGTGTTCTCTGTGTTTTTGATGTGTTGATTGTTTATGATTTATTGTTCATTCATTAGATCTAAGATTAAGTTAAGTAAATTTAATAAGTTTGAATATTTTGTGACAACTATTCACCCCCCCTCTTAGTTGGTTGTCCTTGTTTTGCCAACAATTGGTATCAGAGCAGGTTCCTCTAAAGAAGTTTAAAATCTTGAGGTGATCCGAGATGGCATCATATAAGAAGGACAACCATAGATTCAATGGAAAAAATTACCAACTGTGGAAAGCTAGAATGGAATGTCATTTGAAGTGTATTGGTGAACCCTTCTAGAAGATTACAAAGAATAGATATGCTATTCCTTAGAATGGTCCTTCCACTCTTGATGAGGTTAAAGAAGCTAAGATTAATATTAGGGCTATTGAAGCTTTGTTGGCTGCTCTGACAGATTAAAAAATGACAAATGTGATGGATCTGAAGATAGCTCATGAGATCTGGAAGAAGCTGGAGACTTTGTATGAAGGAGATACTCTTGTGAAGGTCGCTAAGCTAACAATTTTGAAAGGAAAGTATGAAACCTTGAAGATGGGTGAAGAGGAAAATATTTCTTCTTATATGCAAAGAGTGAATGAACTTGTGATGGGTATTAGATGTGTCAGTGGTACCCTAGATGAACAAGAAATTGCAGCTAAGGTGCTCAGATTATTGCCTCCTTCTTACAAATTGAAGGATCATGCTATTGAAGAGCTCAAAATAGTCACAACTGTGACTAGAGATATGTTGATTAGGAAACTTGCTACTTTTGAGTTGAGTGAATTTTGTGATTCTACCCCTAAGAAAAAATCTACTTCTGTATCCGAAAGAAACAAGAAAAGATATGATATGGGAGAAAGCTCTAAAAATACATTCAAGTATGAGGAAGAGATGAAACAACTTGAAGATGAAGAAAGCGAGGTAGAAGAGCTAGAAGCATTGATTGTGAAGAAATAAGGCAGAGGACAAGGTAAATACAAAGGAAAGTTTCCTATCAAATGTTTCTCTTGTAGTAAAATAGGTCATTTTTCATCAAGGTGTCTTGAAAGAGTTCCTAGATCTAAGCCTTACAAACCTAAATTTCAAAAGAAATGCTATTATGCTGAAGAAGGTGTGACTGATGAAGAATTTGATAAAGAGAATGGAATGAAGATGAATGGGATTTCATTGATATCAAGGAAAATGGTCTGGTGGCTACTGAATCTGCTAATGTTGAGAAAGCTCTTGCAGCCCAAATTAAAGAAAAGGATGAGTGGGTCATTGACATCAAATTCTAACATCATATGAATGGGGACAAAATTAAATTTGTAAATCTAAAGAAATATGACGGTGGGATTGTAAGATTTAGAGATAACAATGCTGGTGTGATATGTGGCAAATAATCTATTTTTCTTGGTGGTAATCATAACACTAGTGATTTCCTTTAGGTTGAAGTCTTGAAGCATAACCTATTGAGTGTTGGATAGATGGTGGAAAAAGGTTACAATCTACAGTTCAAAGATGGAAGATGCAGGATACTTGGAAGTTCTGGAAGTGAGATTGCTTTGGGTACAAAGAAAAAAGGTAATGTTTTTCACCTGAGTGCTAATGTATGTTGTTTGATTGCTCATGTGGATGAAAGATGGTTATGGAATAGGAGGTTGTGTCATGTGAATTTTGATAACATTGTCAAGATAAGCTCCACTCAAGCATAAAGAGATCTACCTAAGCTAGTGAAGCCTACTAACACAATATGCAAGGAATGTCAGATGGGAAAACAAACTAGAGTTTCTTTTTGGAGTAAACAACATAATTCTAATGGAATACTAGAGCTGGTGCATACTGATCTATGTGGTCCCTCCAAAATTAGAAGTCTACATGGAGAAAGGTACTTTATGTTGCTTATTGATGATTACTCTAGGATGATATGGGTTGCTTTCTTAAGAGAAAAATGTGAAGCATTAGAGAAGTTCAAAAGTTTCAAATCTATGGTAGAGAATGAGATAAGTTTGAAGATCAAATGTCTAAGGTCAAACAGAGGTGGCGATTTCACCTCGGAGTTCAATAATTTTTGTGAAGAGCATGGAGTAAAAAGACAGTTATCTGCTCCTTGAACCCCTCAACAGAATGGAGTTATAGAGAGGAAGAAAAAAACAATTCTAGATGCTGCTAGAACAATGATGTTAGAAGGAAATGTGCCTCACATCTATTGTAGAGAAGTTGTAAGCACTACTATGTACACTTTAAACTGGGTAAATGTCAATGGTATTTTTGGTAAGACTCCTTTTGAGCTATGGTTTGGTTATAAGCCTATTGTTAAATATTTCAAGATCTTTGGAAGCAAGTGTTACATTAAGAGAGATGAGGACATAGGAAAGTTTGATGTAAGAAGTGATGAAGGAATCTTTCTAGGTTACTCTACCTAGAGCAAGGCTTACTGGTGCTATAATAGAAGATTGAGGAAAATGGTTGAAAGTGCAAATGTTAGAGTTTATGAGGACTTTGCTAGATCATCCAGATATTATGGATATGATTCTAATGACCAGAAAGTTAGTAAAAACCAAGGGAAGAATGATCAAACACATAGTAAAGTTCAAATTTTTTTGGTGAATCAATAAATTTAGGAAGGAGAGACAAGTGGAAGTGTAGAAGAAAGACCAGAAGAGTCAAAAGTGAGAGAAAATCTAAATTTTTTGAGGTATGTTAGGTTAAATCATTCTGAAGATCAAATTATAGGAGATAAGAACATAGGTGTTTAGACTAGAAGAAGGATTGCATATGAGTATTGTTTAATTTCCAAGACTGAGCCTAACAATGTCAATGAAGCTTGCAATGATGAATGTTGGATGGAATCTATGAAGGAAGAACTAATGCAAATTAAAAAGAATGACACATGGATTCTTGTTCCTAGACCTAAAGATAAAAATGTGATTGCTACTAAATGGGTATTTTGGAATAAGCTGAATGAACAAGGTGAAGTGGTTCAGAATAAAGCAAGACTAGTATGCAAAGGGTATTCACAAATGGAAGGTATTGATTTTGAAGAAACTTTTTACCCTGTTGCCACAATTGAAGCTATATGATTATTTCTTGTTTATGCTGCATATATGAACTACAAGGTTTATCAAATGCATGTGAAATTTTATTTTTTGAATGGTGAATTAGAAGAAGAGGTATATGTTGAACAGCCAGATGGATTTCAACTGACTGATAAGGAAGACATGGTTTCCTGATTGAAGAAAGCTTTTTATGGACTCAAGCAAGCCCCTAGAGCTTGGTATGCTAGATTGGATAAATACTTACTGAAGCTTGGATTTAGTAAAGGTACTACTAACAACAACTTGTATTTTAAATTGGATCATGATAAAGAATTGATTATTGAAGTCTTTCTTGATGATATTATTTTTGGAGGAGGTGATGATCTATGTATGAATTTTGTTGATGAAATGAAAAGTGAATTTGAGATGAGTATGATTGGAGAGATGAAATTCTTTCTGGGATTGCAAGTTACTCAGCTGGAAAAAGAATTGTTTCCTCTAAATTATTTTATCCATTAATCTCAGTCCAAATATGTGAGTTGTTGAAGAAGTTTGGCATGGAAGACTCAAAGCCTGTTGGTACACCCATGGTAACCAAATGCAAGTTGACATAGAATGAAGATTCTTCTAAGGAAAATCAAACAAGATACATGTAAATGATTGGTGGATTGTTGTATTTGATTTAGACCAAACCAAACATCATGAATATTGAGTGTATGTTTGTTAGATTTCAAGACGATCCAAAAGAATCTCATGTGACTATTGTGAAGAGAATTTGTAGATATTTGAAAGGAACTGTTCATTTTGGACTTCGGTATCCTAAAGATGATAATATTATCTTGAGCACCTATAATGATGTAGATTGGGTAGGTGATGTAGATGATAGGAAAAGCACTAGTAGTGGTGTCTTCTTCCTAGCGAAGAAGCTAGTGTCATGGTTGAGTAAGAAGGAAAATTCCATTTCCCTATCTACTGTTGAGGTAGAGTATATTTCTGCTACAAATAATTGTACTCAAGTGTTGTGGATAAAGTAGATGCTAAAAGATATCAAAGTAGTTTATGATGAGCCTATTGTCATACACTATGACAACTTAAGTGCTATAAGCATATCAAAGAATTTGGTGCTACAATCTAACACCAAGCATACATCAATCAAGTTCCACTTTTTGAGAGAGAAAGTGAGTGATAAAGAAGTTAGACTGGAATATGTTCATACCAAAGAGAAAATTGCAGAAATTTTCACCAATTCGTTTCCCAAGGTTACTTTTGAGTATCTCAAAGAGATGCTAGGGGTGATTACCCCTCCTGATATGAACTAGAGATGCATTGATTTGCATCAATCCATGTGCTTCATGATCATATTGTGATCCGGATTGATGTTGTGGTGCCTGCTACTAAGGGGGAGTAGTCACATGTTTAGTTATGCAAATATGTGTTTTATAGCTTTCATTTAAGAGATATTTGACATTGATGTCAAAGGGGGAGAAGAGTAATATGAAAAACTAGTGATTATCTAGAGAGAAGAATCTTGTGAGGAGAAGATCATAGAGAAGATTCAAGAAGGAGTAAGTGTTGTTGTGTTGATGGTATTTTTCACATCATGTGTTGTTTTAAATGCCAAAGGGGGAGATTATTGGATGTTGTGTTTGTGTTGCTGATATGTGGTTGTCATTGATGTCAACACTATTAGAATTGGTGTATTAGAAGTTGCATATGTCGAGGATATTGAGAAATTGTAATAAGAAGTGGTTCAGGTTGTCAATGGAGTAGCGAAGATCAGTTTGTCGGTGTGGTCAGCACATTGATGATCAATTGTTGTGGACTAAAGGGTTTCTTGTTGAGTGTGTCTAGATTATCCACATCAATTTTTAGAGATCTACGTGAAGTTTTGGTCAAGTTATGAAGATCTGTATTCTAATTTTTTTGTCACTTCAATTTGTGTTCCTAAAGGAAGATCATGTGTTTTCTGTTAGTTCAGTTGTTGTGGATTTATCTATGGTGTTTCATTGTGGTTTTGGATGTTTCTAGTTTGTGCTATATTTATGGTGCATTTCTACTTTGATCATTGTGCTCGTGATCTGAGATTTTGTCTTGTGTGGTCATGTTTTTCATGTTTGTGGCCGACTAGGTGTTGAAGCATGTTGTGGATCTTTGAGGAGAAATTAATTGGATTATTTTTGTGTTGGAGTTGTTGTTTTGGGTCTCCACTATGTTCTGGCCAACCTTGGTGGATTTTCATGTAAATTCTTATGTATTTTGGGCTGACTGTTTGTAATTATTTTATTTTTTCTTTGTGGCCGACTGGTAGTGATGTAATTCCATGTTGCAGATATGTAAGAGCATTTGTCCTATCATTTGGATGTATGATTGAAGTGTGTAGTGTGTGACTCCTGTGTGAAAATATTGTTTAGATCATTCGAAGGTAGAGCAGAGTGTGAAGAAGATTGAAGAAGGTTGAAGAAGTGTTCATGTGCTTAACTAGAACTATAATTAGGCATTAGCAAATGCTACTTTCTCAACTCACAATCTGGATGGTTTTATTCTAAATTTCTCTTGGGAAGTGAGCTCTAGACAGTGTACCTAAATGGATGTGCACTCCCATTGATACCTCTTTATACTTTTAGCAGCCTATAATATTGTGGATTGACCTCTATCGTGGTTTTCCCCCTAACATGGTTTCCATGTGAAAAATCTTGGTGTTCTTTGTGTTTTTGATGTGCTGATTGTTTATGATTTATTGTTCATTCATCAGATCTAAGATTAAGTTAATAAGTTTGAATATTTTGTGACAACTGATTCAACCCCCTCTGTGTTGTTTTTCCTTGCTTTTCCAACACCATGATGCACTAAATGTAAATTTATGACTCCTAAAAAATGTATTACATTCCTAATGAATTTATGAATATCCTAATGAACCTTATACCATCCTAATGAACCTTATACCATTCTAATGAAGTCATGACAGTCCTAATGAACCTATAAGCATCACAATATCAATGTATGACTACCCTAATGAATTTATTACAATCCTAATGAATTTATGACTATTCTAATGAATCTATGATATTCCTAATGAATTTATGACTTTCCTAATGAACCTAGTTAGACAATTCTAATGAAGTGATGATAGTCCTAATGAACCTTAGACCATTCTAATGAAGTTGTGGCAATCCCAATAAACTTATAACTGTCACAATGTCAAGTTATGACTGCCCTAATGAATTTATGATAGTCCTAATAAATTTATGAATATCCTAATGAGTATTAGAGAATTCTAATGAATTTATGATATTCCTAATTTACCTATAGCCATCACAATGTCAAGTTACGACTTCCCTAATAAATTTATAGCTGCTCTAATGAACCTATGGTTGTCCTAATCAACATATGACTTTCCTAAAGACTTTAAAAATTGCTCAAATAGTCATTTATACTTTTTAATAATTCAAAAAGTACCCCCAACTCATCTATGCACATAAACCCTTCTAATTTTATATAAATAAAGTAAAAATAATATTTTAAATATCAGGCTAAAGCTCACCAAACTAACTAGAAATGACGTCCTTGATATTTTAAGTTCATTTTTGTCATTCCCTTAGGCCTTAATGCATTTAAAAATCATAGGAAACATAAATGCATGATATAAACTAATTAAAACAATGCATGAAAATATGCACTTATTACTTTTTTATAGATAGGGATCTTGGATCATGAATTATTCAAATAGGGAGAAATGGTTAAATAAATATTATGTCTTATTACCCAACATGGATCACAATGAGTTACACAAATAGGAAAATCATGTGTCTTTGAAATAACCACCCTTAGTTTCATATAGTTGCAACCTCAATTAACACATCAAGTGTAATTACATGATATAATTAGATCAAGTACCACATATAACAACCAATGTGAATGCAAATTAAACAAGGAATGTCCCTCTTCTAATAAAATTGTATACATCCAAAAATAATCTTTCAATTTAGCATTTTAAGGTTAATACAAGATGCACAACTATACTAAATATAAGGACAAAAAATGGAAAGAATAATGATGTGAAATGAATGGAAAGTGCTATAGAGTTTTACGTTGGGTTCCTAGATTTGGATCCAATGAAAATATGGTGAACATATGCTAACTAAAGATCATTTGTCCCGCAAACAATCAAATAAGTCAATTGTAACATCAAGAGCTCACAAAGAGAAAAATAAAACCATGATATTCAAAAGAAGATAATTGATACAATTTCCAATCAGATATAATTGTGAGACTTAAATCACTCTTACAAGAATGTAATGATCATACCAAATTATTATAACATGAATCACATATATACTATATCCATATCACTATATCACTATTGCACTTTGCCAATGTATCAAGATGGCCAAAGGACCACCAACACTAAAATTTGTAATACCATGGAATATAAATAGTTTATATAAATATCATACTACAACATGAAACCATTAGAATTGTAAATATCTAGCAATATATATAGCTTTCCTATATTTATCCATGTAACATAAGGGCATATATGATCCATAAAACTATAAAACATAAATATTAGTGTATGAAAACATAGAAACACCAATTAATGTACACCCAAAAGTAAGAAAAACCAACACCAATTTAGTAATAAATAAATTTAGACAATAAGAGATAATAACTTAGATTCTTCATAACTCAAAAACATGAGTAAACTTATATTCAATTTGTTGAAAACCCACAACAAAGAAACTAATATTTAGGAAACTATCAAGAAAAATTATGAAAGTTTTAAGAGAAAAAAACATATTAACACTTATAGATTGATAAGGATAAAAATAAACTCCTCAAACCATACTTGAAAAGTTCCAAATATTTAATGTTTAGAAACACTCCCATTGGATTCATACTCTAAAAAAAAGTATTTATACAAATCTAGAAGAACACAAATTTCAGTTATGAACACTTATAGATTGATAAGGATAAAAATAAACTCCTCAAACCATACTTGAAAAGTTCCAAATATTTAATGTTTAGAAACACTCCCATTGGATTCATACTCTAAAAAAAAGTATTTATACAAATCTAGAAGAACACAAATTTCAGTTAAACATGCAAAAACCTACAAAACCATCCATGCCAAATAAATTTATGTAAATTTGGATCAATTTTCAATTTAAAATACCCATAAGTCTAAAAATATGAAAAAGATAAAACAAAATAATTGAATATTATAGATAAGCATAACCATAGATTTTTAATTAAATAATGTATAAAACCCACATATCTAGTCAACATAAATTTAAAACATGCAAGTAATACCATCCAAAAAAAAGGATTTTAGGAATTCTAAGCCATAAAATCTTTCAAATCCATAACCACCTTCATGTATGTGCATACAAAGGAATTAGGATGTTTTAGGAGCTTTTATTTCACCAAATTACTGACTTCATAACCTACATGCATTTGAGGCTAATAAAATATTGAATTTTATTGGAAACAACTAGAATCAAGAATCCAATTTAAGTACACCAATTATAGCCTAGAAAATTAATGCTCTTCCATGTATCTAAAGATCCAAATCTAGGCACCCAACATAAGAACTCTATTGCACATGACCAAAAAATTAGAATTATTAGCCACCATACTTACACTAGTAAAAGGATTAATAATCAACCAATTCCTTCCTATAAACTCTCTCAAGCTTGACATGCTAATAAATCACAAATCAAGGAATACATATAACCAAAACACCATGGATCTAGCACGTATAACTCACATACAACATCCAAGGACATGTATGTGATATAAAAGTTAATAAACCATCTTGATACAAAATAAAATGAAAAATTCCCTATATGCACCTCCTATACAATAATATTTACTAACAAAATAATTTATACTATAAGTACGCACAACGATTCCCATATAGTAGAATCTAGACAAATTTATTTCCCACATGAATTCTTAGAGGAAGGAAATATATATTTTGTATCTAATTAAATTATAGTAGAATAATGGAATGTAAATTAACATTATATGATCTTCAAACTTCTTATACACATCATACTAAGGTTTACACATAGCAATCGAGTTCTTATGTTGGTATTTTATAATCAAGAATAGTTTTATGTTACATATTTTAATAAAAAATTAAAATGATTAATGGAATGACTTTATGAATCCTAAGTATATATTCACAAATCATCTTGACTTAGCATTTTTTTCATTTACAATCAATCCAAGTGGCTCTACTCTAATCTTTATTGTATCAAGTATTTCCTTATGGTCATATGCATGAACTTTCCACAAGTTCTTGTTCAAGGGTCTACCCTCATATTTGATCAAATGAACACTGGATACCACAACAATGTTTGAATAATAAAGAATCTTTTGATGTGTGCCAAATTTCTCAAATAGCTAGATATTAGACTTCTTAATTGGGTACCTTCTAAGCCATGTTCTAGTAACAACCACTGAACCTATAGGATATTCAATTTTTTCTCCATATATAATAGGGGCCTCAAATTTATTTTTGGAATCAACACAATAACACAAGAAATAATCTATTCCCTCTTCATTATCTTCATCTACAATAACTGCATAAATGTTGATCTTAAAATCTTGTAGTTCTCTTGAATAGCCTTATGGGAAATTTAGTAAGTGGGTGACCTACTTGTGCCGAACTGAATAATCTTTAGAAGTGATAAAGAAGTGGGATCTTCTTTGGGTATGGGAAAAGGGAGAAGGAAATGTAGAAAGGAAAACTAAAGGTGGTGATGTGCCAAAGGTATTAGAACATTTCAAAGACCCTTAATAGCTCCATTTTTTAGATAAAGTGAACACAAAATGCCATAGAACCTTCATTTTTGGAAGGATAACAAGAAACTAAGGTTGATCTAGGTGCCAAGTAGACATTCAAATCCTCTTATGGGAAGCACCCACTACTGAATTTGACTCCATTTTCTGAAAAACATTCATTGGTCATTCAAAAAACATTTGTCAGACAATTGACGAATTCATGAAATAATTTTCATCACCATTTTTTCATTGAAATTCTTATGATGAATTAAATGTCAAAACAATAGCACAGATTCATTAGTTGTTGGCATCATAAAATGACTCATATGTTCATCAGAATATCGATGACAACTTTGTGTATCCACCGACGAATTATAACCAAAATACAATTGCGATGGCTCTTTCAAAGCATCAAAACAACACCAGAATTTCGTCGCCATTTTGATGAAATGGGCAAGGAGTTACGAAAAATCCTTCATTGTAGCTATAGCAACTTCGTTGGAACTTTTTGGTGATTTGTCGGTGGCTTTCATCAAAATTGTGACAAAACAATGCATTTTTTTTAATAAAATATTCTTTGAAATGTACCATTGCAGAGACTCTTGGTGATGACCACTGAAGCCAACCCATCAATGAGAGATCAATAATTTTCATAGGATAATAAAGTCACTCTGATAGTCCATGTCTTACCGATGACTTCCGTCGGCAAGACAGACCCAATGTCACATCAATCTGACCTCTTCAGGAGTTTTAAATAGACCTACACCATGTCATTGTGGAGAATCTTGGTGATGACCACCGAAGCCAACCCATCGTTGAGAGATCAATCATTGGAATAGGATAGAAAACTCACTCTGATAGTCCATGTCTTGTCGATGACTTCCGTCGGCAAGACAAATCCAATGTCACACCGATTTGGCCTCTTCAAGAGTTTTGAACACTATTGGTTATCAACAAGACATTTTGAGGGTCTCGTCGATTAGACAAGTGTCTAAGAGAAAGTAAATAGATGGAACCTATTAATTTTCTTCTTTTGGGGTTCTTTAAATCATTGAATAAATAACATCTTCTTGTGTATAATGTACTTATATTCAGATTTGAATTCAAGGCCAATTGTCATTGCACATTCCATTTTACTTGCACAGAGTATTCTATAAGAAATATATTGATAATTCCAAATGATTTATGGTGTTGTACAACTCTACCTATCATCATAGTTCTGTTGTTCCCCCCTAGAGAATCTTGCAAAGACAAGTTTACAATACCAAGTCAAATAATATGAAAAAGACTTACTTCCATACAAATTAAATGATTATTCTCACAATGGAAATTGTCTAATCACAACAACAATTCCATGAAAGGTTATCCATGCTTCATAAGAGATGAATGATCATACATACAGACTACAAGATGCATAGAAAAAGCATTACACTTGAGAACAACCAAGGGATAACAAGGGAAGGAGTTAAGAAATGTCTGGATTGAAGAGAAAATGTGTAGGGAAAATTTTGAGAAGTGTCAAGAGAACAAAGCTTGTAGAAAATATTCTTGACCTAATCAAGCTCTTGAACAACTTATACAAAATTAAAATACTAACAAATACATGAGACATGTAATGAACTTCCAATATCTGTTATCTTTTTCATTAATGCAGAGGTAGGTAAAGGAGAAATAATTATAATTGTAACACTATTCATAGTCCAATAAATTATGTTTGTAATTTTTGTTTAATGGACCTCAATTTTATCATTATACTTCTCATATAATACCATATTTTAATCCAGTGTTCAACTATCTCAAATCTAAAGAAACACCTTCAATTAACCATTTAAAGTACTATAAAATAAGGTAAGAATTTTACTTAAGAAAGATTGGGTACACTTGTAGGATTAAAGTTCTAGAAATCATCAGGATTTTTTGGCACAAAGACACAACCTACAACATATGAAGTAATGGATGACTACAAGTTAGTGAAATGGTCCTTAATATGTGATTGCTTTGCAAATCAATTGGTAGAAAACAAGGTACAAACAGATCTACATAAAAAATTATGAGGACAATCTATTGTAATCATCAAAATTGATGAAAAGTGCAAAGGAAAGAGCTGAGCTACATCTCTAGAGCCTAAAAAAAACATGCAAGAAACATAAAAAAAAAAAGAACAAACCAATTTTTGGATGAGTACAAAATGGTGCCTTCAGCAAGTGATTCATATTCTTTCACACCTGATAGGTCATTAAGAAGATTTTAGTCTTCCTCTGTGAAATTAACTACTTACAGAAAAAACCTAGAAACCAATATTATATACCTCCGTGTGTAGTCGAGGGTAGGTATAAGAGAAAAAATTTCCTCAATGCAATGCCAAAAAATATCAATGTGTGTGTAGGTTTGTATTACTCAAAATATCATTTCACTACCTAAGGAAAAATACCAAAGTGATGTTTTAAATTTCAATCTTCGCATAGGCTCCCTTATTGCTACACATGCATATACAAGCATTATTTGAGCTCTAAACTATTCAAATATTAAGGATTTAATTATCTATAAGATGGAAAGTTGTTGTTTAGACATAATCCATCATGTTTTACATATCTTTATTCACTCTTAGTGCTTCAAATAAATTTGTGTAAATGAGATAGAATTGTGAATCTTTTATGACAAAGAAAATTCTTAAAAGGAGGGGGGAGAGAAAAGGGTATGGGGCAAGAGAATTCTTGAATGTATAGCAAAGTATAACATTTTGATCATTATAACAGTGAAACAAATCTTAAGTTTGAAGCATTAATATCATTTAGAATATTTATGATCAAGAATGAATGTAAGTAGAGAAACTTTTGCATACCTATATATGGTACAAAATTTCATGGTTAAGTGGAAGCCTCCCATCAACAACAAGATCCAAATATTTGTGTATCTATCTCAATCAAGCCTCTAAAACCTTAAGAGCTATCAATTTTTCCACTAATCTGTTATGCACAAAAGTCAAATTTTAGAGTTATGTCACCACTAAAAATAGAAGAAATAGAGCTTTGAAACCAAATCCACACACAACACAATGTGGTATTCATACAAATCCATACAAAAAAACTAAACTGAGAACATTGGAATGGAAACAACTTCAAATTATGATGCAGAGCATGGATTCAGGGTGTAAAGAATCATTTTTCTGCCACTATAGTGAAAATTTAGCACTTTCTTTCATCTTTTCATAGTGGTTTGATGCTTCAAACGATGCATTTCTTATATTGAAAAGTGCATTACTTTATTGAGCTTCTCTTTTTTTTGAGAATAGTTTAATATTCTCTACTTAATAGGGCCAACCACATGATCTGGTGGAAGCTCATTTGGCCTCTCCCCCCCCTCACATGACTCTCAATTACCCATACCCAATCATATAACATTAATCATTCATTCATCCATTAATAACATATAAAATTTATTAATTCATCCATTAATAACATATAACATTCATTCATTAACATATAATATTCATTCTTTCAATTTTAACATATTATCAAAAATATGGTTGTCATGATATGATTACAATCACTGTTTTTCTTTTTCTTTTTTAAAGCTAAAAAAATATGAAGTGGAGTATCATTTTTTAAATCAATTTTCCCCCCTTTAGTTGTTCTACCCTCTACTCATGATCTTAATGTACGCCTAGTCATCTACTAACGATGTGGACACCACTGCAAGGGGGGGTCTACTGCAATAACAAAGAAATGTTAAATTGATATGTTTTATTATTATTGTTGCAAGTATTTCATTAATTAAAAGAACATTAGATTGGTTATCTTTACCTAATGGGTCCACATCATGTTCCTGAAATTTTGTTATAAACTCATGCTCAACATGTTGAACACCCTCTAAATCCTGATCTGCAATTGAAACACGAAAGGTTACATTAATTAATACACCAATTGAAATTAAATATGTTTAAAAGAACATTAGAGTGGTCCTCTTTACCTGATGGTGCCACATAATGTTCTTGATCTTCTCTAGCCTAATCATGCTCAACACATTGATCACGGTCTACATTCTCTAAAGTTGAAACATGAAAGGTCACATTAATTAATACACCAATTGCAATTAAATATGTTTAAAAGAACATTAGAGTGGTCCTCACTACTTGATGGGGCCACATCATTTTCTTGATCTTCTCTAGCCTAATCATGCTCTAAAGTACTAGGATGCACACCATGACCTTCATTTGCAGGTTGTGCTCCACCCTCACCAAGATGCATTCCAATGTCATGTGTAGTATTATCATTGCTTGAATGTTTAAAAAAAATAGGAATGTAATTACTTTATGGTGGAAATTAATATCAAATAGATTTCACAAGTATTCAATTTTAAATAAACTTTTTTGAGTTTATTTACCTACATGTCAAATGTAATGGAAGATTGTGTTTTCCCAGTCAAGAATCTTAGGCATTCAACCATGGCTCCATAGCCTTGCTAGAAGGAAATCTTCAGGTCCTCTTCTGTGGGAACTCTATTGAATTCAGAGCCCTACATTTTTGCATAAGATCATGAATTTTGCTTCTATGGTGTGATAAAACCAAAATTGTTTTCAATTTATTAGTTGGATACAATATTTCATTTATTGATACTTACAATTCATGCGGCTAATTTCATATAACCACCAGAGACAAGTTTGTACTACCTGTGTTTTTCTAGTCTTGCCTTTGTTTCCTTCAATATGTCAGGAAGCCTATGAAAAGTTTGAAATACATTAGATTATGTAAAAAGAAAGAGTAATTAGTATATAATTACATTGTTGATAGTATCACATACCTTCCTTGGCCCAATGGTGTGTTTCCTTTTTTTTATTTTCACCCTTCTCCTTTCCATCCGACACCAAGTCCTTCCACTCCCTCTCCACAATCATGGGGGGGTGCTCATACTTTTTGTTCTTCTCTAAATGTGACCTATATTGGTCTCTCACATACTTTAGATAGGTACAAACTTTCTTAAGGACCTTTGTTTGGTTGAATGTTTAATCACCTAAGAGCACAACTAAATAGTTAATGAGCTCATCTTTTAAATCTTGATTTTGGGAATTCCACTATGTACGTATGGTGGGCTCGAAGAGCTCCAATGTAATATTACTTATATGTTTATAAAAAAATTTCATTTCCTAAAAAATGATCATGGGATCAATAGTCTAAAAAGAGTGATCAATAAGTAAATTTCAATTGGATTATATATAATAATAATTAAAACATTTTAAAGTACCTAGGACCTCTATCTTTATGGGAATAAAATCCTCAGTCACCACAAATGTGACCGGAAATGTTCTCATACTACTCGTTGCCATCGTGGAAATAAGGGGCCCACCATACTACTCATTTCCAAGGAGATCCATGTCGCACCTACCCGTGATATCACAATCAATAAAGACATCACAAATTTTGATCACAAAATGGTGGGCAACCATGGATCTCAACCATCAGAAATCTTGCTCATTCAACACATTTATAAACCTTGTTATTAGCCATTGAGAACCTTTTTTCTGAGAGGGTAGAGGGTAGAGGATAGAGGGTTTAAGGGTTAAGAGTTTAGGGTTTAGGGTTATGGGTAGAGGGGAGAGAGATAGAGGGTTAAGGGTTAAGGGTAGTGTTGGTTATTTTTACTGTAACCAGGTTGGTCTTCTAATCTACCTATGGAATTGCCAATTCCAATCAAGGGCAGCTCAAAGAACCTGGACCAACTGATGAGAATTTTAAAGACCTCCTACACTTTGGGCTCTGCAAGACCTAGGAGGGTGATCCCTTAATGTGTTTACAACCTCTGCACCATTATTGTAAACAACATTAACAACAACAGATAATATCATTTAATAGCTCAACATAATAGGATAATACTAAATAGAATTGGTTGTTCATTAGTAATATCAACTATTTGGAGCATGAGATAACTACAACACATTCCATAGTGTAAAATAGTCATTGATTTGCAATTTGTAGCAAGTGCTAGGTAAAGACAAAAATATTGAACCATACAAATTAGTACAACTTAGATCAGTGCCATATATCCATTGAGGGAGTCAAATTCACAAACATCTAAGGGTTTATGACAGATTTAACACATAACATATAAGATCCTTGAGAACATTGCTTTACAATTTCATCAACATGTATTCTAACCCAATACTACTTATTAAATCTTTATATAGAACATATCCACCTACAATCCCATTCAAGCATTTTAATTAATTCCTTGAATTAAAGCCAAAATAGAAATCATACACACCACAACAATGAGATGAACAAGACATCCCTTGATTATCTTATTCAAAATTTAGACATGCATGTACAATGGAGAGACATGAGTTTTAATTAATCATTTCAACTCAAATTCTAGTACTATCATAGAACATCAAATATCCTCTGCAAAATAAAAAAAAATATTAAAGGAATAAGGGGACATCACTAGGGAAATGAAAAAATATGACATAAATTGTCACTTAAATGAGGGATGATGAGACCATCCAAGACTTAGGAGAATAAAAATAAATGAAGGAAATAAAATGATAAAACTAAAGGGGGCCAAACCTAGATGAAAAATGGGACTTAAGATGTTTTAAAAACCCTCTCAAAAAGTAATGGCTAAATAGATCCTTCCTAAGGCATAAGATAATACTAGGTTTTTACATGAAGACAAAGGTAAAACCCCAACCCTAGGATTTTACCAAACACCATAGATGACTAGAGACATAAGCCAGGATAAAACTTTGAAGTTCCATCAAGTAGATGGTTAAAAGGGTCTCAATCGTCAGAGGAGAGGGGTAAAGGGTGTTCTTCGAGAGAGAGGGAGTGGAAGAGAGATAGAGGATAGAAGGTTTAAGGGTTTAAGGATTTAAGGGCTAAGGGTAGAGGGCTAAGGGTAGACTAGAGAGACATAGGAGTGAGTCAGAGAGAGAGAGACTTCAGAGAGGTAGAGAGGGTAGGAGGGAGAGATTTGAGAGAGAGAGAGAGAGACAATTAGGAGGGAGAAGGGAGAGGGGTGATGGAGCTTCAAATTTTTACCCTGCCTTATTTCTCTGGTCATCCATGGTGTTTGGGAAAAGACTAAGGTTGGGGTTTTACATTTGTCTTCATGTAAAACCCTAGTATTATATTAAACCTTAGGAAGGATCTATTCGGCCATTACTTTTTGGAAGGTTTTAAAACATCTTAAGTCCCATCACTTCATCTAGGTCTGGCCCCCTTTTGTTTTATCATTTTATTTCTTTTGGTTGACTTTATTTCTCCTAAGTCTTGGATGGTATCGTGCTCCCTCGTTTAAGTGACAACTTATACCATTGTTTTTTGTTGGCCTAGTGATGTCCCCTTATTCCTTTAATAAATGTTTTTATTTTGCAGAGGGACAAGTTCACATGACTGTTGATCAATCATTGTTTGATCTCATCCATTCCCTGCCATCCCGCAATGACCCCACCACACTGTCTTGGTTGATCATGATATCATAGGCAGGTGCCACATGTCTCATATGGTGAAGTTGAAGGAACGATTGAAATACTTTGGTAAATTAATCTTTCTTTAAAACATTATGTAGCAGGTTACTAAAGCGTTTGTGAGATGCACATGTTTCAAATTAGTAGAGGTTTTATGATCTTGGTGGGGAAGATGCTCGATGGTTAATGACAAAGTTGGAAACTGTGTTAGATGAACTGGACTATCGATGGTTGAAGATCAATGGTTTCCCACCATTGTGTGATCAGAATTTGTGAGGTCTTTATTGGTCATGATATCATGTGCAAGCACCACGTGGATTTTGTTGGCAGCATATAGTATGGTGGGCCCCTTTTCGCCATGATGAAGATTGTGTTAGCTTGATTTGAAGGTAGCCATTCGATGATCTAACTAAGGTGAAGGATTGATGGCTAATATTTGAACCTGCATCAAATACAAATGGAGTTTTTTGTGCAATGCACGAGTGAGCTTTAATGGTGGACATGACATCTACTACCCTAGTTTGATCAAAATAAAGCAACTATTCTTCTATTTTTGGTATCATAAATCATTCAAAACATGTTTGTGAAGTAGTCGTGAAGCCGAGGATGAAGTCACAAGCTGTTACATCAAGGATTTGGGTTTTTGCAAGCACAAAGCCATGAGTTCAATTTATGTATCTCCTAGTTATTCTAAATTCGAATTTGGGGAAATTTGTTGTGTGCTTGTCGTAGGGCTTATTGATAATTGTTTTAGGGCTATAGGTTAATTGAATTGTGGAAAATTGTAAAGTTCTGCTTTGTAATTTCATACTTTTTTAAGCCCTAGTCTATCTAAGGTTTGAGATAGCAAGGAATCCTTAGTTTACTAAAGATGGTACCAAAAAAGCAACACTCTAGACAGATTGATTATTTAAGTAGAAACCTATATGATGAATTCCTGGATCAATTGCCCTTGTTGACAAATGATTAGCGAGGAAAAACCATAGGGGAGGGATTAGTGTATAATTGTTCCAACATATCCAATGCTAGGGTTCTTCTTATTGGTCTAAAGATGTTCAGATTGTGGTTTGGACAGAGCATTCCCGACCCCTTTTCTAATGGTTGGATGTATAATATGGGGAAGTTGGTGATACCAAATGTGTTCCCTGATGTAGAATTTTTTAGTGCAGTGGTTGCACGATATGACCCTGTCATAGGGGTAATCAAAGATAATGATGGAAGGGTTCTGTTAAGCATTAACAGAGAAGAATTCTAATAGGTTTTTTATTTGAGTGAGCCTAGTATGTACTTGGTTCCTATCAATCTTGAGGAAATGAAGCAAGAGTATGGGAAGTTGAAATCACTCTTCAGAGCTAAGTTTCTCCCACCTCATTTTGCTAGGGCAGGAGGTTTGAGATTCTATATTATCCCTAGTGACCAGGAACCTTTTAGATTGAATTACTTTACAAATCATTTCTTGGCCACTTTTTACTCATTATTCCAAAATTTTGGTTTCAATCCTAACACAATGATGCCTATCACTTACATGTTCATGGGGGTGCAAATACAACACCCTAACTTCTCTATGACTTATGATTTTACTTCTTTGTTGCCTGAAAGGATACATGAAGGGTTGTTAAATTTGCAACAAAATGATACAAGCACCCAATTATTCTGGTATTCTATGTTAATGTATATGTTCTTGTACAAGAATGCTGATTTCTTCTTTGAGAAGTTGGAATTAAGGCAATTGGTTGATGGAGAAAGATTTTCAATACAGATGTGGACTACAGATTTATCATGTAACAAGGAAAACATTGGTTATGTGTATTTTGAAAAAAAAATTCTTCTAGATTGAGAGCGAGGCTGATGGTAAATGTACTCAGGATTCCTGAGGGACTACATGATTCCCTCAAACCAAAAGGGAGGAGGCCAAAATTGAGAGTTTTCCATAACTGGGGTGACATTATTCCATACCCAGTCAACACTATCTTTAGGGTGTACGGTTTTCAAGGGACCCCTCATATATTGCCATACAATGTGCCACCAAGGGTGGGATTTGCATAGGTTATGTGGAAAATTGGTTGTATCCATGAGGACAACCTTACTGGGAAGGGTAAAGGAACATTTGTCCCAGATTATATAGTGGTGTCATATTTTTTCTTTTCGAAAGGAGGCTGGGTGTACTTTGGAAAATTCTTTGAAGACTATCATTGAAGGTGTGATCCTAAGCGGCAACATGATCTTGAGGTTTTCTTTGCCTTTTTTAGACAAAGGATAAAAGGTGGTAAGTTTGTGCATGAGTTCAACTTTCCTGAGGACTTGATTAGAAATGAATTTGACCTAACAAGGAGAAATTGATAGCTTATGATAAGCTATTGGATATTGTGCACAAAATGGATCCAAAGTATGATCCATTGTTGGAATTCAATCCATACCATAATAAAATTGACTTTCCAATGGAGAACTTCAAAGAAATCATGGAAACTTTGAGGAATAAGAAGATAAACTCGGAGTTGAGTCTGGGTATACAAGAGCAAGGTGCCAGACTAATTGAAATGAGGCCAACATACCAACCTACAGGAAAGGGGCCTATTTATAGGAGGAAAAGAGATGATAGCGGTGATGAGGAAGAAGAGGAAAAAAAAGGGAAATAAATAATGAAATTTCCTACACAACTAGGTCCAAAATTCAAAATGCTTGGGGCAATTAAGATCATTGATTTGGAATCATCACCTAAGGATAGTCCCTCACCACCACCATCTGAACCAATTCCTAAGAGGAAAAATATTGATCAACCACATGATGATTTGGTGGATGAAATTCTTCACTAATTAGGACTTGCAGATTGGTATGCCTTCCCCCCTAGGCCAGCTAAGTTGGTTCTATCCAATTTGGATATGAAAGGTAAATGTGTCCAAGATGCAATAATGGAGGCATGTAAGGAGTTTCTAGATGATAATTCATTTGTAAAAAACTCCTCTCTTCTTGTAATTGGTATGGAGAATGAAATTGGAAGAATACCAGGATAAGTGTAAGAAGAGAAGAGAATTGAGACCTAACAAGTCAAACTAGGAGAATGATGATGAAGTGAAAGTTGAATTAATGGATGAATTCAAGAACATCACTCTTGAGGAAGGGAGAAAGCTGGTAAGTTAGGTTGTTGTTTTGATTTTTCCTGAATGGGAAATTGCAGATGCCATAAATTTTAATGCTATTCTAAAGTCTAAGCATCGCTTGTAAGATTCTAAAGAAGAGGTCAAGGAAGCATTGCAAGATTCTACTTTCAGTTAAGAATATGAGACCTTGGCAATTTGGGCATTGGCCCCTCAAGGGATAAAACCAAATGTTACTAATATTATCTCAAATTTAAGAGGAGGGTTAATAATAAAGAGGGCTTCAGAGATCTCAACCACTGAGGCCACTAATTTGATTGTAAATGTGGCCAAATTGGCCCAAAAGACTACTGAAAGAGAGGAGGCTGAAAAGAAAAGCCTAATGGAGAAATATAATCTCTTAATTGAGGAATATAGCAAGATTCAACAAAGGAATGTTGAGCTACAGATTGAGATGGACAGGTTAAGGTACAAACAAATTGGGGAGACATCAAGTTCTCCAGGGATCAATACATTGCCTTCCACATCAGGGTTAGTGCCTCCTACTTCTCCTATTGTTTCCACACCAGGGTCTCCCAACCAAACTCCTTCCCTCAATCCTTCTTTGAAACAAATTGATGAAGAAATGGAATACTCTATTGATCCTTTGAAGAAGTAGCTAATGCATAAAATTGAAGAATTACAGGAATCCTTGAAGGTAAGTGAGGAAGGATCCCATCTAAAACAAAAGGAGGTTGTTACTGTTGTATTAAGGCATATAAATGAGAAGGTTGATAATATATTGTCATCTATATATTATTTATATTCTTTATTATTAGATGTAATAAAGAATATTGACAGAGATCAGGAAATAGTAATACCATTAATTAAAAATTGGATCCCTAAGGCCAATGATTTAGAAATAATGTATAAGGCCTCAAGGTTTGATATAAATAATAGGACCCAATCATTATGGCCTACTCGGGTGTTAGTTAAATCATTGCAAGGTTTTTATACCTTACTAAATGACTTGAGTAGGAAGATCAGGGAGTTGGCGAAGAATTTTGATGATTGGGACAACACATTGTTACCTAACATAATTGATGAGTAGGGGAATATCAAGTCACTCCAATAGTGGCACGATCAGGAAAATGAGGTCATCAATGATAAAATTAAATTAATTTGTGATGACTCAGATTATAGTTTATTGGTGAGCTATATGGACAAGATCATTAGCACCAACTCATTCTTAGAATATTTTGAAAGGGAAGAAAATTAGGTAGCAGTTAAATGCACACCTTATAATTTCAAGGTGAATGAGGTAATTAATTTTGATTGGCCAATTGATGAAGAATGCCATAAATGGGTAAATAAATATTTAACTGAGAAAGAGCAAAAGGAGTGGGATACTAATGGTTGTAAAATAAGTTGTAGTTGCAATGGATTCCAATTTTGTTTTTGGTGGCAGTCTGGGCGCAAGATTCTTAAGGTTTTTTGCTGCTGCATCAACCATTCTCAACAGGCACTATGAACAAGAAGATTCTCCAAGGTGATTGTTGTTATAATGATTTTTGGAATATCACCAGGTGTTTCAATTGGCTGGTGACAAGTGTACTTTCTGGCCCGATGCTTGTTTGCTCCTTCATTTTCTATAAGAAGGATTTCAAGGCCAGAAGTATAGGTTAGAAAGTTAGATATCTTTGGTCAAGTCTAGGTAGAGTTGTAGAGCAAATTTTAAGGAAAATTCAGTTTAGGTTTTGAGTCATTTTGTAGTAGGTTTTGAATTCATGGGGATTTGATGTTTTATGAAAATATTGGTATTTTAATTGAAATGATTAATTCAAACTCATGTCTCTCCATTGTACACGTATATCTTAATTTTGAATAAGATAATCAAGGGTTTTCTCGTTCATCTCACTGTTGTGGCATGTACAATTTCTATTTTGGTTTTAATTCAAAGAATTAATTAAAATGCTTGAATGGGATTGTAGGTGGATATGTTCTATATAAGGATTTGATAAGTAGTATTGGGTTAGAATACATCTTGATGAATTGTAAAGCAATGTTCTCAAGGATCTTATATGCTATGTATTAAATATATCATAAACCCTTAGATGTTTATGAATTTGACTCCCCCAATGGATACGTGGCACTGATCTAAGTTGTACTAATCTGTATGGTTCAGTATTTTTTTTTTTTTACCTAGAGCTTGCTACAAATTGAAAATAAATGACTATTTTATACTGTGGAATGTGTTGTAGTTATCTCATGCTCCAAATAGTTGATATTATTGATGAACAACCAATTCTATCTAGTATTATCCTATTATGTTGAGTTATTAAATGAGATTATCTGTTATTGTTAATGTCATTTATAATAATGGTGTAGAGGTTCTAAACACAATAAGGGATCACCCTCTTGGGTCTTACAAATCCCAAAGTGTACGAGGTCTTTAAAATCCTCGTTAGTTGGTCCAAGTCCTTTGAGTTTCCCTTGATTGGAATTGGCAATTCCATAGGTAGATTAGAAGACCAACGTGGTTATAGTAAAAACAAACAAGGGGAAGAATGAGAGAGAGGGAAAGGGAGAGGGAGAGAGGGAAAGGGAGAGGAAGTTCCTTCGGTACCCATTGTTTCCATATATGTTTGTACCTCAAGGGAACCTCGATGTTGCCTATGCTCTCATAATCATATGACCCCCCTTCAGTAAGAAAAAATTCCATGTGTTTACAAAATTTTCTTCTAATATTTTGACCTCTAGTTCATCTCCCTCTTTTAGACATACTACATGTCTCACTTTCCTATTCTCTTCTTGAATTTCTCTCGCTCGAGAAAGAAAAATCTAACAAATGCCTATTTGGTGGTATCTACACACATAAGGATGTTGGATGAATTTCTTTAATGGTGATGTGATCCCAAGGTGACATTATGATTAATCTATCATTTCATCACTGGAATTTCATAGGTTATAGGGTAATCAAGTCTTGATAGATTGTAATTTATTGTTACTACCATCCAAATGTGTCCATCACAAATCAAATCTACTTAATATTTTAAGTCCCAAACTTTGTAACAAGTGTTAAATGTGAGTATGGTCCACCAGTTACACAACCAAGGCCTCAAATGTATTCTCTAATTGTAATCAAAGGACTTTTCCTCTTCATTCAAGTAAATAAAATTGAAGGGAAACACCACCAAGTGGTTTATTGGGCACCTACATGACTAAAAATAGCAAAAAAATTACATTTAATTTCCATATGTCTAAGTGGTTAATGGGGAGGGAGTGTGTACTAGGCTTGGTTAAGTCATCATAACTTTATGCTTTGGCAATAATTTTTTTTAAGTCATCTTAAATCTTCCTATGTCTAATTGCTAGGAGACTTTTGGTATGTTTTAAAGTAAGATGATTGATGAAAGAGCCCAAAGAGCATTTCTCCATGGTATCCAGGTACACATAGCAATGGTCTTCTCTTATACGGTTGGACATGATTTAAAGAACTTAGCTAGGGATTATTGATTTAACCTAAGGTTTTCTCATAATGTCATCATTGGAAAAGTATGATCAAATTATTCTTTTATGAAGAATTGGTCTATGTGCATCTAGTAATCACTATAAATGTTTGTAAGGATAAAATTACTAATTGCATCACATAGGAGAGAATCAACTTTTAGTTCTTCAAATATTATATTCGTTTATTCATAATTTTTAAGGGTTGTGTGTGGAGGAGGTTATCACTACCAAGAAGGGAGGAGACCTTTCCTTGTGATGGAACTTCAAAAATTTTCTCTTTGTGTTCCATTTTTATCTTGCCTTATGTCTCTGATCATCTATGGTGTTTGGGAAAAGCCTAAGGTTGGGGTTTCACCTTTGTCTTCATGTAAAACCCTAGTGTTTATCTTATGCCTTTGGTGGGATCTTTTGGGCCATTACTTTTTGGGGAGGGTTTTAAAAAAAATTAAGCCCCATCGCTTCATCTAGGCTAGGAGCCTTTTGATTTATCATTTTATTTACTTCACCTAACTTTATTATTTCCTAAGACTTGGATGGTCATCTACTCCCTCATTTAAAAAAAAACTTATGTCATTGTTTATCATTCACCTAGTGATGTCCCCTCATTCTTTTGATCAATGTTTTATATTTTGCAGAGGGACAAGTTTGCATGATCATAGATCAATTATCATTTGATCTCAGTCATTCCCCACCATCCCTTGATCACCCCACCACACTGTTTTGGTTGATAGAAATATCATGGGTGAGCACCACGTGTCTCATTTAATGAAGCCGAAGAGATGATAGAAATAATTTGATATATTTATCTAGTTTTAGTACATTATGTAGCGGGTTACTAAATCATTTATGATATGCACGTGTTTCAAATCAACGAAGATGTTATAATCTTGGCAGGAAAGGTGCTTGATGGTAATGACAAAGTTGGTGACTGTGTTGAATGAACAGGATTATCGATGGTTGAGATCCATTATTTCTCGCCATCATGTGATCAAAAGTTGCGAGGTCTTTATTGATCGCGATATCACGAGCGAGTGCCATGTGGATTTCCTTGGAAATGCATAGTATGGTGGGACCTTATTTCCATGATGGAGATAATGTCAGTTTGTTTTGAAGGCATCCATTCGATCATCTAACCAAAGTGAAGGATCAACGGCTAGTATTTGAATTTGCATCAAATGAAATTACAAGGTTCTATTATGTAATTTCATATTTTTTTTTAGACCTCCTAGAGAACTAAAAACTCAAGAATACAGTTGCCCTCCTAAAGAACTAATTGTTGAAGAGAGCCAAGATATAGACACCAGATAGATGGCATATAGGTCATTTGTAGTAGACAATGAATTTTGATATACAGAGACTCAGATGCATTTATTTTGATGGAGTAAATGAAGATATCTAAGTTGCAGATTAAGATTTTGGTATTAGTTGTTTGTTAAATTTATGCATTTATTTGATTGTCTCCATTCTAATGCTTCTCTATTGTTTAAATTGATATAACAATTTTATACTCAATTTATCATTATACATTTGCTATATATGTGTGATCTGGTTATTCAGTTCTCTAAAGTAGGGATTAAAATATTTTAATCAATCACAACAATTGGGAAGTGTTACTTGGATTAATAAGAAGAAACACATAACTAGAATTGCCATTCTATCTCAAGAAGAGTTTTTCAATTATTCACTTGCATGTTTACACAATTTGTAAACAATTTATGTGCCTAATAGTTTGAATTATTGCCATTATTGAAATCCACATTTGTAGATATTCATTAGACTCCATATACCCAATAAGGCACTAGTGTCCCCTTGTATTATTTTATAATTTTCATTATTCTTATTTATTTTAAACTTACATTTACAAATACACATACATATGCATTTACTATTTTCATATATTTCTCATGTAGTTTAATAGTTTGATCGATTTCATATTATATGTGTTGAAGACTTTAGAACTTCAATTACATTAATTTATTTATATGTTGTATCTATAACACTACAAAACCATATGCTCTTTGCATTTACACTTGCATTTAGAAATACATATTTATATACATAGATATAGATTTCTTTAATGATATGTTATATTTATTATTCTAGGAGAGCATCCTAGTAATTGCATTTACATTTACATTTAAAAATAAATATACATGCATACATACATACATACATATATATGTGTGTGTGTGTGTGTGTGTGTGTCATTGATATTCAACATTCAAAAACAACCCATTAGGTCTGTACATGGATAAAAATTCATAAAATCAGATCTCCCATACATATTTTGTTGAAACCTAAGCTTGAATGTCTCATTTCACATGCTTTTCTTCACAAAACTCTTGAGGACAACAACTATACCGTCTTTATTTCTCATCCTTCGCTCTATTCATGCATCTTATAATTACAATAGTATCTATGGGGCCTCTTACACAAGCTATAGTAATCAAAAAAAGTGTAAGAGCCCCTTTATATCATGTTTGGACTACAAAACCCTCAAAAATAGGGTAACCAAGCTATATGCAAAGAAATTAAGCTTTCTAACTCAAATCAATGCCTTAAGCCCTATAATCAGATTCAAATCAAAGCTAACACATATATTAATGGCTTGGAATTGATTTTACCTCAAAATATGGCTACTTGTGACCGTACAGTGCTGCATAATAGGAAAAATACAAAATTTTTGAAGAAAAACACAAATTTTCAAATGTCAAGATCTTGTATTTTAAATCCTCAACCATCAAAAACCATTACAATGATCACTTTATGCTTTTTAAAGGCCTTTACATGCCAACCATTGAACAACCACCTCTACAACTAACTTTTTAATCTATTATGATCACATGAAACATAAAACAAACTAATTTCAAGGTTGTTAACATCACTATTGAAATGTTTTAATTTTTTGACGTTTCAAACATTAAAAGGTACATCATTAAATTAATTATGTAATGGCATAAAAATTAAAAACATCATGAATTATTATGTAACCACATAATTCAAATATAATTCTATCAAGAAATTAATATCAAATAGATAATATAATTAAAGAACTCATACATTTCAATGTCATTGATCTTCTTCTTCATCCAACTCTTTGTCTGTATCATCCGATCTAGATTCAACATTGTAAGGATTGGTCATATCATAATCATAATCATCAATATCAATTTTGATAATGTCATCATCCACACAGATATCATCTTCATGAACATTAACTCCTACATCATCATGACCTAGTTCCTCCTCTTCGACATCTTCATCAGGGACATCATCAACTAACTGTTGATCCTTATCATCATCTACATAATCTTCTAGTTCTTTGGTATCTTGTTCTTCCACCACATTATACTCTACTAACCTTCCTCTTGGATCATGTCTAACAACAAATGACCAACCTGGTTTACCTATAACCTCTGAGTAAAATACTTGCTCACATTGGCTTGGAAGAACAAAGGGTTCATTTCCAACTCGCTTGATTGACCTTGTATTAACCATGGTAAATTCATTATCATGTTCAAAAATAGTTCTCATGGGATCATTTTCATTTAATCATAGCTTGTACTATAGGACGATGAACAAAATTAATCTGAAGGACTTAAAGTCACACTCAAGTATATCATCCAAAATCCCATAGTATCAATTTTTTGAGACTTATGGATGTATGTCGCTTCTAGATGAAACATCAGTCACTTGAAAGAATGCAGTTATACCAGAATCACAAGTTTTCTTCATGTCATCCAACATTTTGATTCAAAATTTATGACCATTGCACCACATAGCCTTGTGTTGTTTCACCTACATTATGTCAAACATGTAAAAAATTATTGCAATATCGTCAATTGATAAAAATATTTATTCTTGACCCAATGTATGCAAAGAAAAAAATTTCAACATGTATATACATCAATATAATTGAAAATAATTAAATAATATGGGTGATTAATATATTTATGCGTACCTGTTTATCTCTTAAACCATATGCTAAATCAATTTCCCTTTGTGTAACATTGGAATCTCCATTACGATGAACTTCTTTAACCAATGAAGCCACACCTTCCCATGTTAATGTGTGACCAGATTATTGACATCGCTCAATCCATACCATCATCCAATCAAGATTGTTTGTGACGTACAAATGTAGTGCATCCCACTGACCAACTATATCAAAATAATTTGAAATTCAAAAATGACATATAATCTCATTAAATACCACAAGATAACCTTAATTTATAATTGATGTATATTGAAGATTAAAAATTAAATAAGTACAATATACATAAAACCATATGTAAAATGTATTCCAATTAATCTCCATGACCATCTTATAACTACCTCACTTTCCTCTCAGAGACATGTCAAATTTACATCATGCATAATCATATTCCATTCATCAAATAAATCGACTTTATTTAAATCAAACCCAGATCCATATTTCATCCTTTTTGATTTAAATAAATCAAGTATTTAAGTCCTAAAAGTCAAAATCATCTAATCAGCATTAAATCAGCATAATCATCATCTATTTAATCCAACCCTGATTAAATACTCATCCACTTGCATTCTCTAGATTTGGCCACTTGCACATGAAATTGCATTTATTTGATTTATCAAAATCTTTATTTTCAACTTGGCATAAAGGAAGAATATTCTCCAAGTTTGAATCTCCCCCCAAGTGGATATGTACACCCAACAGAGCATTTATGAGGCCTTACATGTCTCTTACATGTCCCCTTCCAAGGTCAAACTCAGTATTCATTGCAAATTTGAATTCAAATTTTCTCCTCTCATGGGCACTCTTCCCAAATCTTGCACAACTATCAATCACTCACCACTTGACAAGTGTCCTCCTATCATTGGCAGAATCTTTAGTCCCACATTGGTCTCTCTTCAACACTTGGCATTTTGAAAATCTTTAAATAAAGGCTTCATCCTCAAGCAAATCCTCCACAATTTCATCCAAAAAGCATATGCAAAGTTACTCTCCTTGAGAACTAATTTTTCTCATCATTTCCATCTTATCATCATCATCTAAGCTTATTAATCAAGGGTTGGGAGAGGGTCACTAGCACATGTGACAACAATCCACTATAAGATGCTAGTTTGATTCATTAGAATGATGCATTTCTATGTTTTGCTTGTTTCTTTAGCATCATTCTTGTGATTAGATGAATCTTATAGGGGATCTTTTGGTTTGCTTTGGTTTACTAACAATACAAATGGTTTTTTTTTTTTATCCAATGCAGATTTAGGGTCCTACATTTGGCGATACAATACTAAGAGTTTATCACATCATTTCACTTATTTTGAAATAATTAACATTTGAGAATAAGGTTGTACCTTTTTGAAAGAATTATGCTTTATGATTGGTTTATTATCTTTGGATTATGATTCAATTATAAATTCTTCTTTTATGATCATCCCAAAACATTTGTTCCTTTAAATTGAAATCATATTATTGTTGAAATTAACAATCTAAATGAATACAATATTTTGATCCTAACTTAAGTGTCTTTTGTTTAAAAGGTACCAAAAGCGAACAAAGGCAAGTGAACAAGGTACAAACGAAGGAAAAGTGAAGGCGAAAAGGTACAAGGAAAGTGAAAAGTCAACAAAGAGAAGGCTATCAAATGAAAACCAAGGAGGGGAAATTCTTTTTTGAAAACACAATGTGTTTTTAAACACTTTAGTGTTTGATCAACACTACCTCACGAAATTGTTTATCTTTTGTTTTAGAACACTAATTTTCATTTTGGTCTAAAACAAACAATTTGATTTTCATTGCAAAGGGCTTAAAACGAATCTTAGGACAAACTTACTAGATTTCGTTTTGGGCTAAAAATTGGACAAGCAATCTTCATATTTCATTTGGTGCTTAAAATGAATTCACAATTACTTTGAAGGTTATAAAATGAACAAGTGTTTGAATTGTGTGATTGTATTTTGAGTACGTATCCTCTCCCCTTGCGCTTCGTGTGATCTAGGGTGCAAGAGAAACACTCAAAATACATTTTATTGCTTTAAAACACTTCAATTTGGGCTTAAAAATTGAACATCTTGTGTGAGTGTGAATAGGGGAATTTTCGCGTACATTCTCTTTCTTTGTGCCATCAAAGATCGATTGAGTTACGGATTGTGTCTTTGCTCGCTTTTGTTTATCTCAGAGGGCCTGCCTTGGGGAAAAAGTACTCACCCAAGCGACGACTCAACCGGTAACACTCTAAAGCGAAGAGTATTTCCAGCCGGGATATAAATGAGGGTTTTGGTTAAATGCCATAATCATGTGGTTGGCTCCGACAAGATGGATCCGAAAGGGGACTCCTGCCATATGGGTCAATCTCCACGAACAGAAAGTCCTTACTAGAACCCATGTGTTGGAATTTGCCAAAATCCTTAATCTATTTGTTGGTGCAAGAACGGTCGTTCTGAAGCCACCCCACACTCTTATGGTCTTCTAGTAGAGATGGAAAGCATGCCATGGGAGTTTCATGGGTGTTGATGCTTGGCTGCCCCGATTGACGTTAATGAGCCATGGAGGGGAGCCGTGGGGTCAAGCATCTAACCATCCGCTAGAGATAAGCGTAGCTGGACTTGTCCAAGTGGGAATCCAACAAATATAGTCTTACACATCCATAGGGCTTGTAATTATTCTTTGTTTGAAAACAAACATTCAACATGATTCTCGAAATTTCAAACCCTCTTGAAGACAAATATCTTTGACTCAATCCATATGCTATTGCTTTCCCTTGGGATTCACGTCCTTAGAGGTTCCTAAGCATTGGATTATACCTCAATTTGTCTTCTTGAGTAAACAATAGGAAAACCCTTGCCTTAAGTTCATTGAATTTCCACATAAAATATCTTGTGGGGTTTAAAGAAATTAAGACATTGGACATCTTAGTTGGAAACTTTAATCAAAGAGAATGTTTTTGGTAAAATAAATCCATTAAACAAAGATAAGAAAAATGAACTTTCATGTGTGTTGAAGACTCCAAATTCCCAAAAGCACAAATCATTGATTGGAAATCCAAAATGTTCAAATCATTCCTTGGTTACAAAGGTCTTTAGGAAGCATATGCATGCTCTTCAATACCTAGGTCTTGGAAAATACAAAGTGGTCTTTTTTAGGTTCATCTAGGGATCAAAACAAATCAAACCTCTTTCATCCATCTTTCAAAACATCAAAATCCATCTCACAAATCATCTTTTGAAAAACCTTGAAATCATCCTTGAAGTACTAGGCTTTATGACAAAATCAAGCAAACACCAAAATCATTGAGATCAAGTCCTTGAAAACATTTATCAAAACACCTTTGGCTAGGAATGTGTGAATGCATCCTTTTACATATCCTTAGTCAAAGTCATCCAAATCATCTTGTCTAGCTTAGTGTATGTAGATGAATCCTTCTCCATATACTTAGTGAAACAATCATTTTGTTTGGGTAGGTGTGGGTAGATGCATCCTTCTCCTCACACATATCCAAATCATCATCCTTTGAACACAACTATCCTTTAGATCATTATCAAACATCTTAGGGGTCCTTTTTGTTCAAAATCCAAATCAAACTCCAAAATCAAGATCAAGGACAAAATCTCAAAATCCAAGAAAATCAAACCAATCAAAAATCCAAAGCCTAGCATTTCATTCAAGATCTATCAAAAGCCAAAAACATCCATAACATCCATCTTTAAACATCACCATCATATCATCATCACATTTGATCCTAAAAAACATCCTAAAACTTTCACTTTGGGACATAAAATAGAGATTAATCCAAAGAATCAAGAGATTTCATCTCCCACATTCTCGAAGATTGATCCTTGTCTTATGGTTCAAACAAGATCTCAATACAAGAAGAGTATGGAAGCCAACAAAGAAACACCCGCTTCAAGCGATCTTAGCCAAACCAACGCACAAATGAATCCAGCAGAATCAAACAATCCATTGATCCTCTCATCATCACAAAATCTGCAAGGAGAAAACCAAGGAGAGGACCCTACTTTTGGAATGTCTCATGAGGAAATGATATAAATGCTCCAAAATCTGGATAATCATCAAATGATCAATGTCATGATGAGACTCAACCCTTCGTTGTACATGCTTGAACTAGCAAAACAAGGGGCCAAATTGCCTTCGGATTTTGATGTGAGTACCATAGTGGAGACATCATTTCCACCAATCTCATCCACCCCTATTACACCCATCATATCTCAACCACCCATCATCGCATCCAACACGATTCCAAATCCGCCACCACTACCACCAAAACCAAATGCGGCAAGACAATATGACATTGCGCTAAAAGCTCACTAGGCCTACCAAAAGGCCATCCAACAATATCTAGCCAAGCAACAAGCACGGCAAGCTCGACAAGTGCAACAATCCTCTCAAGATGCCCACGCCTCTCAAGCTACCCAACCAACATGATCACAAACACAAAAGATGACAACTGTTGAGAACAAATATCAAGATCACTCCATCATTGAACACCTTGAAGTTATGTCTACTCCATCCAATGATCAAATGAATATATATCAAGAGTCACTTCTCAATCATGATCGAAATACACTGACAATACCCAACAATGATCCAATTCAAGAAATGTCGGCATTATTTGACCCTATGGTTGGAGACATTAGAAATATCTCTATCGCAATTTTTGAAAACAATGTTCAATATCTATCCATCAATAAAGATATTTTCGCTTCATCCAATGAGGCATCGGCTAGTGATCATGTTGAAAATGTATCTACATCACCTAATGAGGTAGAGGACATATCTCAAGAATTTATGCCAAATCATGATCAAAATCTTTCACCAAGGTCTAGCAATGGTCCTTTCCAAGACATATTGACATCCTTCGACCTCATGATTGCCGATATTGAAGGAATCTTCAACTCGACACCTAATCCAAGTCCACTCAAAGATCACAAAGATATTAAGCCACTTCCCAGGCATGATGAAAATATCCAAGAACCATTTGTAAGCAGTCCATCCTTTGAAACTGACCCATGTCAAGAACTTGATCCAAAGCATGCCAAAAGCAATTCTGAAATTAATCAAGATCAAGAATTTGTATCTTCAACATACTACAATAATCTAATGGATACTCTCTTATCTCTGCAAGACGATAATATCCATGTAGCACATACTCCCCCATCTACCTATGAGATGCTTTCTATGGATGGACATGTAGATGATCTTCATCTAGAACAAGATCTTGCTACACAAAAAGAGAAAATTACTAATTCCTATAATCAAACAGAGTGGTCAACATAAAAATAAAATATGTCCCAAATTCAAATTGAGGACATCATGAATAAAGATATCGAACATTATCCGCTCAAGGAAACAAGTTAGAAAGAACATCCAGAGTCAGTAGAGCAACAAATGGAAATAACATCACCTATGATGGTCATTTATTAGAGAGTTCATTCTAAACAAAAGCTCTCAGAACAAGCAGAATCAAAGCATGAAGGTACTACTTCTACCATACTGGGGGCATCTTTGTCTCAAGCAAACATCAACATAGGAAGCACGAAGAATCCTTATGATGAAACCGATGTCAATACTACAACCAGTCATGTCACGAATCTTCATCCACCCATCACCCCATCCATGAATTGGGACCAATGTCAAAAGAAAGATCTGAATCAAAGCACAAAGATTGTTATCAAATCAAGAGAAGCTGAGAAGCATAATGGACAAATCAAATACATATGGATACCAAAGAATACAAAGAAAGATCATCCCTATCAAACTCCATCAGTCAAAGAAACTATGGGGAAAACTAAAAGAGGGAAAGGTATTCACCAAAGATGTCCGCAAAATCAAAAGCAGGCTTTTCAAGCGATGTACAAAGTATATCAAGCAGTTGGTCCTAATTCCATGCACACTTCTGTATCCACCCATCATTGCTCATCTTCCCAAGTTCGGAGAGTCAAAGGTTCCAAACTATCAACCAATCCATCTCTTATCCCTAAACACACTCCATCCATGCCTCCACGCATGATATCCAATTCTCATATTGACCATGTATTGGCAATGACCCTTCATCATAAGGATTCAGAAGGCACTTTATCGCGATGTATGCACAGAGACAGAGTTAACCCTGGTATCAATAAAGCAGATCAAGAATCTCAAAAGTTGCATTCAAGTGCACGTATCTTAGCAAAGCAACTTCTTCAAGCAGGGTATCGATGGAACATTATGACAGAAGCGTCTACGTCAACACCACTAGGTGGTTTAGCATGAATCTTTCAGAAAAAACCAAAAAAATCAAAAAATATGAAAATCCAAAAAAATTAGAAAAAGGATTGAAAATAGTAAAGATAAAAAATCATCCTATAGTGAAAACCGCATGGGCGGCGCTTTGGGCAAGACCATGATGAAAACCTGGCAAACAGGCGTCATGAGTAGAATCAAGCATCTACGTGTGCCAGTTCAGATGAAAGAATCTCATCTCATCCTATCTGTAATAAATCAAGCATTCCATCCATCTTATCCATAATAAATCCATTCATCCATAAACCATCAATCCAATCCATTTTCATCTGTCTGCATCAATCATCCAAGTTATCTTGATCTTGATGAAATTTTGGGGCACGATTTATGCTTGCTTACAGTAAAATATCTTGACATGGGTCATTTTCATTGATCCTATCCTATCCTATGTTATCTGAGCCATGAAGTATTATCCAAATGAGCATTCGTTATTCGAGCACCTTATCTTATCGCAAGATAAATCCTTGGCATACTTTGCATGCTTACCATATCCATCCATCCATACACTTATCTGAGCATCCATCCATAACATTCCATACATTGCTAGACATTGGGGGTAGATATATACATCTTGCTTCGAAAATAAATCTTGGTCTATATCCTCCAACTTATGTGGCGATCTGAACATTGGCAAACATGAAACCAAATTGGTCAAACCACTTGTGAGCAAATATCCAAATCACTAGCCCATGGCATATTTTGATGAGAAAACATTCCTTATTAGTCTTCATCTTTTATTGAACATCAATCCAAACAATCACTATCAGTTGCATCTAATGCACCCTTCAAACGTCACATCAAATCATCCAAAACATCTTTTGTTCCAAACCAAGCTTCAACAATCTTGATCAAATCAAATCCAATCAACTCATCATCATCTTGGGGATATCTTTCCCAATCCTTGTGTTACTTAACACTATCCTTTCATTGTCGTGTATCCTCAACAATGTTATCATCATCAATCATCATCAATCAAATCCTTGCATTGTTGTGCATCCTCAACAATGTTATCATCATCATCAATCCATCGATTCGATTAGCCAACCTTAGCTTGGTTTTTAAAAAAATCCCAAATAGAGAATTGATATCGTCACACATATCATATCCAAATCATCCAAATCATATCAAAAATCCAAAAAAAAAAAGAAAAGAGAAAAGTCAAAAACAAAAAACATCAAAAACATTGGAATCCAAACTACGTCGTCTCGAGCTTAAACATAGGCAAGGCTAAATCTTTGATTAGCCCCCAAGAAATCAAAATCCAAAAACATTCAAAACATCAAAATCTAAAAACATTTGAAAAACATCAAAATCCAAAAACATTCGAAAAGCATCAAAATCCAAAATTTCAAAACATTTCAAAACATCAAAAACATCCAAATATTTGAAAAAATCACATTTCGCTTTCACTCAAAATAATCAATCATCCATAATAAATTGATTATCACCTTCATCCTTTGGCAATGCAAACAAAACAATCATAGCAATCAGCAATAGCAAACTTCAATCGTAAAATCTAAATCGAAACAACAAACTGTTAAAACAAAATCAAACTCCTGATCAGTTGCAAACATGTCAGTCAACCTTATATCAACAGCCTATCAATCAATTTATCAAACCATCATCATCCTATACAATGCATGTCCTAGGATATATCATTCGACAATGGGCATCATTTTGGATATCACCGTGATTCTTATCCTATCAAAACAAATCTTTGTCAAGGTATGAAGAACATTGGCTTGTTTGTGTACTTGATCTTTCTTTTGATTTATCTTATTGCACTCATTCCAAGGACCTCTCGATGATATCCGAACGAAGGATTTAGAGAGATAGGAATGGGGCAATGATCATTATCTTTTGTCTGCTGTGCTTGTTGGACACTCTTGTAATATAACTTGGCAAATACTTGCTTTGTTAGGTACGCCCTAGAAAGGTTTCCGTATGTCGGTGTGAACAAGAATATTCCTATCTATTTGTCGAGTCAAAGTCCATCACACTAAGTACAATGCCATCTTGGTCCTTTATACCTTGATGCATCATGCTTAGGCGTGTTATCAAACATAAAGTAAGTGACCCTTTGAAAATCCCAATCCTTGATAAGAAAAATCATCATCATCTATCATCATCATTATCTTATCATCATCTCATCATCTCTAATAATCGTCATGGACTTGTTGGATCCTCTTGTCATCATCTCACTTCTACTAACATCGCATCATGAATAGTCCATCATGCATCCATCCTGATCCATCATGCATCCATCGTGCATCCATATCATCATCATAATATAGATCTGTTAGTCTAAGCATCTGCATAAAACATCCATCGCATAATCATAACATATCACATCATATCATCATTTAAGTTGTTTAGGATAATACAAATTTTTTATTCTAAGCATCTTGAAATCATCTCATTTGCATCGTCATCCATAACCATCCATTTTGAACGTCTTTATTGTGAGATTGACCCTCAAATCAAATCTTTTCACTCGATCTCTCGAGGGGGCAATGTACCAGTGTACTTTCCGCTGGGGCATTCGAAAAATTAGAATTTTTTTTGATTTCGATCGTGACAAGTTTATTCTTTGAACCAACGCAACAAGTGCATTGCTTCAAAGAGGGGCAAAATGTAGACATGTCAAATTTACATCATGCATAATCATATTCCATTCATCAAATAAATCAGGACTTTATTTAAATCAAACCCAGATCCATATTTCATCATTTTTTGATTTAAATAAATCAAGTATTTAAGTCCTAAAAGTCAAAATCATCTAATCAGCATTAAATCAGCATAATCATCATCTATTTAATCCAACCCTGATTAAATACTCATCCACTTGCATTCTCTAGATTTGGCCACTTGCACATGAAATTGCATTTATTTGATTTATCAAAATCTTTATTTTCAACTTGGCATAAAGGAAGAATATTCTCCAAGTTTGAATCTCCCCCCAAGTGGATATGTACACCCAACAAAGCATTTATGAGGCCTTACATGTCTCTTACATGTCCCCTTCCAAGGTCAAACTCAGCATTCATTGCAAATTTGAATTCAAAAATTCCCTCTCATGGGCACTCTTCCCAAATTTTGCACAACTATTGATCACTCGCCACTTGACAAGTGTCCTCCTATCATTGGCAGAATCTTTAGTCCCACATTGGTCTCTCTTCAACACTTGGCATTTTGAAAATCTTTAAATAAAGGCTTCATCCTCAAGCAAATCCTCCACAATTTCATCCAAAAATCATATGCAAAGTTACTCTCCTTGAGAACTAATTTTGCTCATCATTTCCATCTTATCATCATCATCTAAGCTTATTAATCAAGGGTTGGGAAAGGGTCACTAGCACATGTGACACCAATCCACTATAAGATGCTAGTTTGATTCATTAGAATGATGCATTTCTATGTTTTGCTTGTTTCTTTGGCATCATTCTTGTGATTAGATGAATCTTATAGGGGATCTTTTGGTTTTCTTTGGTTTACTAACAATACTAATGGTTTTTGTTTTTGATCCAATGCAGATTTAGGGTCCTACATCCTCAATCTATCTTTCCCTATCAGGTACTCCCCTTCAAATTTGTTAATGGAGTTGGGATCCCAAATGTGATCTACATGGATCTTTGCTGCAAACTTAGGAAGATATTCACTAATGTACACCATGGTCTGGTATACCATATATCCCTCCACCATAGAACCCTTAGGATGTGCTCTTTGTCTAACCAAAGCCTTCAAAAATTTCAAGTGCCTCTCAACAATCCACATTGACCTTGTGTGTATAGGTCCACACAATTCAATCTCCTCAACTTGGTGTATGAGGTAGTGTTATTGTACATTTAAAAATGTTGAAGGTAGACACTTTTTCATTTCACACATTAGACGAGGAATTTTTCTTTTCCAATAATTTATATCTTCTTTATGGATTTATTTAGATGACAACCATCTACAAGTGATTCAAGGTGCAAATATATTAATGAGATTTAACAAAAATATACAATGTATTACATAACAAGTAAAAAAATGGCAATTATAAGATGTATACAATGAACTAAAAAGATATCACTACTTACCTCATGTATTTTCCAAGATCATATATAACTTGCTTGACATCATTGTCGAAGTTGTCTGGGAGAGATAGAGGTAGAACATCTTGTGACAATTATAAAATGATCTTTTCATTATTTTTCCAAAAGTAGTAAACATAATACACTAAAAATTACATGCATTATACAAGTGTATATAATATACCAGAATAATTATCTTAATGAAGGTATTCCAATCATGCATTTTCATCCCTGACCCAAATTCACCTTTCTTTGTTATTAGATTGTTTATTATTGCTAGAGACTTCTGGATTTGATTGTGTAGGAGTTTTTTGCATGAACGTTTTGGATCACACTCCGTGATCCATCATCAGGATAGTTGAGAGCTCAAGGAAAAAAATGTGATATCTTTATATTGTTTATGTTCGCAGCAAATCCTGTGGGAAATCAAAATTTTTTTATGACTTCTTTTATAGCATTGCTTTGTTACTCCATTATAACCAAGGAAGGGCTCTTATATTAATTTGGTCTCCATCGCTATTTAATTGAATGACATTTTTCATTGCATGATTGGCTTCCTGAATGTCACTACAAATTTTGACAATTTTTTCTGTCATGCCTTCCATCCAATATTTTCCATAACGTTTCTATTATATTCTTTCTGATATGCATTGTATCAAACAAATGCATAATTTGTAGCTACTCATACTAGGGTAACCTACTAAATTATCTGAGATAACTTTTTAGTCCATGTGGAAGCCGACCATTAATTCCTTGATGACTTTCATGAAGCATATAAGTTAAACAAATTAACAATGAAAATCATTTTCAATTAGAGCATGAGTAAACACAACACAATATAAAAATATAAATTCAAAACATATCATATATGATAGATAAACAATTTGATCCAATGTATAACCTTGATGATTAATTCTATTATATTCCAACTTCCATAGGCAAGGTGTCATTCTTCGTGGTTTTGATGTAGTCTCTTCTTTCCCATTGAAAAGATGTTTTTTAGTAGTTCGATACTTATGCTTTCTATGGAGGAAGTGCCTATACTCATCAAACACCTACTTTCCTAAACTTGTTGAACAACGAGATTTCATCTTTGGACCAAAAATTGGACATGCTAATTTTCCCTTTGTTTGAAGACCTACAAGATCATATATAATTGGATTAAATATGTCAATTTTTATAATTATATATAATGAATAGATTATTTTAATAACATGGATGATATCTACTTCATAAAATTAAATATTGTTAAAGTGTAGTCAAACATTATAACATACCATAAAAATGTGTTAGCACTGGGGCATCATGAATTGTCCATACAAGCATTACATGGAATTGAAATTTTCTTTGTCCTATTGGTCTAGATACATCATACATAGTGACACCATTCCATAAATTTAGTAACTCTTCAATAAAAGGATCGATATATACATTCATATCTTTAACTTGGTACTTACCTATTTGAATGAACATAAACATTATATAATTATTATAACTATTTTACTGTAATATATATAAATTGATGTACATGACTATTGAATGACAAAAATATAAGTCATTATGCAACAAATAAGACAAATGAGATGCTACTACGTTAAAGAAAATTGATGTAAACAAATACCTAGAACAATCATTGACAACATTATGTGCTCTCTCTTTATTGACATCCATGGAGGAATGTTATTGTTGATAACAAAAACAAGCCACACCAAGTAAATAGATCTCAACTCTCTAAATGAATTGGCACCGCCCGCTCCCAATGAAAGCTTAAGATTATGAGGTTCTTCTTTAAAGTGTGGCCATTTTTCCTCCATGTCCCTAAATGAAAAACCATTCATAGGCATTCAAAGAATGTCATCTCCACTTCTATTCCATGCATGGTAATCCATAAATTGAGCTAAGCTTTTGCACCTAAATAATCGTTGCATACATTGAATAATGGGAATATAATGGAGAACCTTGTGAGACACCTTTTTTGTTATTTGATCTATTCGATATCTACTGATATGAAATTATGGGAATTCTGTTGCAAATTCATGTTGTTTATGATATATAATATGATCATTGGGACATGCATCTATTTCTTGATACTCTATTCCAATTTCTTTCATAATGCCACAGAGTGAGGTAAAATATTTGATGGCAGTAACAAAATTCACTAGTGATGAACTAATAATATTTGTTAATATAAATAATATTAATGGTACATATTTCATCCTTTATTTACTAGTGATGAACTAAAAAAAATTAAAATAGATGGAAAAAGATGACATATATGACATACCTTAACATCCATGAGATTGCTATGTTTTGATAAACCATTCATAACCTTCAAGTTCAACAACAACAATACAACAAAGAGAAGAGTTGTTTGGGAGCCTTCATAAAGGGGGTCGTATGTCTTCTCAAGTATAGGTAAATCATGAACATCATCAAATTCATCTCGATCATCATGATCAACATTGCCACTAAATGTGTCATGGATCAATGTATCTATACCATCATCTTCAACTTTTTTTTTGGCACAGGATCATCTTTTTCCATAGGATCATTAACTTCATCTTCAATATTCAGAGCTCCATGTTCATCCGCTTGCAAAACCACATTTTTCGGGCCATGATAATCCATATCATGTGCCCTAGGGCACCCCACCTTTATAATAATGATAGACACAAATAAACCATGATCATGATCAAGTGATTATATATAGATATATAATGTTAAAATGATATAAACATTTACAAATTCAATCAATATAAACACATATAATGGACAACTTACCAATGGACGATAATCATCTCATCTTTAAGTCCTTGCAATTATTGCAAGGACAATAACGTTTCTCATCACCCTTTTTTTTCAATCTAGCCCACAATCCATCAAGTGTCTCTTCATTTTGTTCTGGACTAATATTATCTGACATGATTTTTCTTTACCAAGTTTGACTATTTAGATCTTCAAAAAATATCAAACTCACACTCCAATAATTTTTATTCATAGACAAGTAACAAAATCTAATAATTCTGATATTTTACACCAAAACTTTTTTGGCATGCAACCACCCCTGCAAAAGAGAAGATAGTATGAAGTTAATGCCCCAAAAAACACTTTAAAATGTTAATTCCAAAACTTATTAAATTTTGATTTTACTATGATTTCCAACCGTTAGACTCCTAAAATTAGAATATTGAACTTGATCACAAACTTCTTACAATGATGGAGGTAGCAAGCTAGTAAGAGCAAGTGACCCATTCCTAAGGAGCAACAAGTCGAAATCATCATTGCTAATGTCAATACAGATTTATCCTTTTAGTTAAAGATGCAATGTGTCACTTTTTATGACAATCTTATCCTTAGGTGCCTCAACATTGAGAGAGCCCTAATCGCACAAGTAAGCACACACTAGTAGGATTTGGAAAATAAATGACTAGGTGACTAAAACTTTTAGTCGCAACAACTAAAAATGATTAAATTCTGCTCATTTTTTGCAACTCAACTATAAATGAGTAAATAAATTATTAGTTTAGTTGATTAAAAATTATTTAGTCACACAAATAAAAATGAATAAACAGTTAATCATTTATTTAGTCACAATCCATTTGAATAAATCATTTAAGGAATCAAGAATATAGCCCGCCAAAATACTCTAAAACTTTAATAAACATACCCTAAAACTTTTGTCAAAATCTTATTTTCAGGTGTAGCCCACTAGGATGGAGTTTTCATTTTAATAAACATACTCTAAAACCTTCAAAACATTATTTTCAAGCATAGACCGCAAAAATGGAGAAGTGTTTTAGTAAAGAATGACAGAGAATGGTGAGGAGATGTGTGTGAAAGGAGGCATAGGATTCATTTCTTCTTATTTCATTCCTGCTCTACTCAACAAATCATACATTGTTCCCGCTACTATTTGTAATATAGGTATTTACTTGACATATATTTGCATAATCTCAAATTCCTTCAGAGGCTTTTGAAGTATCAATGTATCCTATATAGGGTTTAGAATGATATCTTTTAATTAAAAAAATAAATAAATGATGTATTTCCCTATAATTAGAAAATGTGGAGATCTCCTAAATCTGCCCCAGCACACTATCCTCTTTGGCACTATATTCATTACTCCGAATACTAGGGTTTTGAATGCAACATCTTTAATATCTTCATGACTATGGCTTTTAAATAGATCTCAATCTTTGCTTTAATCATTTTCATGGTAACCCTTGAGTTCCATTATCCACCTTCAATCTCTTCTAAGAACGTTTTCTTAAGCTAGATTGCATAGTATGCATAGAAAGCAAGTTCTTCATACTTGCCATTGTTCCAAACCATCACTCACTGTCTTGATTAAAATGTTGCCTCCATAAGCAAAATATCATGTTTTAAAATCATGGTTGCCAGTGATTGACCATTAAGGTCACCACTTTCATCAAGATACAATAAAATTTTTGTCTTCAAACTCAAGGCATTATGCAAGATAACATTGTGAATTGTTTGTTGTGTACGATTTTATTTTCTTGCACATTTATTGCTTTGCTAACTTCCTTTAAGACTAGGTATTGCACCCTCAACTGCAATCTCAAACAACTCACTCACTATCACTTGTAGATTCCTTTCATGAGAATCCTTCTATAAATTCAAACTACGCCCTATAGACTGCCTACTTACTACAAGGGACTCATTGTTTCATGGTACTGTAGATCTTAAGATCCTTCAACCTTATTGACACTACTTCATAGTCCACAAGGTATTCTTAACTATTCTCCCATATTTGATGAGTCTTAAAACACTTCTCAAACATGCAATCCACTACCTCCATTATACAATGGCTAAGAAGAAACATTGAACTTATGATTACCACTGTTACTTCATTTGGGCAGTCATTCCCTGATTGCATTTTCCTTGTCTAGCACTACCAAAAGAATTTGAAAAACCCTTAAGGTCAGCAAGGGGGTAAAGAAACTCATTGTTAAAATCTCCACTTTACTATGCAAGGTTTGAGCTTTATTATCTTCTCACTACTCAACCTCTTTTTGACTGTCACATCTCAAGTGACTATCATTCTTCTTACCATAGATTGCATTTACAAATGTCACTAAGCTACATAGTGTGCTTGTTATTGGATACAATCTTTAGATTGCAAGATTTTGTTATTAGCTACAATGTCTCACACTTTTTGGTATTGCAACCTCACTAATCTGCTAGAGTTATTGTTTATGTTTCTATGGAAGCCTAGGGTTTGTACCCTAATCATGCTCTTACCAATGCTTTTGTTGGTATTAAAAAACAACCTTAAATCTTGGGTCATACAATTAGTTGTCTTGACAAGGTTGTGGTATGATCTTGGATTGGATCCTAGATTGTGTGGGAAGCTTGTGTTTGATCATTAAGGTATGTAAACCTAATCAAGGAAATGTATCCTATATAGCATGGGTATTGCTTTAATACTTTCCATAATGGTTATTAGCATATCACATTATTATAGTTTGCGGTAACCCAAGATTGCATTCAAGTATGTAACAAACTTGGTTTATATTTTAAGCTATACAATTTTAAGTGACATTCATAAGGTTTAGAAAATCTTGATCACTCCCTAGAATAGCCCATTAAACATGGGTTGTGCTTGAATGCACTACATAATTGATATAACAAAACCACTCTACATATCAACCAGAGTCATAGGCTCTTTATTGCAGCAAGAGGTAATCACTCTTGGATCATGCTATAATTACATCGCAACCTATTAAACTTTAGATAATCTAAATGCACCCAATGATGATTGACACCTACATTATACAACCTAAATTAACTACATTATATGAGTGCCTCCATTTTTATTAAAACATAGCCACATTAAACTTGGGTCCATATGAATGCATCCTATATTTATTATAGCACAATTGCGCCACATGAACAATAGAGTTATGGATCACATAATTATAGTCACAAGAATTTGTTCCTTGGTTGTGATCTTATGGTGATTCCACACAACATAATCTGGACATGAATTTCTCAAAACCCTAAACCTATAAAAATGAAATATGATGAGATGTTGCTTTAAAATATGATTTTCAAATCTAGAACTACAAATCTGACTTCACAACTAAATTCTACAAAAAGACAATGACTACCCTTAACCTAGAGATATCTTCAATTTTTTCTAATTTTTCCCAAGAAAATCATCCTTAGTTCTCCACAAATTGTCTCAAGTAGAGAAAATTTGCAAATATAGCAAAACACTATTGCAATAAATCGGCGAACTCACTTTTCTTTATGTCAGCCACAATTTGATTTTTTTCTTATTTTTCATGACAGTCAAAATTTTGACAAAACCCAAGTTCATCAAAATTTTGACAAACGTCGAGGATAAACTCTTAAAAAATTGAAAATTACACATCAAATTTTACAAGAACCCGACATACATCAAATTATACATATTTCGTCAGAAATTTTCATTGGACTTTGTAGTCAAATGAGTTAGTGATAGGTCTAGGCCATGAATCTTTTGTACTTAGTGCATAGGGATCTCAACTTCTCTTTATCATTCTATGACATGTTCCTCCCAACTTTGAACTTTTTTCCTTCTTTGACGTTGAGGTCTTCATAGTCTTCCTTATCAGCCATGAATATATGTTTACTATTTCTTGCATCTTCATAGTCAAAGAGGTTCTCTAGGATAATTAAGCCTTACATGAGCTTATTCCTTTTGAGTTGAATCATTTGCTTCTCTCCAACCAAAACTCTCCTAACTATTGTAGGAAGGTAGCAATTTGGGTATCATCTTCGAAGATCTACCAATTCTTATTATTATTAGCGATATATGGTTAGATGATGATGCCTACCACATGTTGGTTCTTAGTTGATTTGGAGGATGGCTCAAATTATGAGCTGATCAAATACATTTTATTCGAAGTAGAGTTTTGACATCTTGGGATAACATAGATATTCAAAACCTCAAATCTCTCAATTAGATCCAACACTCTATATTGGTAGGACAACATTCTCACATTCTTTGCAGTTACCTATCCTTGAATCTAGCTTACCACCAGCTCAGAGTCTCTAAACACTTGTATTCCTTTTACACCCATTCATTCTACAAGAGTCAAATCATGAAGTAGTCCTTCATATTCCATGTCATTGTTTGAACACAACAATTGAAAGTGGAAATCCCTAAGGGTCTTTAACCTATTTGGAGAGACAAGATGGACACCCTCTCTAGATCCAATTTTACACTTGGCATCGGGTATGTGCAGGATCATGATGGGTATTTGTTGGGTATGTGGCTGATAACTTTTTTTTTACCCAAAATTGATGAAATGAAATGGGTTTTTAAAGTAGATTCTCAAATTTCCACAATATAAATTATGTTTTACTTTGAATTTAATAAATAATTATTATTCATTTTCTATTTGAATTATGACTAAAGTCCTGATTGATAAGTTGGTTGAAAAACATCTATAGCATTCAAACGGTATCACACTTTTGGAATCCAAAACATGCATCACATTCTATACTTTGCATACTATTGGATTAAAAAAGAAAAATTGAATTTCATGAAATTTTGACCAAGTTAAGGTGGTTAGACACAAGTTTGTATATTTTTAAAAGTTGTAATAAAAATTTCATAATTAATTATTTACTTAGAAAAAATTACAAAAAATATGCATCACATCCGACATGAGTCCTCTACTTATTTCTAAAATATTATAAAAAAATATTAACATTTTATTGTGGGTGAATAAAGACACCTACTTCATTTTTCCCTGAAATTTAAGTACTACTGCATTGAAATTTCAAATTTTCACCAAATAGATTTAAAAAAAAAAAAACCTAGTTGTTTAGAAACTACATTAAATTTTCTCCAAATTCTATTCTTACATATTTTTGAAATAATATAAATAGCTTATTCAAATTTTTACGTCAAGTTGCCTAACTCTGATTTTTCTAAATTTTTTGCCACTTAAGGGCCTATTTTTTCCATGATGATCCTCCACATACCCCATCATCAAAATTTAATGTCCACAAGCCATTTTTAACATTTTAACTTGGGTCTTCTTTCTCCTTGATCAGTTTTGGGAGGGTTTGGTCCTCATCAAAGAGTACATATGTGCCTAGACTAGTAGAATGGAAGTTTATTAAAGGATTAGAATCAATGAATTGGTTCAAGATGAATTCTTTTTTGGGATCTGATCACTCATGGCCTTTTCTTCTAAAATTTCTACACAATGCATCTCCTTTTTGGAAAAGGAGTTATGTGCATCATCAAAACTCATTACTACATCCTCTGCAATGTGTTTGGAATGCAAAGGTTCAAATAGGATTTTCATTTTTTCTCCATGCTTGGTTCCTATTACTAAGTGGGACTAGTCAAGTGCCAGGTATCCACTAAGCTTTTCTATGAAATCCCTTGATAGGAACATTCTGAAGACAGGGAGAATGTTAATTATGACCACTTCTTGAGTAATTGTTTGGCTTGGACAAGAATATAGGGTTAAAGAAAGGTCCTTAATGTGAGCTATGGTCAAGACCTTCTTTCCATCTAACTACATAATTCCCTTGTGAAGGGGCTCATATTTCAAGTTTAGAGCATCAACCACTAGCTTAGGCATGATTGTAGTACTAGCCCCTGAATTTATAATATTATTGTGTAGTAACTTATCCCCTATGATAAGAGTCTAGAAGAAGGGAGTGGGATTTGGCTTACTTCTTTCACATTTTTTTCCATCGAATTCACATATGTTGCAACCCTTGAAGATTGGGGATCTGATGTGGGTCTTTTCCCCTTATCTTGGTTGTGTAGTAGGACCAAATTTGGTGGTGTATTTTGTTCCTCTCTATTTAATGCATCTTGAAGCAAAGTCTTCTACTCCAAAATGGATAGGATGTACCACAAATATATGTTGGTGGGAGCCTTCTTCAATTCCTCCACCACATTAATCATTTTTATTGGTAGGACTTTGGGAAAAGGTTGGTCTATCATATGAAAACCAAGAACCTTATCTATGTCTTTTGGCTGTAATTTTGGTACTTGTGTCTGGGTTGTTGTGGTTGCTAGGTTGATGGTGTCGATGGTACATGTGGCACATATTCTTTGGTAAACCTTCTCTTTGATCTGGTATTATAGTTCAACTCTACTTGTAGTGTTCTCCTTGTCAAGACTACATTTGTGAACACTGAGTCTTCTCCCTCCATCCAAGAAAAGAGCACTTGGTCAAGGGAGAGATCCATTTCTTGCTCCAGGGACATCCCTTGCATCTGAGCACTAAACCTGGCATTCTCAATCCAAAGGGATGCCTTGAATTCTTTGTTCTTCCACCTCTTACTACATATTTCCCTATGGATAATTTTAAGGCATATGGATATCATTGCATGGAAAAAACCATGCATTTTTTTCTTTTTCTAGGTTGAGTTGTCTTGGAATAAATTTTGTGCTCATGTTGTTTTTGAACTTCTACAATAGAGTGGTCATTAGAACCATTTTTCTTGATGCCTACACTGGATCGCCTTGTCTTGGGGCTCCTTTTTATGTGTTATGCTAGAAAGGTGGTATCCTTGATAATTTTATGTGGGGGGTTTTGGAGGTGCTGCCTGTTGATGTCGAATAATGATGAGCTCATTTGTGAAAGTCCTCATAAAATTCTTGATGTTATTGAAATCTATGGCCAATGAAGAAGGTCCTGACATACTTGGTTTTGTATTTATATACACATATATCAAAGGTGGCAGTGTAGCTGATGTGCTAAGAAGTGAAGTAGGGATGCTAGGAGATACCCCCTCTTGTGTTCCACCCGAGGTTCTATGATTGCCATCAAAATTCATGGTGGAAGCTTCCCAATGTCTATCAAACTGTTCTATGTTTTCATGACTAATTCATAGGCATCAGGTAGAGTATCACCCCCAAGAGATTGCACCATAACCACTATGTATGAATTGAAATCCTTTAGATAAAACATCAACACCATGGCAACTAGAGGTCTATCTATTCTTGGGATTATTTTCAAATTTTATGGAACCTAGTGTTAAAATCTATCATAGCTTCTTGTGGATCTCTCTTGATTGTTATCAACTACTATAGTATGGATGAGAAAGCTCCTCTCTCTGAAAAAGTGCTCAAAATTCTTTCCTCCAAGATCATACCATGAGTGGATGGTATTGGGGGCTATGGATTTGTACCAATCTTGGGACTTCCTCTTAAAATATGTGGCTAGTAATTTGAGGGTGATATTTTTCTCCATGATGTTGTGAACTCTATAGACATCCACGATATCCTAGAGGTTTTTGGAAGGTGTTTTGAAGTCTTCCCTAATGAATTTAAGGATTACTTTAAGGGTATTAGTGGGGATGGAAGAACACACATCTAGAGGGGTGGGTGGAACTAGCAGGCTATCACTATCCTAGGCTACAAAATTTCTAGAAGCTCCTTGGAGATCCATAAAAAACAAACCCATATTGACTAAGTAAATAGGTATTCTGATTTGAAAGGTTTAGAAACTTAGAGGGGTAGGGAAGGTTGTAGAGTCTAGTCTAGCACTCTTCACTCTATGTTAGACAAAACTTATGGCTTGTCTCCTCCTAGGGGAAGAAGAGAGTAAGTGAGAATACTAGAAATTTCCTCTAGAAGACTCCCTTGTTTGGATCCTAGGCATGAGTTAACTAGTCTCTCTTATTAGTCTGATTTAAAAATCCTCTTTAAGGTTGAGTAGAAAACAATATGAAAGATCTTGGTCCCATCGAACATTCCAAAAAAAGAACCATTGATCTTAAAATCTTTTAGTTCTCTTGAATAGCCTTATGTGAAATTCAGTGAATGGGGGACCTACTTGTGCCTCACTGAATAACCTTTGGGATTGTTTAAGAAGCTAGCTCTTCTTTGGGTATGGGAGAAGGGAGAAAGAAATGTATAAAGGAAAACTAAAGGTGGTGATGTGCAAAAGGTTTTACAATATTTCAAAGACCCTTAACAACTCCATTTTTTGATAAAGTCAACGTGGAATGCCATAGACCCTTCATTGTTAGAAGGAGAACAAGAAACTAATGTTAATGTAGGCATAAAGTAGATATTTGAATCCTTCTATGGGAAGCACCCATTAAGGTTCAAGAGAAAAAAGGAAACCCAAATTTAAATAGGATCCTTTAGATTCTTATAGAGCTATCCACTTAATAGCTCATAATATGAAAACAATAGAAATTTTAACAAGATATTGAAAGGGTATCAAAATATGATTCAACTCCTAAAAGCTAAGGTACATTGATCATAGAAGCTTAAAACTTGAAAATGAATAATCAACACTTATACACAAAGATAAATAGAACATAGAGCAATCAATATATATGATAGAGAATAAAGTGTAAAATGAAGGCCATATGAGCATAATTTGATACAATTTTATTCTTGATATAGCTAATAATGCTATGGCCAAACAACTAAGTTCCCTAACATCAATTAAAAAAGAGTTATTAAAGCTCTATAGGAAATATTCTATATCTTATCCTACTACTACTGATGTCTATCTATCTATTTCTAATGATCTATTGATCTTGCTTCTTCTCTAGGAAAACTTCCCTTTTATAAGAAAAGGGAAGCACACAGGCTCCACACACTCTATCACCAAAGTTGAAAACCCTAATAGGTGTCTCCACCAAACAACCTCAAAATCTAATAAAAAATTAGATCTGATGTGATAATAAAAATTGAGCTTGTTCTATCATGAAAATAGGTGGTGATAGCTTGATGACCCAAATCTCCACCAAGCTTTGTGTGAGTCTTCTTGTTAGAGGAAAGATACTGCCTTAAATTTTTGCCACTATTCAATCTGATCTGATGTAGGTAATAATGGCAATGTCAAAAGAGGCTAACTCTAGGTGTGGAAAAGGAAACAAAAAGTGTTGCCACCCAAAAATCATGTGTGAAAGCACTGAATCAATGGTGAAGGGAGATCCCTAACAAAATATGGGTGAAATGGTGAGAGGGAAAGCATTCTTAAAAAAATGGGATAGCAGTTTGGAGGAAAACACCTATGGGGGAGCTACATTTCCAACATTGGGCCCAAAGAGAAAGAAAATCCAAAAAGGTGGCATAGTTACACACCTTTTCTTCAAAAACCCCCTGTAGCTTCCAAAAACATGTGTCAACATGACAAGTGCCAAGAAAAAAGTGTGAGCCAAAAGAGATAAAGGCCTTGGGGCTAAAAGAGATATGAGGGCCTCAAGGCCGAAAGATCAAATCAAAGAGAAAAAAATTGGAGCAAAAATACTCCACAATAAGCATGCTCTGCATTGATATGTGCATCCAATTAGATTAATTTAGTCAAAATTACCAAAAGACTACATTTAAGTAAAATAAAATTAGAAATTTCTTAAAAAATACAAGTAGATATATTACCTGGTTGAACTAGATATTATATGTGATCAAAGTCAACTATTGATTCCATCTCTATCATTTTTAGTGTCACTAAGAGTTGATACATCTCAAGTGGGCTTAGAATTCTTAAGCACCATTCATCAACCCACTCCTTTCACTCAAACTCATTCCACGCTTTATCTATACATGATCAAACAAAATCATACCATCTTCCACATATGGATATTCCATGAACCTACATTAGAGATTATAAAAGAGTTTTTTTCACTTAATTATATCAATGTACAATAATCCTTATATTTTTCAATGCTAGTACCATCTACCAACCAGAAAAATATATGAACTAAGGCTTCATTGCTTGGACCCATTATAGCATTACACCACTTGATACTAGATTTTACATCTGTCAACTTTGTATTGTCTTTGTACTTTAATTCTCTTCATGCTAAGGCTCTTTTAATACATGCTCCTACACCCTCATGGTCCCCCTATCCATGCCCAACCTTAGATAAATTCCACATGTTCTGAACACTAGTTATCTTATGCATTTGGCTCAACCAATAAAACATTTAGGAGTTCTTGAATTGTAATGTACAATTCTTTGACCATATGATATAATGATGGAATGATATGACCCTAATAGCCAAATCATGGTAGAACATCTGAAAATAACCTTTCACAAATTTTTTATAATGAGTGTGATCATTACTGATGTAAAAATGATACTCCCTCAATATCTTCCTATCATTCAATATATACTATCACCTACATCAATCAATGATTTATGAACAAATATAGCAACCTATGTGGAGTTGTAATACTACAATTACACCTCATTTTGTGGTTATAGTGTGTAGTTCTCTACTAAGTTGACAACTAAAATGATGGTATGAAGTGGAAACATGTCCTTGCATAGCTTGAATTTCAATTCCAACCATCGACCTCTATGGGTATGCCTTGCATACTCATACACTATATTCTCATGAAATATTCCCATAAACCAATACACTAGAATCTTTTTACTGACCAATTCACACTTTTTTCTTATTTTCCATATTTTAGACTATACACCATTGTCTTCTATTTTCAAAATTCCACTAGTTCATTTCCAATTGCATGTGTACTATCCATAAGTTTACAAATTAGAAAATTTCGCAATCCACCATAATGAATGCATGTGCCATCCAAGCATAAGTTCTTGTAAAATAAATTGATCACCCACTCTTTCACATAAAATTATAGATATGAAGTCCATTGAAGATCTGGGTGAATCCCTTATGTTATTGTATAAGAGCGAATTTTCACCCTAGGCGCAATTCCCCTTTTTCCTTGTTACACTTTAGAAAACCTAAGTTAGAGGCTTAAATTCACTTAAGCCCACTGATGGCAGCCCACTTGGTGCCTATTTTGTGTGTCAGTGGAGGTGTTTCTATTGGAGACAATCGCACAGTGTGCAAACATCTGCACGACGTGCTTATGTCCCTAGAAAATTCCTATGGATGAGCCAGTAGAGGCATTACTCTTCCCATTGGAAGTGAAGTTGTAATGCCTCCTTTAGCCACTTGACCTAAATATGGTCATTTATTTCCTCATTCCTTCATAATCAAGTCCTTGAACTTGCATTAGGAGGTTGGATGAAGGATTAGAAGAACTCTACACCACTTCAAGCTCATTTTGCACTCACATTCTAGTATTCCAATCACTTGATAGCAATAATATCTCACTCCATCACATTGGTAGAGCAAGTTTAAGACCACACCATTGTAGCAAAGGCTCGAATTCCTCTCATTTCTCCTCCAAGCAGCCTTGAGTGCTCTTGGTTGAGGTGGTAAGCTTCCCTCTCCTCTCCTCTATCATTTGGTTGAGTAGCATAGTACTATTTGTAGTGTTTTTGTTTTTATCACTTCTTTATCTACTTTTCCATTGGTTGTCTATGGAGGTGGAAACACCTAAACAGGGGTCTGACTGAGGAAGAACCCTATACAACCACCCCCCAAAATTATCTCTCTTCTTGTGTGTAGGTGTGTGAGCTCTTGGAGGATCAAATGGCGAGCGAGTTCATTGGTGAGATTCTCCTCATCTTTATCACTTTTGCTTATTTCCTTTATAACATTAAAGACTACTTAATCTATTTAATTACATCATTTTGGCATTTTAGTTAAATAGCTAGGCTGGTAAGTCATTTTGGTGTGTTTAACCTTGTCTCGGCTATTGTCTGGCCTTATGGACTATAGCGCACTTTTGAGATGCTAGCATGCCACACTTTCATCCATAGTCCCTATTGACGTCCTTGGATAGAGAGCTCTCTGAGGCACAAAGTTGGACCTAAAAACTGACTCACCTAGCCCTGTATCAAAACTCAAGATTGTAGAGTGATCATAGGACCCTAAAATCCTCATCATTCTCATCCTCATACCTTAAGCATACACTTAGTTGAGATAAGTTAGGGCAGCCTCTCGCATCTTCACCTTTCGTGACCTGGGGTATTACATGCGGTGGTCCCCCTCTCTTACATTTTTGGTGAACCTGACATGAACCAACATTTGTTCATCCATTGGTGTTACAACTCCCTTTGGATATCTCATGGTTGTTGTGACCTCGTGTGTTGTGAAGGTTTATGAGCATCACAACCCAGTCCACAACTTTTGGGCATATTGTGATGAGAAGTATACAAAACCTATCGATGTATAGAATGAAGGTCTTGCTTGGTCTCTTATCAGGTCTTTTCTCTAGTTCAGTCATTAGTTTAGTCACACATGAGAAATTATTAAGGGATGAGATGGGCTTCGCTTAGGGGACCGATCACATTCCCACTCCTCCTCCATCTTCCACACCATCATTGGTGGATGAGCATGACACCATTCAAATTCTACTAGGTATGTGTCCACCCTCACAAAAGGATTGGGCGACCTTGAACACCATTTGGAAAGAAATACAAAGATGGCTAGGGTCACTCAGGTTGTTAGTGAATTAAAACATATGGTGGGAAAAGATCAAATGGGCATCGAACTTCTAAGTAGTCTCTTTGGTATCGCTAAAGCATGCAACTCTACCTCTATGCAAGGAGTCACGTTTGGAGAGCCTGAGAAAGAATTAGGGGTATCAATTCCTATTACTTCAGGTTACATGACCAATGCAGTCCCTTCCATTAGCATCCTTTCCATCCCTAATCAACTAGAAACTATCAAAGTAAATAAGGTCCCCTTGGGCTTTAGCTTTACCCCTTCTGTCACCTCCAGGGGTGGAGGTTTTGGTGGATCAGGTGGTTGAGGCTTTGGTAGTGGAGGTGGTGTAGGTAGAAGTGGTTCTGGAAGAGGCCCTACTAGTGTTGGTAGCTTTGATAGCAGCTTTGGTGGAAGTCACACCGATGGCAATTTTGGAAATGGACCTAGCAATAGTTCTAGAGGAGGAGGATCCTCTATCCCTCTATCTTCTAATGACCCTATTCTGAATACTCTACTTCATAATATGGGTAATATGCAAAGTTAGTTAGCGAACCTCTCCTAGGCCTCAGCCCAACCCATTTTCTAGCCATTGTTAGTTGCTATCTTAAACACTCCCTTCCCTCAGGGAATGGAGATTTTGAAGTTCAAGAAGTTTGATGGAAAGGGAATCTGCAGACACATGTGTCTACCTTTAACACTCTCTGCACTAATTTATTCCATCATGACACCTTGATGGCTAAACTATTTCCTCAATCTCTCAAGGACACAACACTTGAATGGTATAGTTCCTTGCTTGATAATTCTATTTTCTCATTCAATCAACTTGTTAACCAATTTCTTAGATAGTTCCAAGCAAACATCAGGCCGAATATGACCTTCTCGAATCTTGTTCGATGTAAGCAAGGGGAGAACGAGAAGATCACTGATTTTATAGTGTGTTATCAAGTGCTTCTCTCACAAATAATGTACCCACTACTTAATTCTGACGTACAAAAGGTATTCATAAGAAACTTACAAAGGCCTTGGAAAGAGAAATTCTCATTGATGAGATATCCCCATTTTTGCATTTGTGTGCAACTTTACAAGAGTACCAACAAACAGTTGCTTAGCTTAGGGGATATACCTCGTGCTCCTATTCTGAAGGGAAATCCATTGTATCAATCTCTAGAAAAGGAAAATATATTGCAAATGTAGTAGCCACTGCTAATGACAATAGCCTCAGACGTAATTAGAAGTTCAAAAATTTATCAAAGTCCTATACCTCTGTCTTACAGAAGTTGTTGAGAGATAAGATCATAACTTTGTTGGCTCATAATCCCATTAAGGAACCTTACCCTAACTAGTATGATGGGGGCACTCACTGTTAGTATCATCATGTTACTGGACATGATATTGAACACTGTATGTGGTTGCATCATGAAATGCAAGAACGCATCAAGGACGGTAGCATTTATCTCGATGGGAATAAACATAACACGAAAAAAATAGTGGAGAAAGAAAATAGTGAATTGTAGATATACACGGACCCATTTTCATCACATTCTACTAACATGATTATTGATCCCACTAATTCTACTTCTCAACTCAGGGCCTATGTAAATATGGTCATGATAACTTCCACTGTTTCACCCGCACCTGGCTCATCGGATGTTACATTTACAACACAAGATCTACCTTTGAACAACAATCCCTCACCTCTTTACATTCCCGCTCGTATCAATGTTAACATTGTGATAGGAGTCTTGATAGACCCCACGTGCTATGTGAATGTTGTTACAAAAGAAACATTGGTATTGAATTGACTGCAAAGAGAAAAATATGGAGAAACAAGATTTACCATCCATATCCATGATGGTATGAATCTCAAACCTTATGGATCGATTAGTTTTCCCATCCTAGTTGGACCTAGGACTATTGACACAATCTTCGATGTTATTTTAGAGTCAAACCTATTCAGAGTGAAGCTATGCATTCCTTGGTTGGCTTCCATGAATGGGATCACCTCCACTATTCACAAATGCTTAAATTTTTCCCACGATGGTGTTGTGCATGTAGTACATGATATCAGATACTAGCCTTTGGTATCTCGTGGAGGGTATTCCTTGGATCACTTTTGGCCCTCTATGATTGGTCTATTTCCTCCAAGGACAGACCTACCATACAAGAACTATGTGAATTATAAGACTAGAGGAAAAGGGGAGCCAAAGTTGACCCTTCCTATGGCAGATCAACCAGTTACCTCCTCTCCCCAGGAAGAGAAGAAGAAGCTCACACATATGACTACTCCTCTAAAAGAGAAAGAGAAGTCCATGCCAATCCCTTCTCCTTCCCATGAAGGTAACTTAGGGAAGGTTACACTATCCACTCCCTCTTCCCTAAAGAAGGAGGAGAATCCCATAGCATCTCTCTCTTCTTCCCATTAGGGTAAAGGGAAGATGACCCTTTCAAAAACTACCCCATCCTCTCCGCTTTCCTAGGAAGAGTACTAGATGAGCAAGTCCGATGGCTATCCATTCAATATGATGATTCCTCCCTGGTGTAGGCCCAAGATCATAATCACAGACCTTCCTCATGAATTTTCAGGACCATGGTGCTTCTTGTATTGTAGAAAGAAAGTTTCTTGCAGAGAATTCAATTTGTGACCTCCTATTGCTCCTGCTCCTAAGGTAGTGAGAGGAAAGAGGCCTGTTGCTAAGGCTATCAAGTTGACTTCTCCCATCTCTCCTCAGTCTGTTCCCCCTACTCCTGCATAGGAACCCATTCCTCCACCCAAAATGGTCATAATGGACATCCCTATGTTTGAGCAGGAAACTCCTGTCCCTTCACAAGTTGTAGTATCTAACTCTAAGAGTCATAGGAACTTCCTTCCACAAGAGAGAAACCACTAAAAAAAGGCTCTCTTGTCCAAGTAGGCTTGCTCACAACAAAAGGAAGAAGAAATGACTGCCCCCTCTTCAGAACCCTCTATAGCATCATCTTCCTCCTCTCCTATTGTGTCTCTTCTTCCTGATCTATTCCTAGCTCCTGTTGCGAGTATGAAAGCATCTAACTCTAATTGGGTAAAAGTGTTTATCACTCCCTCAGTGGAGCCACCTTTTTTGATGTCCATTTTGGATATTCAGCCCTTCCTAAAACCTATGGATATGGTTAACACATTAGTTGTATCCGTTGTGGTTCTGTCCTCTTTCTCCTCTACACCTTTAGCTTTGTCTATGGGGAGTTCACCCCCTCCTACGAAGAATGAGGCAGAGGATAGTCCTTGTCATGATAAAGGATGTAGGAAGATCCCACCTTTGCAAGGTGGCCTTGTGATGACTTGTTATGTCCTATGATAGAACCAGTCCTGAGTTTGTCACCACTCCCAAATCATTTGGTGAGCCTAGTGGTGGATCTCAAGCACAACCTGACCCATCCCTTAAAGTAACACATAGTGTTCCCATGGGGTGCATTTTCAACTCTGTGGATGAGGTCCCAACCCTGTCGACAATCTTCATGAAATCATTCACTTTGACTCCATAGGAGCTTGGTGGAGAGGACCTTGAGGGGCCCTCTTCCTTGGCCCTTGTTGTAGGAGGGTTGGATGTCCCTCGTCTTAACATTCTGCCATTATAGGCTCATCTGCCTTTCCCTTATGAGGATTTGGATTGGGAAATGAATGATCTCTTGGTTGGGGAGTGTTAAGAGGAGGCCCTTTCTTCTTCATCTTGTGTGTATGTGCATGTTTTGTGATGTATTCCCCCATACTCTTACTATGTGTGTCTGGATGACCCTCATCACCCTTGTTGGTGCTTGGATACATGCATGGTTTTTGTGTCGTAAAACTTCTTCTATTTGTGCCATCATTCTTCCATGTTTTTTCTTGATTTTTGATAAATTGGGGACAATGCAAAGTTTCCGGGCATTTAGGCTTCCCTTCCATGTTGACTCAATTTTTTATTTTTACTCTATGTTTTGTGCATTATTCTCTTCCTGGTTGAGGATTGATGATCTTTTTCCTCGCATTGTAGTTACCTACTATTATATGAGCTCAGATAGATCTGACCCTGCTAAACCAGATCCCCTTGTGCCCTTTGTTTGTACTTTTCACTTTTTCTCTATCTTTCTCTTTTCTTTGCTTGATTTGTCCCTCCTATGTGTGACAATGTTCTTTAACACTTTGAATTTTAGAAAATGAATTTGCTACCAATGAATCTTTTCTCAAAACTCCTTGCAATATCCTGTTGTGCAGTTTTCGCACACATGCCCCATTGAAAGTAAGGACCCTCTCACTTTGGTTTTTGGTATCTTGGCCCTTCCCTTTTAAAGATTTATTTTTCTTTGTCCATGTGCTTAAATGTTTATTTTTTATTTCCTAAGTGATTCTCCTAAGTTATTCATTGAAATCTTAAGGTTTGGGTGAATTTTGGGTTTTTACCCCGATTCAAGATTTTCCACCCCATCTAAATTTTCCCAGATCCCGCTCGAGTTCTTACTAAATGCTACAATTTGGGGATTTTCAGTCTTCACAGAATTCTACGTGGGCCAAATTTTTCTGAATTTTGTCTTATCGTCAATTTCCTAGATTTTCTTGGTTGTCTTGTCAGAGGAATTAATGTTCTTCGTACGAGATTTGAACAGTGTATTTAACCAATTTTGAGAACATTTGTATCATTATACTTTATTTCCTGTGATCAATTGAGCTAAATATTTTGTTCTTGGAAGTATTGGATTCAATTTGGAGCATTGAGTTTGTGAATTCTTCGATTTAGCTGGTGATTCCTTGGATATTGTTGTTGTTGTCTTCATTGGGAGTTATTAAATTCGCATTTGTTGTTTCTAGGATTGATTTCACTTCATCAAATGGTATGTATATGATTGGCTCTCTTTTAATTGATGAATTTTATTGATCATTGTTGCATTGATGTTTTAGACATGTTCAAAGTTTGAATTTTTGTATCTTTGATGTTTGATGCTACGGTTACCCGATATCGCTTTATTCATCATCTCCCAAGTAGGTTCTAAGGTTGTTTGTTCATAAGCATTATGAAGTATTTTGTTTGAGAGTAGTGATTTCCCCTAGTAAGACTTAGCAGTTAAAATAATCAAATTCTAAGCTTTCCTATGCGTTAATGGTGGATTTGAAGGGTTTGATACCTAGGGCATCACCATATAACTTTAGTCTACTTTTGAATTGTATTAGAATGCTAGGATAATCCATCAAAGGTCGATATTAAACTTGTCTCGGGCTTAAAACCTTGAAATTCATGATTGATCAATTAATCTAGGTCAAATCATGATTTAACACCAAAGTTTGGGTTTCATCCTTAGTTTAGGATTTTCTAACTCTAGAGGATTTTCTGGCTCTGGTCAATTTTTTTGATCCCCTTTGTTTTCCCAGGATCCACATGCTTTCGGAGGCTTACCTTGTCCATAGATTTTGGTCAGATCTAGATTTTCCCAGAATCCTTAGTTCCTTGTTCTTTCTGAATTTTACAAAATGCCTTCTCCTTCACAGAAATCTGTCCCACATAGATTTTCCCAAAATCTATTGGAATATCATAGATTATGAAATAGCATGATGTGTTAATAGGTGATGGTGCATTTTATGATTAATTGGTGTTATTTTAAGATCTCACATGCTATTTATTGATTTCTAATGATCGGATTGAAATGCTAATTAGTGTTTTCTTGTTCATTCCACTGGAATCCATCTAGCCCAGAGTTCTTCGAAATTCCTCCCTAGCTTGGATTCTGCGGATGGTCCTAAAACAAAAAGTTTAACATGGTCATTCTATATGAGGATTAATGAGGTTTAATGATGATTTTGATTGATTAACCTTTGTTGGTGTGATCTTTACTCTATCTCCTTTATCAAGTGTAGGCTGAATCTAGTAAGGTTGTGGCTAGAAAGGCTAAGGGTGATATGGAGGGATCCTTAATGTCTGAAGTAGAAAGGATCAAGATGGACATCAAGAGCAAGATTCTAGAGAGTAAGACTACCTCTATTTGGTCAAAAGTAACTAATACCAATGTTGGACTATGGGACTATGAGGAGTTCAAAGGAAAAATGGAAGCACAAGATCTTCCTTTGGTGGCTAAGAGAATGTTACAATTGGGATTGGCACATGTAGTTGGTTTCCCCTCCATAGTGCAATGTTATGAGTTGGTCCTTGAGTGTGCCAGGCACTATGACAGTGACACACAAAGAATTATTGGTCCTTAAGGAAGAGTTATAGAAAATTTGAATCCAATTTCCATAGCCCAAACTTTTGATATGTTGGATAGGTCTCATGTGGTGGCATTCAGCATGGAGGCATCTAAGAAGTATTATGAGGAGGAGACTATGAAATCACAACAGCTTATCAATTCTTGGCTAGAGAATCCTAAGTATCATTATTCCAAACTACCTAAACAATTGTATAGAGAAAAGTTCAAGAAGGAATACTATGATGCCATCACATTGCTCAGTAGGGTGGTTGGATTAAGGAATGCAAGTATGTTTGAGAATTGGATGTTCCACACTATTGTGAGGATGGAACAAGCACATATTGACTATCATTGGGCTAGTGTGATTAGCAGAGTGATCCATGAGCAGTTGCCCAATGTGCTGCAAATGAAGACCTTCACAATGACCCTGTACTTAGTCTATGCACTTGCAAGATTTCATCCATACAAGGGATTGAGTACTAAGGGAACCTTTGGACAGGATATTATTTATGAGTTTTATCCTTAATTTCACCTAGGAAGCTCAAACTACAGGAGGGTGAATGATGAATTCACCATTCATATCACCAGGTTACTTCAAGGTGCAAAACATATAAGAATTTTGGACCAAGCAAAGGAACTCATCAAGAAATATGGGACATGGTTCATTCAGTTCCCAACTTTCTCATACATCTGGGTTGATGGTTTCCAAAAGGATCCTTACAGACTTCCAAGGTACCCTACTGATCACATTCTACTTTTGGAAGTCACTAGATAGATATGTGACTTTGATGCCATTGTTAAAAGAGATAAACATAAGATTGGTTTTGGTGGAGACTTCCCTTTGAGGATAGGCACTAGGGAGACATGCCCTTCCATTAGTTCTACCCAAGTTTTAGAAGAGGAGATGAGTACTCTTGGCTTATCTTTCCATTCCAAGAGGTCCATATTCGACATCATAGGTGAAGCCCAAAAGAGAGACAATAGGGAATACAGTAATAATGTTGAATTAGAAGATTACTGGGCTAATTGTAGTGATGAATACGAGGTAAGGAATACAAATTTCACTCAGCTCCCAGTAGAATCAGTCTGATTATACAATGTAAGAGTAGTCCTAGATCAACTTGAGGATGATGGAAATCTGATTCAGGGCCATGCTTATGAGGCAGTCAAAGAAAAGCCAATTGGTGACATGGACTAGATAGAAGAAGAAGAGACAAAGCTAAAGTAGTTAATGGATCTAGTCACCAATTTTACCAGAATGTGGCTAAAGCATAAAATGTGGGAGTTAGAAAATGAAGGTGTATAGTGCACATATGAGTTGATGGGAGATTTGCACCCTCACTCCACTTCTGAGGAATCAACTAAGCAAGATCCTAAAGGAAAAGATAAGATGGATTCTCCTTTCAAGATTAAGATTAAAGGTGTCCAAGGTGAGGAATCTCCATGAAACAAAAAAATAAAGAAAGCCAATTGTGAAGAAAAGGTCAAGGACTAAGAAGTCTAGTAGGGAGGAGACTGAAAAGAAGATTCTTGAGGTTGATATTCTTGTGCCCAAAAGAAGGAGAGTTGTGAGATTATGAAAAAAGGAAGGTTCCAAGGATGGAGTTGAAGTGGGTCCACTTGTGGTAGATGTAGAGAGTTTAGGGGAAAAAGCATGGGTGTACACAAGGAGGTCAAGGACTCCTTCTCCCAAGGATATTGTGCCCAAGGTAGATCCTCCTCCAGTCACTTCTCATGATGAACAACATGATGATGTTCTTTCTTCCCATGAAGCTCAAAACAAACCAAGTGAATCTGAGAAAGTTGAAGATCATCTAGACACTAGGGGAGAGGAGTTCCATGAGGGTGACCTTTATAGTGCAGAGGTAGAAGTTGAAAAGGTGATGCAGTCGCCCTTGGTTGAATATGAAGAGTCACCTATTAGAATCGAAAAGGTTAAATATTCCCAAAGAGAAGAAGCGTAAAAGGTTCCATCACCTAAGCACAAGGAGGAACATGCTGAAGAAAAGGAGAGTAAGGCAGAAGAGGTTTCTAAGAGGCAAGGTTTTAATGAAGAAGTGCCTAAAGACCAATAGGAGGAAGTAGGAAAAACTAAAGTATACTTGGAATCCATTGTTCTTGATTGGTTGGACAAGGAAATAAAGAGAAAGCAGGTTGTTGTGGAGGACACTCCACCTAACTCGGATGAGTTACTAGCCAAGATTGGAAAGGATAAAGGTAATAAGAAGGCTAGGGTCATTTCAAAGGTTGAAAGAGATGAGGCAAGTAATAAGGTGGTTCATATTGCAACTCCTGCTCTAGAAAAGAATAGGGATGAGGTAACTGCAAAATATTACATTGTGCAAACTTTTAATTTAAGGCCCACTTCCATTGAGTAGGACATTGAAGAATATCAAGGTTTTAGTGTAGTTATTTTGGGAAGACTGAGAATGGAGGTTCAAAATAAGCAAGAGATAAAAAAAGAAAATGAAAAACTTAGGAAATTCTTGGAGGATTTGATGAAACCTTTGCAATCTATTAATCCCTCGACTTTTGCTACAAATCCCCTACCTCAGGAAACTATTACTGAATTGGAGAAGATGAAGGCTACCACTCTCGCTACTGCCAATTGGTTGTAAGGGCTATAGTCTAAAGGGGATGATTCTATCAAGGATATTCTATCATCTAGGAAGGATGTGATAAGGGAGGTTGATTTTTTTAAAGGGGTGTTAGCTCAGGACAAAGAAGATACAGATCTCCTATTGCAGAAAACAAAAACCATCATGGAGTATACTAAGGATAGGCTAGTGAGTGATAAAATTCTCCCCTCCTCTAGGGTTTCTAAACCTTGGGAGTGGTTTGAGGCCTTACAAATTAGATATAAGGTTTTGAGGAAAATCTACAAGCAAAGGAGGTAGATTGATGATACTCTGGCTGGTGTTTACAATGGCTACCTTGCTTTCTTTGAGATTATGATAGGGAGAAGGAAGATTGCACCTAAGTATTTGAGCTTGGAATAGTTGAGAAGGTGGTGGAATGATGTTTATGATCTAGTTAGTGATGATCCTATTACTGAACACTAGTTATATGATGCGTCCACTTACCTTGCTGAGACTGATAAATACCTAACATATAAGGTTGAGTGGGATAAGTCGGTGAAACAATCTAGCAAAGAAATTGCATCAATTGAGAGCTAACTTAAGTTTTTTCCTTTACCACCTATGGCCAACTTGGATAGGGTGCTTTTGAAGGTGCATGAAATGCTAGATCAGAATAAAGACAAAGGGGAAGGTAGTTAATGATGGGATACATCAAGATTTATGCTTCTCTATTATTTCAAAATGCATTGGTCTGAGAAACATTGGAGATCCTAGGCTGACCTGGATGAAGTTCATGCATTTAATGCATGTATTATCTTATTTGAATTTCTCTTGGATGACTTTTTTTGTGGCCAATTATTCTTGTAAAACCCTATCTAGGCCGACATGTTTTGAGGGGCTCTATAAATATGGCATTTTTCCTCATTTGTAAGAGTTTGGAAATATAGACATAGACAAATAGATAGATATTTGATACTAGAGAGAATTAAGTAGGGCAAGAGTTAGCAAGTAGTTGTTCTCAAGCAAATATTGTAACAGAAAGCTGGAATTGTTGCTACAGTGGATAATTTGATGCAAGTAATGACATTGCGATTTGGTGCCATACTTGTGTCCTTAGCTTGCATGGTTCTTGTCATTCTATCTTTATAATTTCTTAGATGAAATTTGATAGTTTAGTATTTAAAGTTAGATTTGATTCAATGATGTTTATGGTTTGATATTTGAAGTGTTGCAACAATCCCTAGTCCATACTTTTCACAACCAACTAATTGTTAGTTACTTTGCAAAGTTAGCCTGAACTTTATATTCATTGTGCTAAGTTCAATTGTGAGGGTTTATTCATTTCAATTGCAATAGGGTTGTGTGAATGAATGTTCATAATCTAAAAATCTTAACACATTAGAAGATTGCACTATTTCTATAAGATTGCATATTCATCTAGGTCAAGTAGAAATTAGTTTTGAGGGATTGGCCCATTTCGAGTGTTCATAATTTGCATTGCTAATCTTAGGAATAGTATTAATCTAGAAATCTCTTTGAAACCCTCATATTTTGTTATTTCTTTGATTACTAGGTTAGATTTAGGATTGAAGTATCATTAGATCTGATAAATTAGAGATTCAGTATTTTCTTGTAGTAAGGTCCCATTGTGATTACTAGCATTTTCACATTTATCACTGAGTTGTTTATTCATTGTCAAGACCTAAAATTAGAGACCTTGGGGTTATCTCTTGAGGCTTGCTGATAGAGATTTACCTTTCAAGAGAGATAGGATATTATATCTTTTCTGAGTTGTGCAAAAAACATCATCAACATAGACTTTCCTTGGAAGCACATTCTCAACATAGAATCCTAACAGAACGTGTTTCCTTCATCACGAGTTCATAAAGAAAGGACTTGGAGACCTTCCTCTGAAGTGAGAACTGATTTGAATTTCCCTTGCATGGGAGCATGACCTTCCATTCAAATTCCTTGATGAAGTGAACATATTTCAAAAGGATCCCTTGATGACAAATCACTCTAAGGTGGCAACTTTTGAACTGTGTGTCCCTTAAGTGGTTCCCCCTCTTTTTCATGGCAGGTTCCTCAAGGACCCTTTCTTCAAAATATTTTTTAATGATTGGACTCTTTTATGTTTAGTCTAGGGGTAGCCTAACTAGACTCATTCTATTCATCCTTTCTCATCTAGCTTGGGGGCAACCTAACTAGACCATACTATTTCAAACTTTGTGTCCCTTGAGTGGATCCCTTTCCCTTTGAAGGGTTCTCCAGGGACCCCTTTGAAAGTTTAGTCTATGTAACCAACTGCTTTATACATGTTCTATCTGCAGGTGGATGTGTCACTACTTTTAGATGTGTTCTCTTTGTGGGTAGACACATCGATGCTTTAGACATGTTCTATGTACAAGTAGATGTGTTGCCACCTTTAGATGTGTTCTATCTATGGGTAGATGCATTGATGCTTTAGACATGTTCTATTTGTGGGTAGATGTGTCACTTATTTTAGATGTGTTCTATATGTGGGTAGATGCATTAACACTTTAGACACATTCTATCTATGAGTAGATGTGTCACCACTTTTAGATGCGTTCTATCTATGGGTAGGCATATCGGTGCTTAGACATGCTCTATCTGCGGGTAGACATGTTGCCACTTCCTGACTCTACAAATTCTGCTTCCTTGGGGCTTCCTCCATGTAGGAAATCTTGGGGTTTGCCTCCTTGTAGGTCTATGGGCCTGTAAGACACTTTGTTGTTCAAACTTCATAGTTCCAAGTAGCTATGGAGTCTTTTGTTTTCCCTGCATCTTTAGGTTTTCCAAATCACAGTATGCATCCTTGATTGTTTAGGTATAATTTTCTAACCCTACTCTCTTCTTGATCTACTTTACCAAGCACTCATCAGTACTTGTGCTCACTAAAGTGGAGGAAAAATGTATAAGAGAAAATTTGCACCCTAGGTGCAATTTCCCTTTTTTCCTTGTTACACTTTAGAAAACCTAAGTCAGAGGCTTCAATTCACTTAATCCCATTGATGATGACCTACTTGGTACCTATTTTGTGTTTCGGTGGATGTGATTCTATCAGAGCTGCCCACGTGGCAGGAAGACATATGCACAGTGTACCTACAACCCTGGCAGATTCCTACAGCTGAGCCAATAGAGGTGTTACTCTTCTGATTGGTAGTGAAGTTGTAACACCTCCTTTGGCCACCTAACCTAAATATGGTTGTTTCTTTCCTCATTCTTTCATAATCAAGTCTCTAAAATTGCATTAGGAGGTTGGATGAAGGATTGGAAGAACTCTACACAACTTCAAGCTCATTTTGTACTCAAATTCTAGCATTCAATAGCAGCAATATCTCACTCCTTCACGTAGGTAGAGAAATTTTAGGAACACACCATTGTAGTAGAGGTTTGAGTTCCTCTCAATTCTCCTCCAAGCATCCTTGAGTGCTCTTGGTGGAGGTGGTAAGCTTCCCTCTCCTCTCCTCTATCATTTGGTTGAGTAGCATAGTACTATTTGTAGTGTCTATGTTTTTATCACTTCTTTATCTCCTTTTCCATTAGTTGTTCATGGAGGTGGGAACACCTAAACAAGGGTATGACTGAGGCAGACCCCTATATAGCCATCCCCAAACATTCTCTCTCTTATTGTGTGTAGGTGTGTTAGCTCTTGGAGGATCAACTAGCGAGTGAGTTCATTAGTGAGATTCTCCTCATCTTTATCACTTTTGCTTATTTTCTTTATAACATTAGAGACAACTTAATCTATTTAATTACATCATTCTATCCTTTTAGTTAAATAGCTAGGCTGGTAAGTCATTTTGGTGTGTTTAACCTTTTCTCGACTATTTTCAAGCTGTATGGAATACAACACACTTTCGAGATGCCAACTTGTTGCGTTGTTTTCCATAGTATGTGTTGATGTCCTTAGACAGAGAGCTCTCTGAGGTGTAGAGTTGGACATAAAACCAACTTTCCTAGCCCTCTATCAAAACTTACGATTATAAAGTGATCATAGGACCCTAAAATCCTCATCATTCTCATCCTCATACCTTAAACATACACTTAGTTGAGGTAACTTAGGGTAGCCTCTCGCGTCTCAACCTTTCATGACCTGGGGTCTTGCATGTAGTGGTCCCCCTCTCTTATAGTTACATTCCTACAAAGAATTGTGCTATCAATTATATTTTCACCCTACTGAATAAAAGATTCAATAATCTAATGACACATGGAAACCTTCTTCAAATGTGGGTGATCTGAACAAAGAAGGAATCTTGAGAGTGGGTTGGTTCTCTGAATGATGGATCCTATTCTAAGTATTTTTTGGGAAAAGGGATAGAAGGACATCCTGAAAATAAAACCTTGTTGGAGTTAAAATGACACTAAGAGGGGGGGTGAATCAGTGTCTTAACAGATTTGACCAATTTTCAAAAATTCAAAAACATAGCTTAGATTTGATCTCAATATTACTTTGATTAATGCATTCATGAGTTCAATGTAATCATTCATAAACAAAATTGAGAAAAGTAATAACCCAACAATGAACTAAAACAACAACACAGTAAAGCATTGAGAACTCAGAAGAATAAAGAGACACAAGATTTTTTCAAGTGGAAAACCCTCTTGGGGTATAAAAACCACTCCTGAAATGCCTTGCAGGCTTAATCTTTTAATCAACTGTTCACAATGCCTTATAGGCCATTTTTAGAGCACCCACTCAAGGAGCACCAACCCCTTATTTAGGGATATCTATCTCAAGGAGTACCAACCCCTCAAATTATGTTTTGAACAACAATAACAACTTAGAGGATTTCTTTGTTTTTAGTTAAGCACATGTTTCTATGTTTTGTCATCTATAGAATACCTTAAAGATTCAATAATTGAATCCTTAAAATACTATATAGAGAAGAAATTTACAATGTCTCTACCTCTTATTATTCAAATTTTATTGTAGAGTTTATCCATACATTTTCATACAGCCAAGGAATGATAATCTCAGAATTACAACGACAAAATAGAAAAATAGTTTTCTACTTCTATTTATACATCATTTTTGGTATTAAGAATTCAATGAATTTCATGGTGAAAGGAGCATAGAGTAAAGATAACTCTTTTTGAATTAAATGCTAGATGAGTAACTATCTTTAGGAGTAATGGCTGAACAACCAAACTGAAAAGATTTTGACTGAAGTTAACAAATCTTTTTACAATTGAAATCTTCATCTTGTGCCCCACAAGATTATTAGTCAAGGTGAAATTAATTTTCCAATACAAGAGCCATTTCACCCCGCTAAGAGCCGTCCTCAACAAATCTAAAATGTATGAGATCATTTCACTGCTTAAAAAGCATGACTGCCCACCACTATAAATCATAACCTCTAATGCATGAATAACAATACTCTATCAGAGCATCATTTGCCACATTAGTAACTGAGATGCAGAGAGAAGTTCTAAAAATGGTGATTATAAACCATTATGTGCAGCATGAAATGCATAATTACCAGTCAAATTTGCAACTCCCATGGATCCATCAACCACTGTCAAGCTTCCAGCTAGAAATGCACCAAATAAAGCTTCCATATACCACTGATAAAGCCATTATAGCCAACAATAACAAAAACTTAATCTCTCATAATGGCGGCTAGGTTAGGGTTCCATACCCAGCCAAAAAGAATAATCATGAATTTTTCCCTAACAAACTTTCTTTTCAATCAAAGTTATGTTGAAGGCAACTTTAATGCCGTCAGTCATCCCACTATTTGTCGTTGTGACATTCTACTGTCGGGGAGACATTTTGTAGATATTGCTTTGTTTTACCAAAAGTCATCCTTTCATCCAGTGTCGGTGAGACAATTCATAATTGGGGAGAGGTCCCATAGAATTCATTGAGTCATACCTAAACACCCCGTGATACATACTTGATCATCGAGAAATTACCAACCTCTCACTGAAAAGTAACCTTCAATCTCATGTGTGTCATCATGAAAAATTGTTATTTGTGAGACCATATGTAGATTTCATTATGTTTCACCAAAAAACTTTTTATCTCTTATGTGTTGCTGTAACATTTAACCGTTGGGGAGAAATTATATCAAATATCCTATGTCATGTCGAGAGCCATATAACATTCTTCTGGGCATTGAGACAAAATAGTTCTCTCACTAAAATGTAACCATTATTCACCTTCGCTAAGAAAAAGTATACTCAGGGTGACCTCTCATAGAGCATCTTGTGTCTTACCAAAAGTCCATGTGATCATTCCTATTTGCTGAGAAAACTCAATGCCTATGCCGACAAGGTCCATATGTATTCCATTGGTGAGACCCACAGGGTTCGCTATGACATTATATCAATTCCGCAACTCATGTTGATGTGTTCCCATTCAACCTCCGGTCAGTGAGACATAAAAATCTTGTTGTGACCTCATACCGATGGTATAACTCCTACCGATAGGGATCACCCTCTATTGCCGAAACCATGGAGAAGTCCTGCCAAAAGCTTCCTATATGTAAAATCCAATCAACATGACATCAAAAACGTCTTGCCGATAGGAAACATAGACGTTTATCAAAATAATGGATCGGGGAGACCCAGGAATTCTCACGCCGATATGTTCTTTCTTGTGTCGGTTGGTGACACACAAAGCGCTCAATGAAACAACATGCCAAAGACCAAGCTCCAAGATAGAGCATGAGAAACCAAACTAAAACTGATCATCAAAGAGAACCATCTGATAGTGATTTTGTCATCAAGGACAAACCATAAACACAATTGAGATCCAACAAACTCCCCCTTTGTCCTTGATGGAAAAACACAAATGACTCTCCCCCTTTTTGCCTCAATGACAAAGAATAGAAGAGAAAAAAAAGTGCATTTCCATATAACACAACTGAGAAGCCAACAAAAATATCATGTGAAACCACTGCAAAAATGAGTAATAGTGTAGCAACCAAGATTGTAGGAGAGCTATAAGTGAATCAAAACATATAACACGCTCCCCCTAAACTGAAGCTTGGTGAATTCATGAAGTAACGATTGAGAGATAACTCCCAATCAAAGTCTCATCCTTTCAAATAACTCTTTTGCTAAGGGCTTAGTAAAAATGTCAGCCATCTGATCTTGTGAACCAACAAACTGTAAGCAGACATCATTAGCCAGTACCTTTTCTCAAAGAAAGTGAAACTTGATAGCAATATGTTTAGTGTGAGATTGCATAATAGGACTTTTTGATATATTTATTGCACTAGCGTTATCATAGAGAATAGAAACAGGTTTAGGAACTTCTATACCCATATCAGATAGAGTTTGACTGATCCAAAGAACTTTAGTATAGCATGAAGTGGCAGCAATGTATTCTGCTTCAGCAATAGAGAGAGAAACAAATTCTTGTTTCTTGTTGTGCCATGCCACTAAACAATCACCAAGAAAGAATGCAACACCACTAGTGCTTTTCCTATCATCCAAGCAACCAGCCCAGTCAACATCAGTATAAGAAATTAAAGAAAAATCATTGCTTCTAGGATACCAAAGACCATAATCAAGAGTTACCTGAATGTATTTAAAGATCCATTTAACAACAGTAACATGATATTCTCTAGATGATTCCTAAAAATGTGCAGCCATGCAAATTGCCTGCATAATGTCAGGTCTAGAGGCAGTTAAATATAAAAGACTGCCGATCATTGATCTATATTCCATTTGATTTGAATCAGGAGAATCATCAATTTTAGTAAGTTTGCATCTAGTAGCCATTGGAGTGATAATAGGATGACATTCATCCATTTTAAATTTCTTAAGCATCTCTCTTGCATATTTTGTTTGAGAAAGAAATATTCCATTCTCACATTGAGAGATTTGAAGACCCGGAAAGAAATTTAATTCTCCTAAAATTGACATTTCAAACTCAAATTTCATTAGCTGAGAGAACTTCTTACTCAAAGTAACATTATTGCAGCCAAATATAGTGTCATCGACGTAAATTTCAACAACCAAAATATTAGAACCTTCAAATTTAACATAAAGATTACTATCTACACCTCCTCTAAAAAAGCCATTAGAAATTAAATGACTGACCAACCTAGAGTACCAAGCTCTGGGAGCTTGTTTTAAGCCATAGAGAGCCTTTTTCAACCTAAAAACATGGTTTGGCTTATCTTTTCATATAAATCCTTTAGGTTGTTCAACATAGACCTCTTCATCTAAATAGCCATTCAAAAAAGTAGTTTTGACATCCATTTGATAAACAGTAAAGTTTTTGTAAACATAATAAGCCAAGAATATTCTGATAGATTCTAGTCTAGCAACAAGTGCAAAGGTTTCACCAAAGTCAATACCTTCTTGTTGAGCATAGCCTTTGCAGAAAAATTGTGCTTTATTGCGAACAACATTGCCATTTTCATCAAGCTTATTTCTGTAAATCCATTTGCCTCCAATGACATTCTTGTCATCTGGTCTTGGGACTAACTCCCAAGTCTATTTTTTCTCAATTTGATCAATTTCTTCTTGCATAGCATTAAGCCAATATGAGTCTGTGAGAGCTTGATTAAAAATTTTAGGCTCAAACTGAGTAACTAGACATAAAGCTATTTGTGCCTTTTCATCAAATTTTGCATCCTTTCTTCTAGTTTGAAATCCTGCATTTTTATCCCCAATAATCTAATCTTTGGGGTGATATTTAGCTAGAGTTTTCAAAGGAGCATTCGATGCAACCTTTTTGGGACTTTCTTTTTCATTTTTAGGTCTTGCTGATTCAATAATAGACTTTGTTGTTTCAGGTTCTTCTAAATTTGATTCAAGTTCAAGTCATTCTTCCTCATTATCCTGTAAAGTGTTAGCATCAAAATGTAAAATTTCATCAAACTTTACGTTCACAAATTTAACAATATTGTTAAGCCTTATGTTAAGACATTTATAAGCTTTGCTGTGAGTTGAGTATCCCAAAAAGATACCCTCATTGCACTTTGATTGAAAGCTGCCAAGGTTATTATCATCTTTCTTGGTAAAACACTTACTTCCAAAAAATTTATGTATTTGACAGAAGTAGTTTTTCCATACCAAAGTTCATAAGGAGTGTGTTTAGATTTCACCCTAAGCTACACTCTATTCAAAATGTATACAACTGTATGAACTACTTCTTTCCAATACATGTAAGAGAATTTAGCTTCATCTAGTATGGTTCTAGCCATTTCTTTTACAGTTCTATTCTTATGTTCAACTACCTTGCTTTGTTGAGGTGTTTTTGTTGCAGCATACTATCTTTTAATGCCCTGTTGTTCACAGTAATTAATAAACTCTTGAGAGGTGAACTCACCTCCTTTGTCAGATCGCAGACATTTAAGTTTCAAATCAAATTCCTTCTCAACCAATTTACGAAAAAATTTAAACATTTCAAAGGCTTCTAATTTGTGCTTAAGAAATGTGACCCAAACCATTCTAGTATAATCATCCACAAACAACATAAAGTACTTTTCACCATTAATAGACCTTGTTCTGGTTGGTCCACATAAATCAGTATGCACAAGCTGTAAAGGTTTCAAAGAAGAATGTTCTTTTGTTTTGAAGCTGATTTTAGTTTGTTTACCACTTAAACATTCTTTGCACACAGAGTTTTCTGGCTTGCTAAGAACTGGTAAACCTCTAACATTTTGATTTTTACTAATTCTAACCAGATTTTCAAAGTTTATGTGTCCTAATCTTTTATGCCATAACCAACTCTCTTCAATCTTTCCCATTAAACACATACCTTGATTATTGTCATTGCTTGATGTGTTGAGAAGATTGTACACATTTCCTTTTGTCCTCCTTCCAGCTGCAACAACCTTTCCTAGCTTTTTCTTAATCTCACATCCCTACAAAGTGAAAAGAACATGATAACCACTATCACATATTTGAATAACACTTAGAAGATTGTGCTTGATACCTTCCACATAGTACACATTATAGATAGCAGTGTCTTCATTCAGAAGAAGTGAACCTCTACCTTTAATTTGAATACTAGAGTTATCACCAAACTTAACATATCCACCTACAGAATCTTCAAGATTTATAAACTTATCCTTGTTGCTAGTCATATGGTTAGAACATCCACTGTCCAGGACCCATAAGTCCTTTTTCTTGGAATGAAAAGTAGTTTAAACCAACTTAGTTTTCTCAAAGTTGTTGATAGTCTTAGGTTTGCAAACCTTTTTAATTTTATGTTACTTAGATTGCAGATCAGTTCTGCATTGTTTGACAGAATGTCCCAAAGCATTGCATTTAAAACATATGATATGTTTAATAAAACCATAGTGTTTCCTAAGACCAAACCTGGGTATTCTAGGATTCATAAGCCTACAAGTGCTCACTTTATGGCCATATTTGTTGCAAAAAAAACAATAACCATAGAAGAAAGGATTGACTCTATATGAAGATCTATTACATCTTAAAAACTAAACATGATCCTTACAAAATTCTGAGTAATTTGAATTTGAACCTTTGACTACAGAAGAGGGGTTTTGTTTTGCATTGTCAATTGAGAATTCACCCTTTTCAAAGCCACCACCAGCTTTATCTTTATACATCTTCTGCTTGTTGAGCATCTCATTCAGTTTTGGAGTGCTTTCATATTTTTCAATTTCTTTCCTAAGATAGACTACTTCTTGTACCAGTTTTTGAATTTCCTAATCCTTGTAGCTTACAGTCTCTCAAAGACATTCTTCAAATCTTTTAGCTTCTTCAAGCTGAGTTTTCAGAGAGACCATTTCTTGATCTGGTTTATGTTCTTGAGCAAGAACTTGTTTTTTGAGTTTTTTGACCTCTTGTAAAGCACATTTCAGCTCACTTTCAAGATCTACTTCACCTTATTCATTGTCAATGGTATTTGAACCATTTTGCTGAGTAATTTCAGCCATGAACAAAGTTTCATCTTCTTCAACTGATGAATCTTCAGAATCAATATCAAATTCATCTTTACTAAACAGACTTTTCTTCTTTTTGAAATTGAAGTTTCATTTAGGTTTGAAGGCCTTCTTCTTAGGCTATTTTCCAGTTGTCTTGTTGTCATAGATTTGATCATCATAGGGACACTTTGCAGCAAAGTGACCTATTTTTCCATAATTAAAAAATTTAAAGGGAAGTTTTCCATTATATTTTTCTGATCCCTTTTTAAGTCTTCTAGCAAAATGGGATTCTTTAGAATTAGACAACTCTGTTTCACTGACTTCGAATTTTTCTTTCTTTTCAGTGTTAAAGGTAGTTTCTTTTCCTATTGAAATGTTTTTGCTAGTTCTCATTTCATAGGCAGTAAGTATTCCTTGCAGGCTATCTAAGGTAAGCTTATCAAAGTGTTTCTTTTCTTCTAGGGATGAAACATTAGATTCAAATTTGGATGGTAATGTTCTAACAACCTTTGTGACCACATCAAATTCATTAACCTCTTGACCTAGACCTTTCATTGCATTGACAACTTCATCAACTCTTAGGAAATATTCAACCACTTTTTCATCATCCTTCATTTTCATCTCCTCAAACTAATGTTTGAGTGTAATGATTTTTGAGAATTTGACTTTCTCATTCCCTTGATATATAATTTCAAGTTTTTCCTAGATTTCATGAGAAGATTTGCAATGCATGACATTAATGAACACATCTTTAGTTAACCCACACAAGATGGCATGCTAAGCTCTGGCATTTGTTTCATACCTCTTTTTTAGCAGGATTGGTGGGAATGGAGGTTGGTACATTGTAATCATTTTAAACAATGCGCCAAACATCAACATCAAAAGAAATAAGAAAATATTACATTCTAATTTTCCAAAACACATAATATGTTCCATCAAATAATGGATCTCTGGTTACAAAGGCATTGTCTTGAGAATGTTCCATTAAAGACAAAATCCAAGACCAAGATCAATCCAAGGTGATTAAAACCTATCAAAGGACCCTACGCTCTAATACCAATTGTCGGAGTTAAAATGACACTGAGAGGGGGGGTGAATCAGTGTCTTAATAGATTTGACCAATTTTTAGAAATTCAAAAACATAGCTCAGACTTGATCTTAATATTACTCTGATTAATGCATTCATGAGTTGAATGTAATCATTCATAAATAGAATTGAGAAAAGTAATAACCCAACTGTGAACTGAAACAACAACAACACAGTAAAGCAATGAGAACTCAGAAGAACAAAGAGACACAAGATTTTTCCCAGTGGAAAACCCTCCTGGGGTATAAAAAACACTCCTGAAATTCCTTGCAGGCTTAATCTTTTAATCAACTATTCACAATGCCTTATAGGCCATTTTTAGAGCACCCACTCAAGGAGCACCAGCCCCTTGTTTAGAGATATCTATCTCAAGGAGTACCAACCCCTAAAATTATGTTTTGAACAACAATAACAACTTAGAGGATTTATCTATTTTCTCATCTATAGAATACCTTAAAGATTCAATAATTGAATCCTTAAAATACTATATAGAGAAGAAATTTACAATGCCTCTGCCTCTTGTTATTCATATTTTATTGCAAATTTTATCCATACATTTTCATACAACCAAGGAATGCTAATCTCAAAATTACAACAATAGAATAGAAAAATAGTATTTTGCTTCTATTTATACATCTTTTTGGGTATTAAGACTTCAATGAATTTTGTGGTCAAAGGAGCATAGAGTAAAGATAACTCTTTTTGAATTAAATGCCAGATAAGTAACTGTCTTCAGGAGTAACGACTGAACAACCAAACTAAAAATATTTTGACTGAACTTAACAAATATTTTACAATTGAAATCTTCATCTTGTGCCCAGCAAGATTATTAGTCAAGGTGAAATTAATTTTCCAATACAAGAGCCATTTCACCTAGCTAAGAGTTGTCCTCAACAAATCTAAAACGTTTGAGATCATTTCACTACTTAAAAAGCACGACTGCCCACCACTGTTAATCATAACCTCTAATGCATTAATAACAATACTCTGTCAAGGCATCATTTGCCACATTAGTAACTGAGATGTAGAGAGCAGTTCTAAAAATGGCGATTATAAACTAGTATGTGTAGCATGAAACACATAAATACCAGTCAAATCTATAACTCCCATGGCTCCACCAACCACTATTGAGCTTCTAGCCAGAAACATACCAAATAAAGCTTCCATATACCACTGATAAATCCATTTCAACCAACAACAACAGAAACTTAATCTCTCATGATGGTGGCCAAGCTAGGGTTCCATACCTAGCCAAAAAGAATAATCATGAATTTTTCCCTAACAAAATTTCTTTTCAATCAATGTAAAGTTATGCCGAAGGAAACTTTAACGATGTCAGTCATCCCACTGTTCGTCGCTATGACATTCTACTGTCAGGGAGATGTTTTGTAGATAATTCTTTCTTTTACCAAAAATCATCCTTTCATCCGGTGTCATTGAGACAATTCATAATCGGGGAGAGGTCCCATAGAATTCATTGAGTCATATCGAAACACCTAGCGATACATACTTGATCATCGAGAAATTACCAACCTCTCACCAAAAAATAACCTTCAATCTCATGTGTGTTGCCATGACAAATTGTTACCAGGGAGACCATATGTAGATTTCATTATGTTTCACCGAAATACTTTTTATCTCTTGTGTGTCGCTATAACCTTCAACCATTAGGGAGAAATTATATCAAATATCCTATGTCACACCGAGAGCCATATAACATTCTTCTGGGTGTTGATACAAAATAGTTCTCTCATCGAAATGTAACCATCATTCACCTTCGCTAAGACAAAGTATAGTTGGGGTGACCTCTCGTAGATCATCCTGTGTCTTACCGAAATCCCACGTGATCATTCCTATTCGCTGAGACAACTCAATGCCTATGCCAACAAGGTCCATATGTATTCCATCGGTGAGACCCACATGGTTCACTATGACATTATATCGATGCCATAACTCATGCCGATGTGTTCCCATTCAACCTCCAGTCGGTGAGACATAACAATCTCGCTGAGACCTCATACCGATGGTATAACTCCTACCGATAGGGATCACCTTCTGTCATCGAAACCATGGAGAAGTCTTGCCAAAATCTTCCTATATGTAAAATCCAATCGACATAACATTAGAAACGTCCTGCCAATAGGCAACACAAATGTTTATTAGAAAAATGGATCAGGGAGACCCTGGCATTCTCACGCTGATATGTTCTTTCTTGTGTCGGTCGATGAGACACAAAGCACTCGATGAAACAACATGCCAAAGAACAAGCTCCAAGATAGAGCATGAGAAACCAAACTAAAACTGATCATCAAAGAGAACCATTTGACAGTGATTTTTTCATCAAGGACAAACCATAAACACAACTGAGATCCAACAAACCTAAGACTTAAAATGATCCACAAAACTTAATAATGACTCTAATATTTCTCTCACAAACAGTCTTAAGAAAAACAACAATAAATTCACAATCTCTCATGAACACCAGTGCAAAATTTTTTTGCATGAAGGTTTAGATTTAAACATAGCATGCAACCTACAATAAATAATTTTTTTGTATCAATGATCTACAATAATAGGACACAAAGAGGATCTATAAATAGACTCACAATATAAAGATCATACTAAAACTGCAAGTTAAGATAGAAATTGGAGATAGGAATGCTGCTTTAATTAGATGGAGTGAAACTCTCAAAAGCTAAGTACAAAAAATAAGCTTACAAGCTCCACAATTCCAAGAGCAAGAAGTTGTCATCTAAACTAAGAAGAAGAAGAAAAAAATAAGTTTTCTTCAAAATATAACCTTCTAGAAACCCTAATCCGAGCTCACAAGAAAAGCTCAAGAAAAAGGGTTGAAAACTGTCTCAAAGATCTACATAAAAGTAGAAAAAAATACCCTATTTCCATCTTCATACTAAAAGTTCCTCAAAACAAACTAAATTTGCTTTTAAAGTGAACAAAGAACCTTATCCATCCAGCAGGAATATCAAATCTGACCCAAGGAAAAAATAAAAACAATCTGCTAAAAATAGCAAGGAGATAAAACAATTTCCTTTATCGTTGCTTTACATGATTGCAGATTTTACAATTTGGCCTATTTTTGAAAAAAGAATACAACTTATATCTCCATTACAACAATTGATTTTTCTTAGAAAAAATAATAAAAATAATTCCTATTATCCTCTTTTGAAAAAAATTCCTCAATCTAAAATTGGTCTCTAAAAAATCAATTAAAAACAAAATATAAATGTGTGAATTTTTAAATTGATTTCTTTAAAATCAATCAAAATATAACTTAAGGCATAGCTCAGCCTAGGTAAGAAAATGGCTAAGGCATCTAATTAGTTTTATTTCCAAGCCAAGGATTATGAAATACCATAGGGCATAACACCTAAATCATAAAATATGAATCACAATACCTAAGGATATTAAGGGTCATGACTTAATGAAAAAATACCTAAGGTGACCTAGGCGTATGAATTCCACAAAGGTGTATTGATCAGCAAGAAATTTTTAAATGAATGTGATTAAAACCCAAATTGACTTAGGGCAAAGCAAGAAACCTAAAGAACAAAACTCAAAGAAATCCCTAAGTTTTCGCATTCATTTGAGAGTCTTTGCCACTACCATGCATGAGCTAGGGTTTGAGTGGTTGAGGGAGATTCGAGCCTCCTTGCTACTCTTATTTTGATGAAACCTCACAATCTGCAGATGGTAAGTTAGTTGTAAGCTCTTTCAAGCTTATTTGCTTTGTTCAGATCCATTTTCTAGCCTTAAAGCCGCAACATCAATGCAATTTCTGATGCATTTATCATTGTATTTCTATGTTTTCTCCCTGATGAATCCATTCGGCCACACTATGAGAGCTCAATCTTGCATTTTGGGAGCTCTGTGAGAATTTTCTCATGGATTTTATACTCCTCCATGGCATGCATGGTAAGCTTCATCATCTCTCTGTACCTTCCTTAAAATTCTTTCTACAAAATAAAAGCTTTAAGAAGTTTCATAACTCTATAAAAAGGTTACCTTCCATTTATAATTTCATGGCCATATACAAGCTATGCCATACTTATGCATCAAAATGGGCTTTTTGTTATTTTTTGGGCTCGACCCACCATTTCTATTTCTATCTCTTCATTTCATGATAAGAACCCGACATGGGTATACTAAAATATGATGGAATTCTCATTTGATTACAAACCCTCATGCGGGTGTTCATTATTTTCAAGGAAAATTGTTCATTTGTTGTTCCCATTGAAAACTAGTATGACACTTCATGACATTTATGAGATTCTAAAAATTGTATCTTGAATTTAAACTCTCATATGTGTATTGAGCCAGAAGCTCAAAATTTTGCACTCCATTATGGGCTTTTAGAAAAAATGAAGAAAAACAAAACCCTACCCCCTTCCATATATCTATATTTGCTTGAAAGTATTTACTATTTATCTTGTTTTCACTTGTGGATGCCATTATCATGTCATTTCGCACCCTCCATCCACACATAAATCTCTTTGATTGAATATGTAGACTAGTTGCTTTAGTTTCCTATGCACTCCAAACCCTCATTCATACCAAGTTCCATGTATACATGTTGTTTGTTCTGAAAATGACTTTATGTATATGAATCCTTGAAATTCTGCCTAATAATTGTGAATTTCCTAAAAGTATGGCTTAAATGAAGAAAACCATTGAATGATAGAACAACACAAATTTCCAAACAATGTATTCTACAAACTCTACTTATTCTGGAAATAACTTTTTACCTGTTGTACCACCATTTGAAATACATGATAAATGAAGAAACACAACTCTAAAAATAGTGTACCTTTGGACTATTTCATTCCATTGTTAGCCAATAGATTGTGTCTAACCCACTTGAACACTTTATTATGCTCTTACAAGTAAGTTGATTGCTTCACCACTTAGTAAATGACTAAATTGTTTATGCATTGATTAGACGCTATCATTGTTTCTTATCTGGCACTCTTCATGCATTTTTATGCTCCATTTAACAAAGTTGTTTCATGCACTTGATCTCCTTTGATATGAAAATCTGAAACAATTCCTTTCGTCGAAGCATTGTTTATGTATGTTCGCTATCCTTGATTGAGAGAAAGAACACTGTTGAACCTTGCATAATATCATGAACATGGTGACAAAACTACTATGGCAGCAATGTTTAGATTTGCACTTAGTTGAATTAATGAACTGATTTAAACCAACTCTTTACCTATAGATTTAAAGTAGTACCTACTCGATTTTTATGAGTGAATAGTAGGTTTGATGGTTTAGTGAATGAATATTCTTTACTCTTTTAGTTGTATAAAATCTCCTTTCTTGAAGAACATGATGATTGTAATTTCTATATCGGCCCACTTGTAATGAATAAGGGACAACATGTAGAGCTCTACCCTTGTGGGAGCCCATTTTTCTCCACATGCTTGGTCTTCAAATGATAATTAGCTTCATGATTTTCCCTATACCTGCACAAAGAAACAAACGATGTTAGCATAAAACAATAAATGATCATGTTGATATATCTCTTTCAGCTCATGTTTTTGCACTTTTCTTGATTGCTTCAGTGCATGATTAGTAGCATAATACATTACCATTGATGGTTCATGTAGGTATATTCATAGTCAGAGCCTCTGGCATCCCTCTCTTTCTTCCTGCAGGTCAATAGAGCTTGAAGAAAACAAATGGTGCACCACTTCTGCTTCAGCCATTGATCAACATGCAATGATGATTATGTTTACGCTTATGTGATTCCCTTTTATGCATTTTCCATAGTGTAGTGTGTTGTTTATGATGCATTGTGACAGTCCCATCCATGACTTGTGTGGATATTTGATTTCAATCTTATGCTTTTCATTTCAAAAAGAAAAAATGCATCTCAATGCAATATTGTACTATCATTTGAATTCTTGCAATCAAATGAAATTTTGTAAATATGAATCACTTTACAAAATAAAATAAATAATTTTAAATGCTTTATTATTTGTATGCTAAATCATGTACTTCATTTAATTGTGTAACACTGAAACACTATCTCTCAAAACTTTGTTTCCTCTTTTCAAAGTATAACTATCACTTTCATAACAGATAATTAAGATGCAATGAGCACTTAGAATGTGTAGAGATAACTACATCTCACTTTAAGATATAACAATATTTAATCCAACTCCACCAATTGACCTGTAGCAAAAAAATGGTAACATTTTATCCATTTCAACTAAATGCTTGCTTATTAAGCATAGATCAGCTTCCTTAAAACACTCCATTGGGCATGGAGTCAAATATGCCACTTCATGAAACTCAGAAATTGAACAGCAACACTCCAAATAGCAACAAAAAAAAATGAAATAGAATTGAAAGCAAACTAACAGGCCTTGATGGCCAACAAAACATGTGCAACAACGCTTAGGGAAAGAAAAACTACTGAAAGGAAATGTGCATAACACACTTATTGACAATACTATTCTAGCCTATGCTAACCAGTAAAAAGGTACTCAAACAAAACCATTTACAGGATTTGAAAAATAACTACCTCTCCTAATCAACTAAGGATACTTCGAATGCTCACAAATTTGTAGTAAGAGATGAAAAATGGAGACACTCCCCACACATTGTCATACTACAACTTGTAAATTATAATCAAAGGCATAGATCATGTGAATCTGATCAAGCCTACCTCTAGTTTTCCCAGAATTAATAAGTGGTATCTACTGCTCCTCAATTACAACCTCATTCTTAAGTGTGGTAGAAATCCTTTGGATCTCGCCAACATCTCTAGCTAGATCTCTGATGGGGTAGCCTCTCGAAAGGATAAAGCCTAAACTCGTACACTATTTCTTTGTTGGTTACCTACTACTCCAATATCATCTCTCTGATGAGGATCATTTGAAAACATATCACCCAACTTTGCATAAAATTCATCAATTATATTAGCATACAATTCCTTGTGATGCCCATCATTATCTTTTGTATTCATAATAGGCTTTGAAGTGTCCTCCTGACTACTTTCTTGAAAACTTGGAAAGCTATCAAGACCCCTACCTTGGATAGTAGTGTCAAGCTTTTACTCAGCTTGATCTTGTTCTATTTAAACCACTGTATCATGCTTATTGGGGTTTTGACATTCGATAGCCATGCTATCCCCACCTCAAGTTTGGAAACCCCCCATCATCTCCTCAAGATGTTGTTCCACACTTTCTCCCTCAAAAGAGCAATGTTTGGTATCTAAGCTTGAAACAAAAGCTTTGAAGTCATCCCAAAACATGTCGTCTTCCCTCTCACTTTTAGTTTCTTATGGAGGAAGACTATTTTCCACCTCACTACAACTCTTCTGAGGTATCAAAACATTGGAATTTTGAACTTCTTCCTATTGTTCAAGAGCTGGTATGGATGTAATATGAAATGTACTTTCTTCACTATTCATAAAAAATGGTATCTCATTGAATAGATTAGGCAGAACTTGAGAACTATTAGCCATTTCTTGATCTTGAATTTTCAGTTTCTCAAACACAGCCTCATCTATCTCTTGCAACAATTTCTCTTGATGTTCTGAGTCTTCTTCTTCACTGTACCAACTAGATACCTTGAAATAGTCATCTATATTTTGCTGCTCCAATGAACCGAACTTCTCCACACATGCAACATTCTCATATTCAATTGAGAAAATGGTACAACTAGCAACGAACTCCTACTTTGTATGTTGCACTAGTTGATCCTCTAAAAAAATTTCATCGTCTTCCACAAAACAAGGCAGCTCATTAGTGAAAAAATGGAAGGACTAAATAGGAGAAGACTCTTCTAATTCAAAATTTTGTTGCTGCAAATGATATTCCTCCATAGCTATATGCAATAAATTCTCTTCTAGCTTCTTCCATGGAGAATGATGAGTCATTTCTCAAGAAAATAGATCTAATTTCATAAAGGCAAGTAGTGGTAGGAAAATTAGGTTTATCTGGTTGGGAAACTTGGGGAATTTCTAGAGTCTCCTAGGGAAAAAGAGGCTGCTCTTTAATGGACTAGTCTCAAATGCTCACAGGCCCCTCAAAAGAATCAGAAATTTTGAAACTTGGGATTTTGATTTTTTGGGGAGCCTATTTGCATTCAAAACTAATTTCTTGAAGAGGAAAAGGCTCTACAATTAGCTGATTTTGGAGCATAACAAATTTAGAATGTTCCAACTTGGGTTCTTGCAAGGGTAAAGGATCTCTAAAACTAGAAATTTTGATCTTAGGAGGGTTTGGAGGTTCACCTTGTGTAAAGCTTGGAAATTTATACTCATGAACTTCCTCTCAAGTAGGATGACATAGAACTGTAGGGGTTGCTTGAACCTCGTTCCTTTGTGCTTCCAACTCTCACTCAAAGAGATAGGCCTGATAGGCCATCTCTTTCTGTTGCTAATTATATTCATGTTGTCTCTTGATCTCCTCTAGTTGCTTCGTGAACTCAAGAAACATACTCTTTATGGTTGCCACTTCCTACTATTGGTCTATTTCACTCATTTTCCTTTCACAGTTCAACAATATTTCTCCAAAATTCAAGTCCTCAATATGTTGGGACTGATTTGGGGAAAATAACAGCTGAGATGGAGTTTGAGCAGGGGTGGGTGTGTGGCAATTATAAAGCGGATGTTGGTTTTGAAAATCCATGGAATTGAAACCAATAGCATGATTATGATAATATGGCTTATATGAATATGGATACGTAGGGATTTCATGATATGGAGGATGGTATGACATATGATCATGAAGCCTCAACATGTTTGTTCATCTAAAGGCTAAAAACAAGCAAAAATTAGAATCTTTAAAAGCATACCAACACTTGATCATTCTAAAACTAGAAATGGCTTCTCGTAGTCTCCATGGTGTGTGATGACTTTTCCTCCAAAGGGTGATAATTATGAAGAGAACACCCAACCCTTCAGTATGTGTTCTTTTGTGTGTTGTTCAAATTGGATTTGCTTGAAAATCAGAGGACGAAGTCACCAAGTATATTGAAAAAGGGCCTCCAAAAGGCTAAATAACTTGCTGCATACACCAAACAACAACTTTAAAAGATTAAAACTTCTCTAAAATTGATTTTTAGAGTCCCACTAGGCATGCAAAAAATTGTTATATATTAGATTTGCACCCTACTGAATACAAGATTCAGCAATCTAATGACACATGGAAACCTTCTTCAAATGTAGGTGATCTGAACGAAGAAGGAATCTCCAGAGTGAGTTGGTTCTCCAAATGATGGATCCTATTCTAAGTATTTTATGGGAAAAGGATTAGAAGGATAGATTGAAAATAAAACCTATGACTTAAAATGATCCACAAAATATAATAATGCCTTTGATATTTCTCTCACAAATAGTCTTCAGAAAAATAATAATAAATTCACAATCTCTCATGAACACCAGTGCAAAATTGATTTGCATGAAGGTTTAGATTTAAACACAACATGCAACCTGCAATAAATGATTTTTTTGTATCAATGATCTACAATAATAGGACACAAAGAGGATCGATAAATAGACTCACAATATAAACATCATACTAAAACTGCAAGTTGAGATGAAAATTGGAGATGGGAATGTTGATTTTATTAGATGGAGTGAAACTCTCAAAACCTGAGTACAAAAAATAAGCTTACAAGCTCCAAAATGCTAAGAGCGAGAATTTGTCATCTGAACTAAGAAGAAGAAGAAGAAAAAACTTTTTTTTTTCAAAATATAACTTTCTAGAAACCCTAATCTGAGCTCACAAGAAAAGCTCAAGAAAAAAGGTTGCAAACTATCTCAAAGATTTGCATAAAAGTAGAAAAAAAACCCTATTTCCATCTTCATATTCGAAAGTTCCTCAAAATAGACTAAATCTGCTTTTAAAGTAAATAAAGTACCTTGTCCATCCAGCAGAAATATCAAATCCAACCCAAGGAAAAACTAAAAACAATCTGCTAAATATAGCAAGGAGATAAAACAATCTGCTTTATCTTCGCTTTACATGATTGTAGATTTTACAATTTGGCCTATTTTTGCAATTAAAGATTGCTAAATATTTTGCAAAAATAATACAACTTATATCTCCATTACAACAATTGTTTTTTCTTGGAAAAATCATAAAAATAATGCCTATTATCTCCTTTTGAAAATAGTTCCTCAATCTAAAATTGATCTCTAAAAAATCAATTAAAAACAGAATATAAAGGCATGAATTTTTAAATTGATTTCTTTAAAATCAATCAAAATATAAACTAAGGCATCTCAATCGGGGTAAGAAAATTGCTAAGGAATCTAATTAGTTTTATTTCCAAGCCAAGGATTATGAAATACCATAGGGCATAACACCTAAATTATAAAATATGAATCACAATACCTAAGGATATTAAGGGTCATGACTTAATGAAAAAAATACCTAAGGCAACCTAGGCGTATGAATTCCACAAAGGTGTATTGATCAGCAAGGAATTTTTAAATAAATGTGATTAAAACCCAAATTGACTTAGGGTGAACAAAGAAACCTAAAGAACAAAACTGAAAGAAATGCCCTAAGTTTTCGTATTCATTTGAGAGTGAAGACTTGGAAGAGAGTCTCTACCACTGCCATGCATGAGCTAGGATTTGAGTGGTTGAGTGAGATTTGAGCCTCCTTGCTACTCTTATTTTGATGAAACCTCACAATCTCTAGATGGTAAGTTAGTTGTAAGCTCTTTCAAGCTTCTTTTCTTTGTTCAGAGTCATTTTTTGGCCTTGAGGCCATGACGTCAATGCAATTTCTTATGCATTTATCATTGTATTTTTGTGTTTGCTCCCTGATGAATCCATTTGGCCATTCTATGTGTGCTCAATTTTTCATTTTGGGAGCTCTTTCAAAAAAATTCCATGGCTTTTCTACTCCTCCATGGCATGCATGGTAAGCTTCATCATCTCTCTGTACCTACCTTAACATTCTTTTTGCAAAATAAAAGCTTTAAGAAGCTTCATAACTCTATAAAAAGGTTACCTTCCATTTATAATTTCATGGCCATATACAAGCTATGCCATACTTATGCATCAAAATGGGTTTTTTGTTATTTTCTGGGCTCGACCCACCATCACTAGTTCTATCTCTTCATTTCATGATTAGAACCCAACATGGGTATACTGAAATATGATGGAATTCTCATTTGATTACAAACCCTCATGCGGGTGTTCATTATTTTGAAGGAAAATTGTTCATTTGTTGTTCTTATTGAAAACTAGTATGACTCTTCATGACATTTATGAGATTCTAAAAAATGTATCTTGAATTTAAACTCTCATATGTGTATTGAGCTAGAAGCTCAAAATTGTGCACTCCATTATGGGCTTTCAGATAAAATGAAGAAAAACAAAACCTTGCCCCCCTTTTGTATATCTATATTTGTTTTAAAGTCTTTACTATTTCTCATGTTTGCACTTGTGGATTCCATTATCATGCCATTTCACACCCTCCATCCACATAGAAATCTCTTTGATTGAATTTGTAGACTAGTTGTTGCTTTAGTTTCCTATGCACTCCAAACCCTCATTCATACTAGGTTCCATGTATACATGTTGTTTGTTCTAAAAATGACTTTATGTATATGAATCCTTGAAATTCTGCCTAATAATTGTGAATTTCCTAAAAGTATAGCTTAAATGACAAAAACCATTGAATGATAGAACAACACAAATTTCCAAACAATGTATTCTACAAACTCTACTTGTTCTGGAAATAACTTTTTACCTATTGTACCACCATTTAAAATACATGATAAATGAAGAAACACAACTCTAAAATTAGTTTACCTTTGGACTATTTCATTCCACTATCAGCCAAAAGATTGTGTCTAACCCACTTGAACACTTTATTATGCTCTTACAAGTAAGTTGATTGCTTCACCACTTAGTAAATGACTAACTTGTTTATGCATTGATTAGACACTATCACTATTTCTTATCTAGCACTCTTCATGCATTTTTATGCTCCATTTAACAAAGTTGTTTCATGCACTTGCTCTCCTTTGAGATGAAAATATGAAACAATTCCTTTCATCAAGGAATTATGTATGCATGTTCACTATCCTTGATTGAGAGAAAGAACACTGTTGAACCTTGCATAATATCATGAACATGATGACAAAACTACTATGGCAGTAATGTTGAGATTTGCACTCAATTGAATTAATGAACCAATTTAAACCAACTGTTCACCTGTAGCTTTGAAGTAGTACTTACTCAATTGTTATGAGTGAATAGGAGGTTTGATGGTTTAATGAATGAATATTCTTTACTCTTTTAGTTTTATAACATTTCCTTTCTTGAAGAACATGATGATTGCAATTTCTATATCGCCCCAATTGTAATGAATAAGGGGCAACATGTCGAGCTCTACCCTTGTGGGAGCCTATTTTTCTCCACGTGCTTGGTCTTCAAATGATAATCAGCTTCATTATTTTCCCTATAACTGCACAAAGAAAAAAATGATGTTAGCATAAAACAATATACGATCATGTTGATATATCTCTTTTAGCTCATGTTTTTGCACTTTTCTTGATTTTTTTAGTGCATGATTAGTAGCATACTACATTATCGTTGATGGTTCATATAGGTATATTTATAGTTAGAGCCTTTGAAATCCCTCTCTTCCTTCCTATAGGTCAATGGAGCTTGAAGAAGAAAAATGGTGCACCACTTATGCGTCAGCCATCGATCAACATGCAATGATGATTATGTTTACGCTTATGTGATTCCCTTTTATGAATCTTCCATAGTGTAGTGTGTTTTTTATGATGCACCGTGACAATCCCATCCATGGCTTGTGTGGATATTTGATTTCAATCTTATGCTTTTCATTTTGAAAAGAAAAAAATGCATCTCAATGCAATATTGTACTATCATTTGAATTCTTACAATCAAATGAAATTATATAAATATGAATCACTTTACAAAATAAAAGAAAGAATTTTAAATGCTTTTTTTGTTTGTATGCTCAATCTTGTACTTCATTTAATTGTGTAACACTGAAACGCTATCTCTCAAAACTATGTTTCCTCTTTTCAAAGTATAACTGTCACTTTCATACTTGATAATTAAGATGTAATCAACACTTAGCATGTTCAAAGATAACTGTATCTCACTTTAAGATATAGCAATATTTAATCCAACTCCACCAATTGAGCTCGAGGAAAAAATTGGTAACACATTGTTAGTATGAAAATATACACATATTTTGATAAACATCATAAATATTAGAAGATTAAATATGTACTCTACAATAAAAAATTGTGCATGTGTGATTTATTTTGACATAAATAGGATTTACCATTTCAAAATATCTTTGACCAATTTTAATTTGAGGATACATATCTTGATATTTGGAAAAAAAAATTGTGTTTGTGTCACATCCAAAAATTCTTCGAGTGTGGATCATAGATTTGAAAACCAATCCTTCTTCTTAAAACATATTTTTGATTGGCAGAGACCCTTGTGTTATTCTTCCTGAATTCTTTAATTAGGGATCTCAAGGCTTTAAAAAATTATGTATATTTCTACCATATTCTACTAGAGAATTCCCATAATTCATTGTTATTTGGATCCTCCACTCTTTAATGCCTTTCCATAGCTCTTATTAGATATTTTCTACTTATTTTCAATTATTTACTTTTCTTTTCAATGAGGCAAGATTTTTTGGTTTTGGAGTCACCAAAAAAGTAACACATGTTTGAGCCCTCCTTGTGGTTTTGGCTTAATGTTGCCTTGATTTATTGTTGTAATGTGGATAACACATTCAAATTAGGTCTTGGGACCTTGTGAACTAACAAAATTTTAATGGTGCCTTGCAAAAGTGTTGTGAAGTGCTGTAACACACTTTCACACTTTTCTATGGTTTTATCAAATAACTAAGCATAATAAACATAATTAATATTAATATTGTCTTATTTGGAATTTTATAAAGTGTTGTAACACATTTTCAAACTTTTAGATAGTCTTTTTATTAATAATTGGCTTTCTTATGCTTTAATTGGCCCCATTTTGCATCCACAAGCCTCATTTATTGCATCTTTTCAAGGATAATCCTGACACTAATAAATAACCAATCATAATTTAGGTGTTCATGTCTTATGTGGCCTATATTAAGTGTTTGGGACTCATTCACCACCTTGGCTGAATGAGTCTCATGTGACCAAAATTAAAATTTAATTCATATTTTTGGTGGTATTTCATTCTCTTAGATCTGATGTTGGCTTGCAGTGTTGTAATTTTGGGAATTCTTGCATAATTGAGTATAAATACAAGGTTCTTTCACTCATATTCAACACCTAGCATTCAAGAGAGTTCACAAGAGAATTTGAGAATTCACAAGAGCATTCAAGGCATTGAAGGGAAAATTATCAAGCATTTTAGAGCATTCTTCAAATTTCAATCATCATGCCAAAGATTGCATTCTCCATGTTTGTTATTGTGCTAACAATTGTGATGTAGAGTTAATGATTCAAGCAAGTATTTCAAGTAAGAGTCAAAAAACACATCCATTGCAGCCATTTCAAGCATATTTACAACACCTTATTGCTAGGATTTGGTGAGTTGAAACATTTCTATTTGTTCATTCATCATTCTCCTTTCATATTTTCTTTCATTTCAAGGTTTAATTACCAACAAGGGGTTTGACCAAGGAAAGACCCTATTCCCTAACCCAAAAAAAAAAATTCCCTCTTCTTGTGTGTGATTTGAAGTGTTAGGCTACAATTTTTTCAAGAAGCAAAGTTTGAGAAAAGTTGTCAAATCCCTAAAGTTGTCATCAAGCCTTGAAGAAGCTTGGAGAAGGTCGACAAGTGGCAATTTACAGTTTCAGATCTAGAAACTAGTCGAAAAGAGTAGAGTAGACCAAGAGGAACATAATCAAGTCTCGAGCTTCTAAGAAAGTATAAGTGGAATGATTTTCCACAAGTGGTGAATGAGTTCCACTATACAGGCCTGTCAGATATTTTTATAGATTCGGATACCCTTTTGGCTAAAACCTATATCTACACATTTTCCAAGAAGCAAGGTTGATTCACCCAGCTTGGAAAATGAGTCCTAATCAACATTAACATTAGATTTTCTAGAATTCTAGACCTCCACTCTACCTTCTTTAGTCTCCCAGGTGTACATGTTCTACTTCACAGCTTTTTGTTACATTTTGTTCACTTTTCTAAGTCATTTAGAGTTAGTTTTCATTCAATTAGGGTTTTGTTTTACATCTTGCATTGCATTGAATTTTCCAAGTCTAAACTTGGTGGTGAAGCCCCTCATTAGATCATATTCATTTCCTAGGACAACCCTATTGTAAGATTTCAATCTCCTTTGCATTGAGATCTCTAGGGTTATCCTTGAGTGGAATCTCTAGGAAAGTGGGTGTGAATACATCAATAATCATCATATCATTCCCATCCATTTTTTAGAGGTTCTAGGTTTTATTTCTTACCATTGTTGATGCCATCACACGTAGGCTAACATTATTTTCTTTCATGTGTGAGGTAGAATCTGCACTCTCATATGCACTCATTAGATTCTTTACAATATATTTCACTTGAATCATTTGATATTCTTATCCCAAGAATATTAATAATGGTGGGTATGTGCATGATCATGATGGGCCAAAAAGTGGCAATATGATGGGTATGTGTAGGGTATGTGGCTAACAATTTTTTTTACCCAAAATTGATGAAATGAAAAGGGTTTTTAAAGAATATTATCAACTTTCCACCAATATAAATTATGTTTTACTCTAAATTTAATAAATAATTATTATTCATTTTCTATTTGAATTACAACTAAAGTCTTGATTGATAGGTTGATAGAAAAACCTCTATAGCTTTCAAATGGTATCTCAGTTTTTGAATCCAAAATATGCATCACATTCTATGCTTCACATACTATAGGATTAAAAATAGAAAAATTGAATTTCATGAAGTTTTGACCAAGTTAAGGTGGCCAGACATACAAGTTTTTATATTTTTTAAAAGTTGTAATAAAAAAATTCATAATTAATTATTTACTCATAAAAAAATTACAAAAAAGTATGCATCACATCCGGACATGAGTCCTCTACTTATATCTAAAATCTTATAAAAAATATTATCATTTTATTGTGGTTAGGGTGGTCAGACAGACACCTGCTTATTTTTTCCCTAAAATTTAAGTACTACTGCATTTAAATTTTAAATTTTTACCAAATAGATTTTTCTTTTTTTGAAATAAACCTAGTAGTTTAGAAACTACATTCAATTTTCTATGGATTATATTCTTACATATTTTGAAATAATATAGATAAATTATTCAAATTTTTACGTCAAGTTGCCTAACTCTGATTTTTCTAGATTTTTTGCCACTTAAGGGCGTATTTTTTCCATGATGATCCTGCACATACCTTGGTCCTAAATTTTAGTTTGCTCAGCATTTCAAAAAATATTTGACATCTTCCAATCTCATTTAACTCCTCAAAAAATAATTTCCATATCCTCTTAGCTTATCTTTGACAAGTATTCTTTGGAATCTTATCAACCATTGGTTTCAAAATATTAGATCAATATCAATTAAATTCTTAGGCTTTCTATGCAAAAATCTAGGAGGTGTTTTGAAAGGTAGAGTTTACTCAAGATTAGGAATACCAACAACATTGGGGATAGATGGTATAACTTCAACTGTAGATGAAAAGGATGACATGCCTTGATATTGAAATGTAAAAGATGGTGTACCTTCAACTTTAGTTGTGGAAGATGGAGTTGCTCCAACTTGAGATGTGAATGTTGATGTACTTCCAACATGACATGTTGTAGATGGTGTGCCTTCAACTTGACTTGTGGTGGATGATGTGCACCCAACTTTGCAATTCAATTGTCTCATTGCATAAATTTTTTTCATCTATTGCCTTTGTGATGCCAATTCTACATCTCTCTTAAATTGTATGGATGTTTCATATTCCTCATGAATATGCATGTCTTATTTTATATTGTTTAATTTCCTTCCTTCATGAAGTTACCTAATTCTTTCTCTTTTCTTTTCATTCTCGGCTTCACACTCATCTATTGTTAGAGTCTTTGGTTGTTTCCTTGGAATGATGATGAATTCTACATGTATGCACCATTAAGAAAGGTATACCAAATTTAAGTAATGTTCAATTGTGTCAAAATGGACCACTTAAAGTATGCACATATCAATGACATATTAACTAGGAACATGCTAACATAATCATAAATTCAAGTAAATAAATACAAAAAGAAAAAATCAAATAGAAAATGATTGCAATTGAACTATGTGAGAATGTGACAAGAAAAACACACAAAGAAAAATAAAATGTACCTTAAAATTTGATATTTGTTGTAACAATTTGTAAATTATGTCATGTTTTTTATTTTTTTCTTCAAACTCCTAAAAATTGGTGTAGGAGCATCTAGGGTGAAAAGAAATATTTCATCGTTCTAGTTATTTTAATTCTAATAAGGGCTTGAAAATTCTATATTTGATCATCATCAAGTTCCTTCTTTCAGTGTTCAATGTTTTTGCTGTGACATTGAGTTTTCATTCAAAGCAAGTTCTTTGTCACTTCAAAGTGTCGATGACACTTTCAATGTGTAGTGGGGATATTTCAATGAGAGTCATGTTATTCGGTGAGACAATAATGAATGTCTCTTTGACATTTTTATGGAATTTGGGCTTTGTTGATCATTGTGTTGAGGTGACCTTATGGTTTCAGCAGGGGTTACTCCTAAGTTTCTTTGACAAGGTGATATCTCATTCGAGTCTCATCGATGATGTGGTGGTTGTGATGTTGAGGAGACATACATGGTTCAGTGGGAATTCTTTCAAATTTTGTTTGATATTCTAATTAAGCTTTATTGATGTGACATGGTAGTTATGGAGAGAGATGAGAAAGGGTCTTGGCGACATTCTGATGGTGGAAGATAAACAAAGATGGTCAATAGTGGTGGATGGCGAGTTCGATCATGACACTTGGCAAAGCAATATTCGATGTATTCCACATCATTGTTGTGGAATACATATTCATTGGCTGACTTGGTGGAGCTACTGATAACGTGATAATGACTTCATGGTTTGAAAGATTATTGGGAGATAATGAATACTACAACATGAGCAAGGGAAGACAAGGTTGACCTGGAGAATTAGAATAATATATAAAGCTCAAGGAATACAAGCAAAGGATGTTGGAAAATGTGCCTCAATCTTACTGGCATGTAAACTCCTATGAGAGAAAAGTTGGTGAGACTCTCTGAATGTCTTACTGACTAGTAGTAGTATTCTAAATCCTTGAAGTGCTCAGGTCGCCAAGACTTTGGTTCTGTCTTGCCGATGGGAGTCATCAGCAAGACATGTCGATCATTGTGATTTTCCTATCTCTTTTTGCTCGAGCATATCTCTTGCTGATGGGTTGGTGTCTAATGGTTACCAGGGAGACTTGTGGTGAAAGAAGTCATTGAGGAGAGACTTGAACGTTTAGAATGACTCATCCTGACAGTGTATGTCTTGCTGACTATTATTCACAATTTTGTCATTGGGGAGACTCTTGGCCAAAATTTTTTCACTTAGTATGATCTCCTGCCAATGGTTGTGGTCTCATTGATAGGTATATTACTTTGGTATGACCTCTTGGTGATAGCGGTGGTCTCTTTGACTATTCTATGCTCGGTGTGATGTCTTTCCAATAGCGATGGTCTTCCCGATAGAGCTACATGTGTTGATCATCGGTATGAAGTCTTAGTGATATGGCTTGTCTCACCAACATCTTTGCACAATGAACATCGGTAAGACTTGAGCACTCTATATGACTCATAGTGAATGCGATAGTCTTGCTAATGAGTCTGTTGTGGACTTCAGTGAGAGGTCTCACTGATCTTTCCTATAGCAATTGTTTGGTCGATGGTTCTGAAGTGGATATCAATATGATGTCTTAGCAATAGGGTGAGTTTGAGCGACAATTTCAAACTCGATATGAATCTTTTCAATGGGTGATGACTCTGGCCAATAATGATAGATGGGCTTTGTGGTATCAGGGAGACATGGCCTAGTGTCTCAATGACATGTGACACAGTTTGAATTCCTTGACCATTTTTCTATCCTACGTGGTTTGTTTTCGACCAATCAGAGAAGCAAAAGGTGAACCTCTAGTAGTTGGACTATTGTGATCATTCCTGTGAGGAAGATACACAAACCATGAACAACATGGATACACTTTTTAATCAAAGATGATGAATGATTCGATGAACAGTTGGATGAGTAACAGTGTGAGATAACAAAGTGTTGCTCAATTGAATATGATTTTTTTTGAGTGAATTCTATGGATGTTTCTGAGAGAAATTTTGTGTAAGGTTGATTAGTGAATATTATTCTGTTGTAAATTGACATCAAAGAGTGAAGCCCGTACTCTGTATGTATTTTTTTTACTATAATACAAAGGGGTTTTTCTTGGTGTCATGGGTTTTTCTCCCGTAAGGGTTTTCCCACATAAATCTATTGTTCATCTATGTATGTTCATTTCTCTGTTTCTATTATTTCTTTCATGAATATCTTAATTGAACTATAATTGTGAAATTTAAAGACACCTCTTTATTCTTCCCTAAGGTTTTGACGTTAAGAGAGTTTGTTCCGCACCTTAGCTTTCCTTACAAGTGGTATTAGAGCCTGGCTAGTTGTGTTATCCTTGGGGGTACATTGGGTTTTTTGTGTTAATTTTGTTCAGTGGAAGTCTTGTAGAAGTCTGGTAATTCTGAATTACAGATTAAGATGGCAAGCACATCATGAAAGATTGAAATTAAGAAATTCAATGGTAGTAACTTTGAGTTGTGAAAACTTAAAATGGAAGATCTATTGGTTGATCATGATCTATAGATTTTTGTATCTGGAATGAAGCCTATAGGCATGAAGCAAGAGGATTGGGACCTTGCAGATAGAAAATCAAAGGGGCCGATAAGGATATGTTTAGCATACTCTGTTCTTCTAAATGTTCATGAAGAAAAGAATGGTAGCTATTTATCAGGGAAAGTCCTTGGCGAATAAATTTTTCTTGAGGAAGAAGTTGTACACTTTGATAATGCAGGAGGGAGGGTCTATTACTGATCATTTGAATGCTTTCAACATGTTCATTTCTTAGTTAGCATATGTGAGTGTGAAGATTGATGAAGAAGATCGCTGCATGTTGTTGTGTTCTTTGCCAAATTCTTGGGATCACTTGGTGATGGCTATTGGGAGTACAACATCCACTTTGAAGATGGAAGATGTTGTTGCTTCTCTGTTATCAGAAGAAATGAGAAGAAAATATTCAAAGATGGAAAATGAGGCTCTTGTTGTTCGAGGAAGATCGAAAGAAAAAGGAAAGAAGAAGGACAAGAAGTATAGATCAAAATAAAAAATGAGATCAAAGTATCCTGGAAAGAATTCCAAGGTGAAGTGCTAGAATTATGGGTAACCTGGTCATGTTTGTAAGGATTGTAAAGAGGAGAAAAAGAAGAAGAAGAAGAAGAATTCTTCCGACAATGATTCTTTTCAAAGTGATGAAGATGCTTTCATTGCAACTTTGGCTACACAGGCATCAAATGATATTTGGCTAATTGATTCTGGAGCATCTTTCCACATGAAATCTCATAGAGATTGGTTCACTAAGTATGAAAGATACGATGGTGGAAAGGTGTATTTGGAAAGTGATTCATATTTGGAAATAGTTGGTCATGGAAGAGTCAGAATTCAATTCCCTGATGGAAGAGTGAAGAGAATCAATGATGTGATGCATATACTAGGTTTGGCTCGAAATTTACTTTCTATAAGTAAGATAAATGATATTAGAGTGCAAGTCATGTTCTCTGGAAATGGATGTAAGATGACTAGAGGCTCAATGGTGCTAGCAAGGGGTGCTTGTATTGGTACCTTGTATAAGTTGGATGCACATGTTGTGCAATGCAATAGTGGTTCTATAAAGTCACAAAAATCTACTCATGGAGAAAAGAAGGTAAAAATTCTTGATAGTGTAAATTCTATGGAAGTTAAACTTCCAGCAGAAAAGACTGATCTAGCATCATAGGCTTGGCCATATTGGAGAAAAAGGTTTAAATACCTTGAAGAATAAAAACCTAGTTGAAGGGCTTGATGATAGTAACCCTGAATTTGAATTTTGTGAACATTGTATATTTGGTAAACAATGCCATGTTTCATTTTATTCGAGTCCTCACAAATCTTCTAGTTTTCTTGATTATATACATTCTGATGTTTTTGGTCTAGTAAATGTTCCTTCTCCGTCTAAATCAAGATATTATGTATCCTTTATTGATGATTATTCAATAAGGGCATTGTCTCTTTCTTGAAAAGTAATCAGAAGTGTTTAGTCAGTTTAAGTAATTTAAGAACCTTGTACAAAATTAGACTGGAAGAAAAATAATTTTTTTATGGACTGACAATGGTGGTGAGTTTTGTTCTAATGAGTTTGAGAGGTATTGTAAAGATCATGGGATTAAAAGACATAAAACTACACCTTACACTCCACAACAGAATGGAGTTGTCGAAAGGTTCAATAGGACAGTGATGGAAAGAGCACAAAGTATGTTGAGTAGTGCTGGCTTGGAGGAGAAGTTATGGGTTGAGGCAGTTACTACAACATGTTACTTGATAAACCATTCTCCCTATTCTGCTCTTGTTGAGAAAACACCTTCAGAAGCATGGTCTGGAAAGAAGCCCTCTCTGAGACACATTTGAGTCTTTGGCTATGAGGCATATGCACATGTGCCAAATGAGAAAAGATCTAAATTGAAAAATAAGATTGTTAAATATTTTTTTATTAGTTATAGTGCTGGCATAAAAGGATACAAGCTTTGGAATCCTAATATGGAGAAGGTTCTATAAAGCATAAGTGTTATCTTTTGTGAGATGAAGCCTTCTACCTTGGATTTGCAATGAGAGACAAAATCAGAAAACAAAAAGGATGTTGAATTTCCTCCTATACTAGATAAAGAGGAATTCAAAATTCAAAATATACCTAAAACTGAGGAGAGCTCAAGTAGTATTGAGAGTTCTGAAGAAGAAGAACTTCAGCCTCAACAAGTGAGGAGGCCAAATCATGAAAGAAAGCAACCTGATAGGTATAGTTTTTCTTTGATAGATTATACTTGTGCCTATGCTTTAATTTCTAGCACTAATGAGCCTAGGATTGTGAAAGATGCATTTAGAATGTCTGATTCAAACTCTTGGTTGGAAGCCATGAATGAAGAAATGGCATCATTAGAAAAGAATGATACTTGGAGTTTGGTGCCCTTGCCTGAAGGAAAAAAAGTTGTGGGATGCAAATGGGTATTTAGAAAGAAAATAGGTCTGGATTGTAGTGTGGAAAAGTATAAGGTAAGGTTAGTTGCAAAGGGTTATTCCCAAGTAGAAGGAATTGATTATGAGGAATTTTTTCTCCTATAGCTAAGTTGACGTCCATTAGATTTCTTTTGTCACTTGCAATAGTGTATGACTTAGAAATTGAACAGATGGATGTGAAGACAACATTTCTTCATGGTGATCTTGAAGAAGAAATTAATATGTCCTAGCCTGAGCACTTTGTGGAGAAAGGTAAAGAAAAATTGGTTTGCAAGTTGAAAAAATCTCTGTATGGATTAAAGCAGTCTCCTAGAATGTGGTACCAAAAGTTTGACACTTTTGTTTTGTCATTGGGATTTGTAAGATTAAAATCTGATCATTGTGTGTATTACAAAGCTAAAAGTGATCGAATTCTTATTATTTCTCTCTATGTTGATGATATGTTTTTCATAGGCAATAATAAGTCAATGATTTCTGATCTTAAGTCCCAGTTGTATGAAAAGTTCAAAATGAAAGATCTTGGTGCAACAAGATATATTCTAGGAATTGAAATAACCAGGGATAGGAAGAGTAGAAAATTTTGGCTTAGTCGGAGTAAGTATATTAAGACTGTTCTGTGATGAAGGATTTCAGCAAAACAGAATAAGTTAGTATCACATGCATGCAATATTATCCAAACAAAATAATAGAATGCAAAGGAGAAATGTGAAGGAAAAGGAATGAAACTAGAACAGTCTCACCCATTTCTCTCCTCCATGACTAACTTCTATTATACCTTCTAGCTTCCTGTAATAATGGATGCCCTCAAATTTTGAGGAGCAAACTCTATATTCCTAGACCTAAACAAGACTTTGAAAGATTTATTTTAAAAGATTTATGCAAATAGAAAATAAAATCTAAGTGTAAATATTCAAATAATAATGGCTAGAATGAAAGAAATGACAATAAACAAGGAATCTAAATTTTTTAAGAAATTCAAGATCACAATCAAGGTCCCTAAAATGAGAGCAAAATTGTCATTTTATAGAAAATGCAATTTTGCACGGACGGATGAGATGAGAGATTGAGAAAATGCCCTAGAATCAATGGTTATGATTCAAAATGGCAACTCTCAATTAGGGTTAGGGCAAAATGCCCAAATGTGTGAATATATTTAATTAAATAAATTAAATCAAGGATAAATGTGACAGTTGAGATGAAATTAGCAAAAAACAAAATATAAGAAGATGGGATTTTAGAAAATTAGTAATTTTAGAAATTACTTGATTTGTAGAAGAATCTTTCCATTTTGAATTAAATTAATTCAAAATATGGATTTTGTGAGATAATGAGTAATTGATTTTTGAAATTAATTACTAAAAGAAGAATTAGTTAACTATGTGAGACAATTTTAAATAAATTGTTTTATTTAAAAATAAAGAAGTGTCACATACAGTAATTAAATAATTAAAAATACTTATTTAATTTAGAAGAAGTGGTTAATTAATTAAATAAATTAGCAAATCTATTTAATTAAAAGAGAGGATTTAGGAATTAGTGACATATTGAATAAATATATTAAAATATATTTATTTGATAATCAGGAGGACATTAATGACAGATTAATTAAATAAAATGAGAAATTTATTTAATTATGAGTTGAATTTAGATAATTAGTGACGCATTAAATAAATATGATTTATTTATTTAATAATCAGGAAGAATAGAAGACCCTGAATTAATTAAATAATTGTGAATTATTTAATTAATAGTTGAAGATGGGTTAGGAACATAATTAAAGTGTCATAATTATGCTAGGACGAAAAAATGGTAAAAAATGAAGGTTGTAGGACTAGGTCATTTTTAAGTGTCTACATGTTCTAGAGAGATTTTTGTAAGACTAATTGCAAGTAGCTAGTTGTTCTAGTTTTGTAGGGAACAAAGCTATCGGTTGAAGATTGTCCAAAATCTCCTACTGAGATGGAGGACATGACTAGTGTGCATTATGCTAGTGCAGTTGGAAGTCTAATGTATGCAATGGTATGTACAAGGCCATACATTGCTCAAGCAGTGGGAGTACTTAGTAGGTTTATGGCTAATCCTGGAAGATCACATTGTGATGTTATGAAAAGAGTGTTCGGATATTTGAAGGGCACTTCTGAATATGCATTGTGTTAACATGGCAGCTTGGTTGAATCACAGAGGACTCTCAACATTCAAGGCTATGTGGATTCTGATTAGGCAGGGGACATTGACAATAGAAGATCCACAAGTGGATATATTTTTATGATGAATGGTGGTGCAGTGAGTTGGATGAGTAAGCGGCAAGCTGTAGTCACTTTGTCCACTATAGAGGAAGAATACATGGCAGACACACACACATGTAAAGAAGCAATTTGGTTAAAACTTTTGTGTTCTAACATTGGTTTTGATGTAGGGAAAATAAAAATTTACTGTGACAGTAGAGTGCTATTTGTTTAGCGAAGAATCCTACTTTCCATGCCAGGACAAAACATATAGATGTACAGTATCATTTTGTACGAGATATGGTGGAGGATGGAAAGGTCTGTTTAAAAAAGTGGATACTCTGGAGAATGTTGTAGGTGCATTGACGAAGCCAGTGAGCATAGACAAGTTTAGGTGGTGTGCCAGTTCGATGGGCCTCAGTGCCCATGAATTTCAATAGTTTTGTTGTGCTCTAGAGGTATCAATAAGATCTTTGTCAAGTGGGAGATTGTTGGAAAATGTGCCTCAATCTTACTGTCATGTAAAATCCTATGAGAGAAAAGTCAGTGAGACTCTCAGAATGTCTTACTGACTAGCAGTAGTGTTCTAAATCCTTGAAGTGCTCGAGTCACCAAGAATTTGGTTCTGTCTTGCCGATGGGAGTCATTGGCAAGACATGTCGATCACTGTGAGTTTCCCATCTCTTTTCAACCGAGCAGATCTCTTTTCGATGGGTTGGTGTCTAATGGTTATCTGGGAGACTTGTGGCAACATAAGTCATCAGGGAGAGACTTGAACATTCAGAATGACTCATCCTGATAGTGTATGTCTCACTAATTGTTATTCACAATGTTGTCATCAGGGAGACTCTTGGCCAAAAGGTTTTCACTTAGTACTCTTGCCGATGGTTGTGGTATCGCTGATGGGTATATTACTTTGGTATGACCTCTTGGTGATAGCAGTGATCTCTCCAACTATTCTATGCTCAATGTGATGTCTCGCTGATAGCGATGGTCTTGCCAATAGAGCTACATGTGTTGATCATTGGTATGAAGTCTTAGTGATATGGATTGTCTCGCCAACAACTTTGCACAATGAACATCAATAATACTTAAGGGCTCTATATGACTCATAGCGAATGTGATAGTCTTGTCAATGAGTCTATTGTGGACTTTGGTGAGAGGTCTTGCCGATCTCACCAATAGCGATTGTCTAGCTGATGGTTCTGAAGTGGATATTGATATGATGTCTTAGTGATAGGGTGAGTCTGAGTGATAGTTTTGAACTTGATATGACTCTTGTCAATGGGTGATGACTCTAGTCAAAAATGATAGATCAGCTTTGTGGCATCTAGGAGACACAACCTAGTGTCTCACTGACATGTGACATAGTTTGAATGCCTTGACCATTTTTCTATCCTATGTTGTTTATTTTTGACCAATTAGAGAAGAGAAAGGTGAACCACTAGCAGTTGGACTATTGTGACCGTTCCTGTGAGGAAGTTCAATAGATCACAAATGACATGGATATAATCTGTAATCGAAGATGATGAATGATTTGATGAATAGTTGGATGAGTAACAATGTGAGATAACGAAGTGTTTCTTGATTGAATATGAATTGTTCTGAGTGAATTCAATGGATGTTTTCTAAGAGGATTTCTATGTATGGTTGATTAGTGAATATTATGCTACTGTAAATTGACATCAGAGAGTGAAGCCTATCCTCTATATGTAATTTTTTTACTATAATACAAAGGGGTTTTTCTTGGTGTGGTGGGTTTTTCTCCTATAAGGGTTTTCCCATGTAAATCTAGTGTTCATATATGTATGTTCATTTCTCTATTTCTATTATATCTTTCATGAATATCTCAATTGAATTGTAATTGTGAAATTTAAAGACACCTCTACATTCTTCCTTGAGGTTTTGGCATTAGGAGAGTTTGTTCCACACCTTAACTTTCCTTACAAAGGGAAGACTTGGGAGTGTTGGAGTTATAGAAGGTTAGAATAACATGTAGTGAAGAATGAAGGGAAGAATCAAATCTACAAATTAGTAGATGCATGTAACAAGTAGCCCATAGGATGGCATGTAATCTGTAACACCATTCTAGTAATAAAAGAAAATATTTGTTCTCTTCTTGCATCTAGTTCTCTTTTTTCTTGTATGTGGTGAGATTTTATACATAAGGGGAGGACCCCTCATCAGGTGGTATTAGAGCAAGAGTTCCTGAGTTTGTAACAAAGCATCGAATGTGAGGCAATTACAGTAGGACCTGTGAGTGTGGGTTGAGATCAAGATTCCTCCAAGACCTGCCCAACTTGGTAGAGGTAGAAGTAGAGGTGGTGGAGGAAGAGATTCACTCAGAGAAAAAATCAGAGCCCTCAAAAGGCAGATGCAAGCCTTGCAATAAGAGGTCTAAAGAGGGAGAGGAGTACATTAGGAAAGAGATGGTAGTGATGATGAAACAAAAGAGGAATTGGAAGAGGAAGAATAGGATCAAGTAGATCCTGGATAGCTGAGATTACTAAGAGAAATATCCAGTCTGTGAAAGAAACCAAAAATGGAAGTTTCAAATTTTCGTGGGAGGTTGAACCCATAAGAATTGATCAATTGGATTAATGATATGGAAGAATTTTTTGAATTTAAGGAGATTGAAGATCCTCACCAAGTGAAGTTTGCAAAGACCAAGTTAAAGTCCCATGCTAGTATTTGGTGGAAAGAGATCTAGCTAGAAAGAGGGAGACAAGGGAAGCATAGAATTTCCAATTGGGACAAAATAGTGTCAAAATTCAAGAAACAGTTCATGCTAGTAGATTATGAATTGGAATAGCTCAAGTAGATGCAAAACCAATGAAAAGGAACAAGGAATGTGAAGGAGTACATAGAGGAATTTCACAAGGTACTAATTCAGAAAGGACATTCTAAGGAAAACAAGGAGAAATTTGCTCGCTACATTAATGGTCTGAAAAATAGCATACAAGAAGAATTGGCACTAGTAAGAATGACTACCATTGAGGATCTTATTAGTTCTCTCTAAAGGTTAAATAAAAACTAAGAAAAAGGTTTGAAAGCAAGCAAAGAGGTGAAGGTCGAGGTGGAAAGACTAGTAAATGACCATATGGAGGTCTAAGTGACGATCATAAGAAGGGTGAAGGATCTAGTATCAGTTAAGATCAGCAAAGAGATGACTCATATTAGACTCATGATTAGAATATTGGAGATCAAAGAGGTAGAGGAAGGCATGGGCATGGACCAAGAAGAGGAGGTTTCAAAGGAACATGTTTCCAATGTGGTGAAGAGGGACATAGGGCATATGAGTGCTCACAACACCAATAGAAGAAAACAAGAGGCATGAAGGCAAGGTACAAGTAGCCCATGTAGATGAAGACACTTGGTCCTAATAGTACAAAGATGTAGAAAGGGGTGAGTCCCTTGTTGTTAGAAGGGCCTTGATGAATGAAGAGAAGGAGCTCAACCAACCAAATAATTTATTTTGCACCCACTATAAGTTTGAAGGCAAGATCTACAATGTCATCATTGATGAAGGTAGCACTAAAAAACTAGTGTTAGAAGAAATGGTAACCAAATTTTAGCTAGAGAGGAGAAGGAACCTGAGTCCATATCAGATTGCATGGTTGCAAAAGGATCAAACAATACTAATTAATGAACAATTCCTAAAAAAATTCAAAATTGGTAACTACAGAGATGAGGTTTAGTGTGATGTGATACCCATGGATGCTTGTCACATGTTATTGGGTTGACCATGGCAGTTTGATCAATGAGTAGTGCATCATGGACACATGAACACGTATTCACTAACAAAGGATGGAGTTCAACATAAGTTGAAGCCTCTAAAGGAAGCAAACAAAAAAGTATGCAACAATGCATGATTTTTTTTGGTCGATGAAAATAAATTATTGGAAGGTATGAGACATGAACACATGTGTTTTGCTAGATTAATTCCAATGTATTATTCCTAATAATGTTCTTGAAGGATTACTACCAATAAGGAAGATTATTCATCAGATGGATTTGATTCCTGGAGCCAATTTTCTAGATAAGGCAGCCCATCGAATGACTCCAACAGAGAATGAAGAGTTGAATAGACAAGTGCAAGAGTTGTTGTGAAAGGGATTGATTAGGGAGAGTTTGAGTCCATGTGTAGTACCTACAATACTAGCACCTAAGAAGGATAGAGAATTGTGAATGTCTAATGATTCAAGAGCCAGTAATAAGATTACTATCAAGTATTAGTTTCCCTTGCCAAGGATGGATAACATTATGGATTTCCTGAGTGGGGTTGAGTATTTCAAAAATATTGATCTGAAGAGTGCTTACCACTAAATTCAAATTAGAGGAGATGAATGGAAGACAACTTTCAAGACCAAAGAAGGCCTATATGAGTGGTTAGGCATGCCTTTTGGGTTGACCAATGCACCTGTGACATTCATGAGACTCATGAATGAGGTATTGAAAGAATTTCTAGGTAAGTTTGTCATTATTTACTTGGATGACATTTTTATTTTTAGTAAGATGTTGGAGGAGCATGTGATGCATATTTGAGAAGTTTTTGAGAAGATTTGAGAGGAGAAGTTGGTGATCAACTTGAAGAAGTGTAGTTTTGTGAATCGTGAACTAGTGTATCTAGGATTTTTTATCTTAGCAGAGGCTCTAAAAATGGATCCAGAAAAGGTGAAAGCCATTGTGGAGTGACCAACGCCAAGGAGCGCTACTGAAGTAAGATCTTTTCATGGTCTAGTTAGTTTTTACCAAAATTTCATTAAGGGATTCAATAGTATTTGTGCACCCCTAACTGAAGTAATAAGGGGATATAAAAGAATTCAAATTGAGTATAGGAGCAACAAAGAGTCTCGATTTTACAAAGAAGGTCATGTAGCAGCCTATTTTGGCACTCCCATATTTCAATAAAGTGTTTTAGGTGGACTGTGATGCTAGTGGCAATGCCATTAGAGCTGTTTTAAGTCAGGAAGGTCAACCTGTTGCTTATTTTAGCGAGAAGTTGAATGATGCAAAGAAGAAATATTTTGTTTATGATTAGGAATTTTATGCCATAGTTCAGTCTTTGAAAAAGTGGAGACATTATTTGTTTCTAAAATAATTTTTTTTTTACTGATCATCAAGATTTATAGTATTTAAATAGTCAAGGAAAATTGAACCAACAACATTTGAAGTGGGTGGAATTTTTGTAGAGTTATACATTTGTGTTAAAGAATAGGAGTGAAAGGTCAAATAGAGTTGCAGACTCCTTAAGTAGGAGACAAAATTTGTTAGTGGAATTGCAAGTTGAAATAGTTTGGCTCAATGAACTCAAAATTTTGTATCCAGGAGATCTTAATTTTGTAGAGGCTTGGAAAGCTTGCATGGAGCCTATCATATTGGATAGGATGATATGGTTGGATTTTACAATCTAAGATGGTATGTTGTCTAGAAGGAATCAGTTATGTATTCCCAGAAGTTCCATGAGAGATAATTTGGTCAAAGAGAAGCATAATGGTGGATTGGTAGGACACTTTGTTTGAGATAAGACCATTGCCATTGTTGGTGAACATTATTATTGGCCATAGTTGTAGTAGAAAGTGAAGAAGTTTGTATAGAACTATAGAATATGTCAAATCATTAAAGGAACAAGTTAGAATATGGTGTTATACTAGCCATTACCTATACTAGAAAGGTCATGGGAAGATATCAATATGGAATTTTTTCTTGGTTTTCCAAGGACTTAGCATGGTCATGACTCCATATTTGTCATGGTGGATAGATTCTTGAAGATGGCACAATTCATTCTATGTCATATGACCAATGATGTTGTTCATGTTGCAAAATTATTCTTCAAGGAGGTGGTAAGACTACATTTTCTACCCAAGAGCATATTTTTAGATTGAGATACCAAGTTTGTTGGGTATTTATGGAGGACATTGTGGAAGAAGTTAAAAAATGAATTGAATTTTAGCTCAACACATAATCTGCAAAAATATGGACAAACGAAGGTAGTGAATAGGAGTTTTGGTAGCTTGCTGAGATGCTTAGTAGGAGACAGACCCAAAGGATGGGATTTTATTTTACCTCAAGAAGAATTTTCTTACAATAATTCTATCAATAGGAGCACTGGTAGATCACCATTCTAAATTGAGTACTAGAGTAGTCCAAGAACTAATAATGAATTGAGAAAGATGGATAAGGAAGGAAAACGTAGTGTTGAAGCTAAGGATTTTGTTGAACATATAAAGAATGTGCATGAATAAGTTAAGGAGCATATTAATAAGATGAAAACATAGTACAAGGAAAAGGAAGATCAAAAAATAAGGCATAAGGATTTTGTTGTCAAGGATGAAGTCAAGGTTACCAGTTGGTACATACAATAAGCTGAAGATGAAGAAGTTTGGACCGTGTAAGAATTTGAAGAAGCATGACTTGGGGAGCATGTACGAGGTTGATTTTCCAAGTGGAATTCATGTCTCACTTGTATTTAACATTTTAGATCTAACAAAGTATTAGGAAGGAGATAAGGAGCACAATTTGGTAGAGGCATAATGGAGTGTTCTAACAATGGCAGTAGAAAAATCAGAAATTAAAGAGATCTTGGATAGTCATGTGGAAGAAGCACCAGGAATAGATAGTACAATGAATACCTAGTGAAGTGGAAGGGAAGGAAAATAGAAGATTCAATTTGGTTTTTTGATTCAAAGGTTAGCCATCTTGGTTTTCCTCTAACTCCCAAAAAGTGACAGAGTCACTTTTCAAATTACCTCGGGTGTATGATGTAGGAGCATCCAAGGTGAGAAGCAACATTGCATCAATCTAGTTATTTTAATTCTAATAAGGGCTTGACAGTTCTGTATCTAATCATCATCGAGTTCCTTCTTTTAGTGTACAAAATTTTCACTGTGACATTGGGTTTTCATTGGGAGAAAGTTCTCCATCCCTTTGAAGTGCTAATGGTACTTTCAGTGCACAGTGGGGATATTTTAGCGAGAGTCATGCTTTTCAGTGAGACAATCATGAAAGTCTCTTTGACATTCTGATGGACTGTGGGCTTAGTTGATCATTGTGTCAAGGTGACCTTATGGTTTCATCAAGAGTTACTCTTGAGTCTGTTCAACAAGGAGATAACCCATCTGAGTCTCATCGAGGATGTGGTGGTGGCGATGTTGGGGAGACATACATGGTTTGATGCGAATTCTTTCAAAGTATTTTTGATATTTTGATTAACCTTTATCAATTTGACATGGTGGTTATGGAGGGAGATGAGCTAGGGTCTTGGTGACATTCTGATGGTGGGAGAAAAATGGATATGGTCAATGGTGGTGGATGGCGAGTTTCATCATGACACCTAGCGAAGCGATATTTGATGTATTCCACATCGTTGTTAAGGAATACATATTCATTGGCTAACTTGGTGGAGCTAATAATAATGAGATAATGACTTAGTGGTTTTGAAAGCTTATTGGGAGATAATGACTACTACAACACGATTAAGGGAAGACAAGGTTGATCAAGAGAATTAGAACAATATATAAAGTTGAAGGAATATAAGCACATGGTAGAGTAGAGAGTATTGGATTTATGGGTGTGAATAAGATGCAGTGAAGAATGAAGGGTGAACTTAGATCTGCAAATCGGTAGGTGCATGTAACAAGCAACCTATAAGATGGCATGTAATCTATAACATCATTCTAGTAATAAAAGAAAAGATTTTTTTCTCTTCTTGCATCTGGTTGCTCTTTTTGTGTGTATGTGGTGAGATTCTATAGGTAAGGGAAGGACACTTCATCAAAAAATAAATTATTACTTCACTTCCTTCAAATTCAATGTTGAATTCTATGTAAATCTAATAGGATTAATGAAAATTATGAAAAGAATGGGTCTATATTCTCAAATTTAAACAAAAAAACTATAATAAACATTTGAACTCTAGAAACATTAAAAATATTTCCTCATATAATCAAATTTGATATAAAAACTTTAATTTTTTATGATCTACATTGTCAAATGAATAAAAGGTGGTGGAAAAGTGATAGAATATAAAAATAATGCTTGTGCAAGATGTCAACACAATGAAAAAGAATTTATTTTTTAGATAATGCATGAAAACCAGACAAAATCAAAGAATGTGGACATAAAACATGTGTCCCATTCATCTTTTTATCATTTTTAGTGTAGGCTATTTGGCACTCACCAAATAACCTTTATCGAGATTTTTCAACCCTTAACAGATTGGGAAAGAAGAGAGAGAGAAAGAGAGAGGGGGGAAGAGAGAGAGAGAAATAAGGAAAGGGAATGAGTGAGAGAGAGACACACACACATAAAGACCCTCACTTGTAAATGCTTTATCCTCAAATGTAACCCTAAACTCTATACTAATACCTTCAACTATAAACTAAATACCCTAAACCTTACACCTTAACCCTAGATACCTTATACCATCAACCCTAAACTCTACACCCTCTACCTATACCCCCAGTTGACCATACTTCCAATACCCTCAACCCTATAATCATTACCCTTAATCCTAAACTATACACTCTATACCCTAAACCCTATACTTATACCCTTGACCCTATAACCCTATATGCTAAATCCTCAACCCTATACCTTATACCTTATACCCTCAACCATAAAGTTAATACCCTAAAATATAAACCCTATAATACCCTACACCTTATACCATATGTACCCTAAACCTTGTATCATCAATGTTGTACCCTAAACCCTATACCAATAACTTAAACCTTAAACCCTATACCCTATAACCCTAAACCTTGTACCATCAATATTATACCTTAAACTCTATACCACTACCATAAAACCTAAACCCTGAACCCTAAAATGTACCCTAAACCTTGTACCATCAATCTTGTACCCTAAACCCTATACTAGTACCCTAAAACCTAAACCCTAAACTAGGTATACCCTAAAACCTATAGCCTATGTACCCTAAACCTTGTATTATCAATCTTGTACCCTAAACCCTATACCAATACACTATACCCTATGTTCCCTAAACCTTGTACTAGCAATATTCTACCCTAAACCCTATACCTAAACCCTATATCCTATACCTAGATGGGGAGAGAGAGGGGTGAGATAAATAAAGAAAGATAGGAAAATCCCTAATGAAGGTTGAAGCTTGAGTTAGTCTTCTTTGGCATGAACAAGATAGTTTCTAGCACTCCTCATATCCCACCTATATCATTAGAATATCGTAAGATGGAGTAAATAAATAATGACAAGTTAAAATTTATAGATATTTTTGTCACTAATTCTTGTTGGATGCTTTGGTTGTGTTGTTGATATCTGGTTGTCATTGATGTCAACACTATTGGCATTGATGTCTTAGAAGTTGTATATGTTGAGGATATTGAGAAAATTGTAATGAAATAAGTTGCAAATTGTCAGTTGTGAAGTGAAGTTCAGTCTGTCAATTAGTTCAATATGTTGATGATCAGTGGTTGTGGATTAAAGGGTTTCTTTTTTAGTATATCTAGTTTATCCATATTAAGTTTTAGAGGTTCGTGTGAAGATTTGATCATGTTATGAAGATTTGTATTCTTACAATAATTTTGTTGCTCTAGTTGGTGTTCCTAAATGAAGATGATGTGATTTTAGTAAGCTCAATTACTAAGGATTCTTCTATGGTGATTCATGATGTTTGTGGATGTTTCTAGATCATGCTCTATCTATTTTTCACATTTTTCATTGATCATTGTGCTCACAATAGGAGATTTTCTCTTGCGTGTTCACAATTTTCTTGTTCTTGGGTGACAGGGTGTTGTAGCATGTTGTGGATCTTCAAGGAAATTTTTTTGAAGGTGGTTCATGTTTGAGAATTTTAATTTTTGGGTTTTCACTATGTTGTGGCCGACCTTGGTTGATTCACATTAACAATCTTTAATTTTTTGGGTCAAAAATTTGTATTCATTTTATTATTTTGTTGAGTTTGACATGTAGTGATGTAATTTCTTGTTGCGGATATATATAACTAATTTTTTATACCATTTGAAGGAATGGTATGTGTGAATAATGCTCTAAATATTTTGAAGGAAAAGCAGAGTGTGAAGAAGAGTGAAGAAGAGAATAAGTTTTCATAAGCTTAACTGAAATTGTAATCAATCATTAGCAAATGCTACTTTCTCAGTTCAATTCTTGTGGATGTAATCCAAATATTTTTTAAGATAGTGAGTCTTCCTTTTGTAATTGAGCAGTGAACTCTAGGCAGTGTGCCTAAATGCATGTGCATTCCCCATTCATATTTCTTTATAATTTTAATAGGGAATAATATTGTGGATTGACCTCCACCATGGTTTTTCCCATAATAGAGTTTCCACATAAAAATCTTGGTGTTATGTGTGCTCTTGATGTGTTGTTGATTTATGATTTCATGGTTATTGATCAGATCTGAGAATAAGGTTAATAAGTTGAATAAGTTCAAAATTTTGAGACAACTGATTCAAGCCCCCTTCTCAGTTGTCTTCCCTTGTGATTCCAACAATTGGTATCAGAGAAGGTTCCTTGGAAGAAGTTTAATAGCTTGAGGTGATCTGAGATGGTGATATACAAGAAGGATAGTCCGAGATTTGATGGAACAAATTACTCTTTGTGGAAGACTCGAATGGAGTGTCGTCTAAGATGCATTGGTGAATTCTATTGGAGTATTACAAGAAATAGGTATGTCATTCCCTAGAATGTTCCTACAACTAATGTTAAGATTAGGGATGTTGAGTACAATATCAGAGCTAAGGAAGCATTGTTGAGTGCTTTGACTGATTCTAAAATAACAAATGTTATGGATCTGAAGTTTGCTTATGAGATCTAGAAAAAATTGGAAAACTTGTATGAAGGTGATGCTACTGTTAAGATTGCTAAGTTACAAAGTCTAAAAGGGAAATATGAAATATTGAGGATGGGTGATGATGAAAACATTACTACTTTCATGCAAAAGAGTGAATGAACTTGTGTGTGGTATCAGATGTGTTGGTGGATAGTTGGAAGAATCAAAGATTGTTGCTAACATTCTTAGATCCTTTCCTAATTCTTACAAAGTCAAAGCTATAGCTATTGAGGAGCTCCAAAGTGTGACAAATGTTACTAGAGATATGTTGATTGGTAAGCTAACTACTTTTGAGTTAAGTGAGTTTGGTGATGCTCTTCCTAAGATATAATCTGCATTCAAGGCTACAACTTCTAGGAGAGATAAGCAGAGATATGATCTAGGAGAAAGTTTTTCTAGAAAGGTATTCAAGTATGAGCAAGAAATGAGACAGATTGAAGAAGAAGAAAGAGTAATGAATGATCTTGAATCACTTATTGTCAAAAGGGAAGCCAAATGAGAAGGTAAGTATAAAGGGAAATTTCCTATTAAATGTTTTTCTTGCAATAAGATAGGTCATTTTGCATCAAGGTTTCAAGCCTAGATTTCAAAAAATGGTGTTATTATGTTGTCGATGAAGGTGTGATAGATGATGAATTTGATAAATGGAATGCAAGTGAGGATGAATGGGTATTTATTTCTATCAAGGAAAATGACCTTGTACCTATTTAATCTGTTAGTTGCTCAAATGTGGAGAAAGTCCTAGCTGCTCGAGTTGAAGAGAAAGATGAAAGAGTGATTGACAGTGGATTCTCTCATCAAATGATAGGTGATAAAAGAAAATTTGTAAGCCTAGAAAAGTATGATGGAGGTGTTGTAAGATTTGGTGATGACAAAGCAAGTGTAATCTATGGAAGAGGATCGATTTCTCTTGATGGTAAGAATAATACTGATGATGTTCTATATGTGGAAGGTTTGAAGCATAATCTCTTGAGTGTCAAATATATGGTTGAAAAGGGATACAACCTTGAATTAAAGAATGGTAAGTGTAGAATATTAGGAAGTTCCAAAAATGTGATTGCTTCATGTACAAAAATAAAAGGTAACATCTTTCACCTGAATGCTACTATAAAAGTTGTCTGATTTCTCAAGTTGATGAGAGTTGGATGTGGCATAGGAGAATGTGTCATGTAAGCTTTGACAATATTGTTAAGATAAGTTCTACTCAGGTAGTGAGAGATATTCCTAAGTTGGTATAGCCTACTAATACTATATGCAAAGAATATCAGTTAGGGAAGCAAACTAAAATTTCATTTTAGAGCAAATAACATTGTTTAAATGAAGTATTGGAGCTTATGCATATTGATTTGTGTGGTCCTTATAGAGTCATAAGCTTACAAGGGAACATGTACTTCATGTTACTTATTGATGATTACTCTAGATCGATGTGGGTTACTTTTTAAGGGATAAATCTGAAGCTCTAGAAAATTCTAGATTTTTAAGGCTATGGTTGAGATAAAGATAGGTTTGGAGATTAAATGTCAAAGATTAGATAGAGGTGGTGAATTCACTTCCCATGAGCTTAATTATTTTTGTGAAGTGCATGGGATAAAGAGACAATTATCTACCCTACAGACCCCTTAGAAAAATGGAGTTGTGGAAAGGAGTGAATTAATCATGCAAAGATGAACATTAGGTGGAAGCAATGAAAGAAGAACTACAACAAATTGAGAAGAATAATACATGGATTCTTATTCCTCGATCTAACAAAAAAGTAATTGGAACTAAATGGGTCTTTAGAAACAAACTAAATGAACAAGGTGAAGTTGTTAGAAACAAAGCAAGATTGGTGTGTAAAGGATATTCTCAGATGGAAGGAATTTACTTTGAAGAAACTTTTTATCCTATTGCTAGGATTGAAGCTGTGAGATTATTTCTTGCTTATGTTGCTTACAAAAATTACAAGGTTTATTAGATGGATGTCATGTCAACATTTCTAAATGGCAAACTGGAAGAAGAGGTGTATGTTGAGCAACCTGATGGATTTCAATTGATTGATCAGGGAGATATGGTTTTTTGGTTGAAGAAAGTATTGTATGGACTTAAGCAATCCCAAAGAGCATGGTATGCTAGATTGGAAAAGTATTTATTGAAGCTTGGATTTAAGAAATGTACTACTAATAGTAATCTATATTTCAAGATTGATCATGATATAGATTTGATTGTTGAAGTCTTCTTTGATGATATCGTTTTTAGAGGAGATGATGATTTTTTCATGAAGCTTTTTGATGAGATGAAAAATGAGTGTGAGATTTATATGATTGGTGAGATGAAATTATTTTTGGGATTGCAAATTACTCAACCAGACAAAGGGATCTTCATATCTCAGTCAAAGTATGTGAAATAACTGCTAAAGAAGTTTGGTATGGAAGATTCAAAGACATTTGGTACACCTATGGTGACCGGATGCAAGTTGACACAAGATGTTGATTCTCTGAAAAAAAATTAGACTAGATATAAATCAATGATTGGTAGATTGCTTTATTTGACTCAAACTAGACTTGATATCGTGAATGTTGTATGCATTGTTGCAAGATTTTAAGTTGATCCCAAGGAATCACATGTAACTATTTTGAAAAGGATTTTCAAATAATTCAAGGGAATATTTGATTTTGGGTTGTGGTATCCAAAGATGATGACCTTACTTTGAGTGTTTTTACTAATGCTGATTTGGTAGGTGGTGCAGGAGCACCGAATTGGAAATCTTGGGTTCTTAAGTATAGTGGAGTCTAGTTTTTGTGTAGGGTGTTTGTGTCATGTTATAATAAGGCCATGAGACCATAAATATTGATGTAAATAATAGTTCTAGGTGTGTGTGAGGTCAAATTGGTCTATAACTTAATAGATGTTTAATGTTGTTTTGTTGTTTTTTGTGCCAAATTTGAACTATAGTTGGAAGTTCAACGGTCACAACCTCTATTTTCTATTGTGAACCATTGGTATCCTTTGAGAAAAATCATAAAAATTCCTCCAAAACTCTTGAGGCAAGTTGGCATGTTGAAGTTTTGAAGAAATAAGACATTCTACTCTATTTTTTTGGTGTTATTTTATGAGAATTGTTGTGTTTCTTTGTTTTGTATGATCTACAATAAATGTAAAACCTCTGAAATTTGGTGGATCCTCAAGTAAGATTTCATTTGATTCATATTTTAGAGCAATTCATTAGATTTTGACAGAGAAAAAATTAGTTTTCTAAAAGTGTTATGTTAATTAGGGTTTTTAGGGTTTTGATAGAATAATGAAGTTTTAAGGCCATTCCACCTCGTTGCAACTTAATAAATGGGTGGAATGGGCCTGTTAGGATGTAGGGGTGTGTTTTATTTGTTTTCTTTGGTAGGTTGGTGTGGAAAAAAAAAATTTAGCACATGCTTGATGGTTGGCAAGTTGATTGCCAATGTTGCAATTACTGGTTTTTAGCTAGGGAAGTGAATTTGTGGATTGATTGATAGAAAATAATGTGAGATATGCTAATTTTGTGACTAGTTATTAGTTTCCATGAAGTTTTTGAGGACAGGGAAGTGAGATTTGATATACCTCCTTTTTAAAAGAGGCATAATTAGTCCATTGTGAAGCAGTGAAGGGCTGATTGTATTTAGATGTTCTAAAAAAACTCTACCATATGATTGGATATGTTGAAAAATATCCTAAAGGGTCCTTGAATTTGTGTACAAGAATTGGTGAAGTGGTATGTAGTTGGAGATATAGTTGAATAAGTGTTTCCCTAGTGCTACAAGCAAATTGGTGACTCTAAGAAGGAAGTCATCCTAGGAGTTGTTTTGAACCTTTCTAACCATTTGGGAATTGTTGGTTGGAGTCCAATATCACCCTATCTTGCATCAGATGGTATTAGAGCTTAGGTTTTGATTGGGAGAATTGTGTGTGGAATCAATTTGTATAAGGGGTTTGTAGAAGAAAGAGGGTAGGATGCCTCACAAGGGAAATTCAGGACTCACAAGGGAAGTGATGACTGTAAAAGAGAATCAAGATAGCATGTTGGCCAGGATAGCAGCCTTAGAAGCATACTTAAGGAGGGTCAATGAAGAGGAGAGTGACCAAGAAGAGGAAGATAATTAAGGGGAGAGTGAAGCCCTTCAAAGTGGAGCCCAAGAAGAAGGGTTGGGTCTAGATGAGAGAGTGTTTATAAAGGTACTTCAAGCTACCAGAGGAGACAACATGGATATCAAGTTGGATCTGCCAACCTATGGTAGCAAAATGAATAGTGAGGAGGTACTTGACTAGATAGATTCCCTTGACAACTACTTTGATTACAAGGAGATGCCTGAAAATTAGAAAGTGAAATTAGACAAGGAAAAGCTAAAAGGGCCAACATAGACTTGGTGGAACTACCTTCAAGTAGAGAGGGTAAAGAAGGGAAAGCCCAAGATCAATTCTTGAGATAGAATGATATCAAAGATGAAAGCCCAATTCCCATCAAGTGACTATGAGATTCAAATCTTTACGATATTGCAAAAGTTGAAATAGAGAGATGGATGTGATGGCATACACAAAATAATTCCATAAATTAAGCATGAGAGTAGGCCACCATGAGGATGAATCAGAGAAAATTGCAAGGTACATCAATGGCTTTAGGGTTAGTATACAAGATGGTTTGAGCCTAGCCACTCCTAGAAGTGTTGGGGAGTTTTTCCAAATGGCTACTAGAGCTGAGGAGAAGATAAAAAGGAAGTAGGAGGAACAACAAAGAGGTAGAGGAAAGAATACCAGAGGAAGAGGTAATTTTGGAGTGGGGATATCACAACTTCAAAAGTAGCAAGTATAATCTTGTGGACAACAAGAGCAAGCTAATGAGCCAAGAGAAGGATTTAGGGGAATGAGATCAAACACAAGAGGTGGATTTGGAAAAAAAGGTAGGGGATCCAATCCCTTTGCCGAGAGATGCTACCAATGTGGCCAATTCGGTCACCCTGTTTGGAGATGTCTAGATAAACAAAACACAAGTTCACATGGGGGAGAGGGAAGAACACAAATTGTCCAAGAAGAAGATGGAGAGAGTGTATTTCACCTTCATTGCATGTGGGTCCAGAAGTGGGAGATAGTTTTCTCATGAGCAGGACATTAATCAAGATACCAACTACCATGGAACCACTACAAATGAAGGATTTATTAAGAACTCATGTAAGGTACAAGGAAATTTATGCAGAGTGGTAGTGGAATCTGGTTCTACTGATAATCTTGTTTCATTAGAAATGGTAGAAAAGCTAAAAATTAAGAGGATCCCTCATTCTACACCATATAAGATCTCTTGGCTCAAAGGTCAACAAGTGCTCATAAGTGAACAATCATGGGTGGAGTTTAATATTGGGCCATATAAGGATAAGGTGCTATGTGACATCATCCCAATGGATGAATGCCACCTCCTCTTAGGTAGGCCTTAAAAATTTGGGAAAAAGGCCCAACATGATGGTGAAAAGAACATCTCTATTATTGATAAGGATGGGGTATCATATACCCTCACACCTATTAAAGAAGATGAAAGTGCAGACCATGAAGGACCTAGTGTCATGATTGTTAAAGAGAATGATTTTTTGAAGAGTCTTGAAGAGGTAGAAGGTGGATATGCTATTGTGGGAAATCCAATTTCTGATGCAGCAACCAATGATAGTGAAAAGGTCCTTGATGAAGCGTAGACCCTGCTTGACAAGTACAAGAACATTGTTGTGGATGAGTTACCAAAAAATTTGCCAACAATTCATGATATTAGTCACCATATAGACTTAGTCCCTAGTGCAAGTATTCAAAATAAGGTTGCTTATAGAATGACACCTCAACAAAATGAGGAGATGAAAAATCAGGTGCAAGAGATGTTGGAAAAATGTTTGGTGAGGAAAAGTCTAAGTCCATGTGTTGTGCCAACTATTTTGACCCCAAAAATGGATGGAGAGTGGAGGCTTTATATAGATTCAAGGTACATTAATAAAATAACTATTAGGTAAAAATTTCCCATACCTAGGATGGAAGATCTTATGGAAAATTTGGTAGGGGCAAGGTATTTTTCTAAGATAGATTTAAAAAGTGGCTATCACTAGATAAGAATCAGAGAGGGTGATGAGTGGAAGAAAACTTTTAAAACCAACGAGGGCCTCTATGAATGGTTGGTGATTCCCTTTGTTCTAACTAATGCTTCGAGTACATTCATGAGACTCATGAATGAGGTGTTGAAGTATTTCATCAATAAATTTGTATTAGTATACCTAGATGATATCTTGGTATTCAATAAAATAAAGGAAGAACACTTGGAGCACTTGGATAGGGTGTTGGGAAAGTTACATCAAGAAAAATTGATGATAAACCTCAAGAAATGTGAATGGAAGATGCAAGAGTTGGTATACTTGGGCTTTGTGATCAAAAGAGGTGAGTTGAAGATGGATCCTAAGAAGGTTGAGGCCATTCTTAGCTGGCCAACACCTAAGATAGTTGGAGAAGTTAGGAGCTTCCATGAACTAGCAAGCTTCTATAGGAAGATTTTAAAGAATTTCAGTCACATTGTTGCATGAATGATAGAAACCATCAAAGGAGAGAGGAAAGGCAGATTCCAATGGACCAAGGAGGATGATCAGATTTTTGAATATCTCAAGAAAAAGGTAGCTCAACAACCAATCCTTACTCTTCTTGATTTTGATAAAGTCTTTACTATTGAATGTGATGCTAGTGGTTTTTCCATAGGGGTAGTACGTAGTCAAGATGGGAAACTAATTGCATTCTTTAGTGAAAATTTGAATGAGGCTAAGAAAAGATATTCATCTTATGACCTAGAATTATATGCTATGGTGCAAGCCCTTAAGAAATGGAGGAACTTCTTGTTGCCTAAAGAATTTGTGGTGTTTACTAACAATCATGCCTTGAGTTTTTTGAATAGCCAAGACAAATTGAACCATAGGCATATGAAGTGGGCTAAGTACTTGTAGGCTTACACCTTTACTATAAAGCATATGAAGGATCAAGCCAACAAAGTGGTTGATGCTTTCAGCAAGAGGGCAATATTGGTGCAAGAGGCACACCTTCAAAGCATGTGTATAGACTCACTTAGAGTTATGTATAAGGATGATGAAGATTTCCATGATGCTTTCACCATTTGTGAGTAGTCACAAGGGTCTTTCCATAGTGAATATGTATACTATGTGTTACAAGATGGGATACTCTTCAAGGGGAATCAACTATGCATTCCAAGATGCTCAATGAGGGAAAATTTGGTAAGGAAGAAGAATAGTGGGAGCGTAGGAGGGCATTTTGGTTGTGATAAGACTTTGGACCAGGTTAAAAGATTCTACTACTGGCCTAAGATGCACTTGGATATTAAAAGGTTTGTGGAAGGTTGTGTCATCTATCAAAGGGCTAAAGGAACAAGCTCAAATGCTAGTTTATACCAACTATTTCCAACACCTAGCAGACCATGGGAAGCTATAAGCATGGATTTTGTCCTAGGACTACCAAGGACATCAAGAGGGCATGATAGCATATATGTTGTAGCAGACATATTTAGTAAGATGGAACACATCATTTCTTGTAAAAACACCAATGATGCCTCTCACATTGCAAGCTTATTCTTGAAAGAAATTGTAAGAATTCATGGTTTTCCACTGCCTATAGTGTCTGACAAAGATTCCAAATTCATTGGCCATTTTTGGAGAGTACTGTGGTGGAAATTGGGAACCAATCTGACATACACTTCTACCTATCACCCTCAGATAGATGGTAAAAATGAGGTTGTCAATAGGTCTTTGGGGAACTTACTAAGTTTTCTAACTAAAGAGCATAAGTAATCTTTGGGATCTGATATTACCATAGGCAGAGTATCCCTACAATGACTCAATTAACCAGACTATTGGAAAAATTTCCTTTGAGGTTATATATGGGATGCACCCTAGAGGTGTCTATGAGTTAAGAGATTTGATTGGAGTGAATAATAGGAGTTCTCAAGGAGAGGATTTTGTTGTGGCCATGCATGATATACACAAGCAAGTTAAGGAGAAAATTGAAAGGAATGTGGATAAATACAAGAAAGCGGATTTGAAGAGAAAGGATGTACAATTTAAGGTGGGTGATTTAGTGTTGGCACATCTAAGGAAAGAGATATTTTCTAAGGGGAAGTACACCAAACTAATGATGAAGAAACTAGGACCCTGCAAGGTGGTCCACAAGTATGGAAACAATTCCTATGAAATTGAACTCCCACTAGGAGTTGTCATATCACCTATATTTAATGTGTCTAACCTATATCCCTATAAGGGGTCTATTTTTGTAGGAGAAGGTACAGGTGAACCTAAGAATGTTCTTGAAGATTGGATCAAGGATCTTCCACTTGCTCAACCCATCCAACTAGAGACTATGCTAGACTCAAGGGAGGTGAAGAGAGCAAGTAGAAAGGTCTATAAAGAGCATTTGGTTAAGTGGCTTGGACTTTTGAAAGAAGAGGCAACCTAAATGACTGAAGATGACATTATAAAGTATATAAAGTCTTTTGCAGACCTCCTTTCATTTGGAGGATGAAAATTCTCCTCGGTTGTATGGTGCAGGAGCACCAAATTGGAAATCTTGGGTTCTTAAGTATAATGAATGCTAGTTTGTATGTAGGGTTTTTTTGTCATGTTATAATAAGGTCATAAGACCACAAATATTGATGTAAATAATAGGTCTACATGTGTGTGAGGTTGAACTGGTCTACAACTTAATAGATGTTTAATGTTTTCTTGTTGGTTTTTGTGCCAAATTTCAATGTTAGTTGGAAGTTAAACTATCACAACCTCTTTTTCCTATTGTGAACCATTGGTATCCTTTGAGAAACACCATAAAAAGGCCTCCAAAACTATCAAGGTAGGTTGGCATGTTGAATATTTTAAGAAATAAGACATTCTACTCTAGTTTTTTGGTGTTATTTTATGAGAATTGTTGTGTTTCTTTGTTCTATACGTATTCATATGATTTTCAATCAATGTAAAACCTCTAAAATTTTGTGGATCCTCGAGTAATATTTCATTTGATTCCTATTTAAGGGGAATTCATTAGATTTTGAGGGAGAAAAGTTCAATTTTTTGAAAGTGCTCTATTAATTAGGGTTTTGATAGAATAATGAAGTTTTAAGGTCATTCCACCTCATTGCAACTTAATAAATGGGTGGAATGGGCCTGGTAGGATGTAGGGGTGTGTTTTATTTGTTTTTTTGGAAGGGTGGTGTGGAAAAAAAATCTATAGCATGTGCTTGATGGTTGGGAAGTTCATTGCCAATGGTTGAATTAATAGTTTTTAGTTAGGGTAGTGAATTTTTGGATTGTTTGACATAAACTAATGTGAGATATGTTAGTGTTGACTGTTCTCAGTTTCCATGAATTTTTTGAGGATAGGGAACTAAAATTTGATAGACCTCCTTTGGAAAAGAGGCCTAATTAGGCCATTATGAAGTGGTGAAGGGCCAATTGTGTTGAGATGTTCTAAAACAACTCTACCACAAGATTGGATATGTTGAACAATAGCCTAAAGGGTCCCTAAATTTTTGTACAAGAAGTGGTGAAGTGGTCTGTAGTTGGAGATATAGTTGAATAAGTGTGTCTCCAGTGCTATAAGAAAATTGGTGACTCTATGAAGGAAGTCACCCTAGTGGTTGTTTGGAACCTTCCTAACCATTTGGGAATTGTTTATTGGAGTCCAATACCACCCTATCTTGCATCATCGGGTGATGTGGATGACATAAAGAGTACTAGTGGTGGTGCATTTTTCTTAGGTAAGAAGATGATTTCATGGCTAAGTAAGAAGCAGAATGCCATTTCTATATCTATTCCAAAGGAAGAATACATTGGTTTTGCTAACAATTGTACTCAAGTATTGTGGATGAAGCAGATGTTGAAATATATCAGAGTTATGTATGTTGATCCCATTGCTATATTCTATGATAATTCAAGTGCTATTAACATTTCTAAGAATCTGGTGCTACATTCAAAGACCAAGCATATATCTATCAAGTTTCACTTTTTGAGAGAGAAGGTGAGTGAAAAGGAAGTAAAATTGGAGTATGTGCCTACTAAGGAACAAATTGTAGATATCTTTACAAAGCCTTTTCCTAAGGATAATTTTGAGTATCTCAGAGGGAAGCTAGGGGTGACTAACCCTCCTAATCTAAACTAAGAGCATTGTCTTACATCAATCCATGCATTTCATAGTCATATCTTGATCTGGATTGATTTTGTAGTGGATGTTACTCGGGGGGAGTAGTCAGATGTTCAGATATGTGGTTCAAAGCTTGTGTGGAGGAAAGAGATTTTTTTCATTGATTTCAAAGGGGGAGAAGAGTCATGTGAAAAACTATGAGTTATCTAAGGAGAAGATTCATGTGAGAAGTAGAGTTGTGTATAATAATTGAGGAGAAAAGAGTCAAAACCTAAGGGGGAGTAAGTGTTGAAGATAGCTATGTTCATGGTGTTTTTCACAACATGTGTTTCCATCAATGCCAAAGAAGGAGACTATTGGATGTTTTAGTTGTGTTTCTGATATGTGGTTGTCATTGATGTCAACACTATTGGCATTAATGTCGTAGAAGTTGTATATGTCAAGGATATTGAGAAAATTGTAATGAAATAAGTTGCAAAATGTCAGTTGTGAAGTGAATTTTAGTCTGTTGGTTAGTTTAGTACATTGATGATAAGTGGTTGTGGATTAAATGGTTTCTTGTCAAGTATATCTATTTTATCCATGTTGAGTTTCAAAGATCCTCATGAAGATTTGATCGTGTTATGGAGATTTGTATTCTGACAATCATTTTCTTGCTCTAGTTGGTGTTCCTGAATGAAGATGATGTGATTTTAGTAAGTTCAGTTACTGTGGATGCTTCTCTAGTGATTCATGATGTTTGTGGATGTTTCTAGATTGTGCTCTATCTGTGTTGCACATCAGTGTTAATTTTTGTGCTCGTGATTGGAGATTTTCTCTTCTGTGTTCATTTTTTTCTTTTTCTTGGCTGATAGGGTGTTGTAGCGTGTTGTGGATCTTCAAGGAATAATTTTTTAAGGTGGTTCATTTTTGAGAATTTTATTTAGGGTCTTCACTATGTTGTGGCTAACCTTGGTTGATTCACATTAATAATCTTTAATGTTTTGGGCTGACAGTTTGTATTCATTTTATTATTTTGTTGAGGCCAACATGTAGCAATGTAATTTATTGTTTTGGATATATATATAAGCAATTGTTTATACCATTTGAAGGCATAGTATGTGTGAATAATGTTCTCAATATTTTGAAGGCAAAGCAGAGTGTGAAGAAGAGTGAAGAAGAGTGAAGAAGAGTGAAGAAGAGTGAAGAGGAGAAGAAGTGTTCATGTGCTTAACCGGAAATGTAATAAGGAATTAGTAGATGCTACTTTCTTAGTTCAATTCCTATGGGTGTAATCCAAATATTTTGTAATACAGTGAGTCTTCCTTTTGTAATTGAGAAGTGAACTCTAGGTAGTGTTCCTAAATGCATGTGCACTCCCCACTCATATTTCTTTATACTTTTAATAGGGTATAATCTTGTGGATTGACCTCCACGGTGGTTTTTTCCCTAACAGGGTTTCCATGTAAAAATCTTGGTGTTATGTGTGTTATTGATGTGTTGTTGATTTATGCTTTCATGGTTATTGATCAAATCTAAGAACAAGGATAATAAGTTGAATAAGTTTGAAATTCTGAGACAATTGATTCACCCACCCCTTAGTTGTCTGCCCTTGTGTTTCCAATAATTCCAAGGTATTGCTTCAACATCATGTTTCTAGATTTGAGGGTATGGCATCACAAAATAATATACCTAGGTCATCACAAGGAAAAACAACAAAAAAAAATCTAAATACTATTATTCAAGCTCCTCTTTGCACAAGTATTGAAAGTACTAATGAAGATCCTCATAAAGAGGCATGTCTTATCAAATTGCAAGAAGCACAAATGGATTCAATGAGAAAGGAAAGGTAGGGAGCAATTTTTTTCCTAGATCTTAATTCAAATTTTGATTTATAGAAACAGAAGCTTGCCATTCCTACAACTAGAGTTGGTTTTCATAGCAATGCTTATAATACTAGTGAAAAGGGTAATGAGATTTTATGGATCAACAAAAATGTTGAAATTCTTAAAAATCACATATTTTCCATAGTGGTTAGCTTCAAGTAGAAGATTGCACAGTATCCTACAAAATAGAAAGGATGGATTAAATTATAATTATCAATGAAATTATTGGTAATTATTATTGCTTGACTACAAATATCAAAAATAATGGGAGTGGTATTTTTTATGATCATGTAGTTTTTTCTTGCATAGGTGTCAAAAGACCTTTGTGTTATAATTTTCAAAATGTAGGTGAACAAGTGACAATAGGAGAGAATACAAATGATAAAAGAATTAGGGAGAAAAAAAAAATTATTACTTCTTCTTAGGGTAAGGGTAAGTGATAGAAGCATATAAGAAATGAATTATTTGTTGGTGAAATAAAAGTTTAGGATCATAATGAGACAGTTGAAAATGTCAATAATTCAAATAATTTGATGCGTTATAATAATTTTAAGTTAAAGCAAAGTTATATCGTGAAACAAAGAGAAAGGTATGTGGGTTATCAAATGGGATTGATGAACTACTTAGGGGCCTAACTTCCTCAATTTCATTAGGAAATAAGATCCAAAAAATAAAATAATTATCAACCCTTAAGTGAATCAAGTCAAAGTGTGAATCTATAGATTTCATTTTTTTGGAACAATGGAGGTATTGGTCAAACAACACTTTGGGGAGAAAAACTAAAAATAGAAAATCAACATCAAAATGAAATCCAACACTTGGAATAGCTAAATGAAACTCAAAATAAGAAAAACTAGAAATCAGATCACATATCAGAGAAGGGAAGAAAAATGTGTACCAGTCACCAAAATTCAATTTTTGAAGATGATTTGGGACTTATTCACCTAAGGGAAAATGGGTCTCGAGTTAGTTTTTTTCCATAACTTTCAAGAGCCTCTGCTACATATTTGAATCTTCCATTTTGTCTAGATTTTAGGTTTGGAAAGCTAGAAATAAATTATGTAGATGAGTTTCTGCCAGGAGATGAAAAATTTTATGAAAACTTTTGTAACTTTATCAACTTCTTAAATTTTTCTCTTCAAGATATCTTCAAGATTTCTTCCACCTAAATTTGCAAACAAAAATCAAGATGGGAAAATGTTTTATTTTTGGTGAATGGGAGTTTTACTTGGTCAAACCTCGTTTTGGTAATCAAAACTTGAAATGAAATAAAATAGCATTGAAAGAATGATGAATGAACAACTCAAAGTCACAACTCACCAAACCCTTGAATAAAACTTGGAATTTAAATCCACAACTTGCATGAAATGACTTCAATGAATGTGGATATTGAACCTTGAATCTTGACTTGAAATAATGCTTTGAATGCTAGAATGGATCATGAAACCTACATCATCATATTATATCCAATAAAATTCATGATGCAAGAAGAATTTGACATGACAATTGGATCTTGATTGCTGCAATAAATATTAAATAAATCTGCTCTTGAATGCCTTGAATTTCTCTTGAAATGCTCTTAAAAGTTGTCTTAGATCTTGAAAACACTAGCTTGAAAATATTAGATGAAAAATAGTGAAATAACCTTATATTTATAGATATGTATCCTTAATTTCATGAAATTCAAAGAACACAAGCCAACATCTGAATATAGATTTAAATATATTAAAATATTTCCAAAACATAATTTTAATTTGAGTCCTAGTTCTAAGGGAGGGCCCATTTTCCCATGGTCGAATGGGTTGGAGGTCCCTAACCCTAGGACACACATTGCTTAATGAGAAGTAATATGTTAAGGAATTAATGAATGGTAGATTTCCTCTTTAAAAAAATGTAATAAAATAGGCTTGGTACATGAATTAAAGGGCCAATTAAGGTAATTTAAGCTCAATTAATTTTAAAGGATCCATAAACAAGTGTGAAAGTGTAACTAAATACACTTTACAACACCAAAATAAGGCACAATTAAGTCAAAATTAACATTAATTCTAGATTAAGTGTGAAAATGTAAAAGGGATACATTTTTCTACACTACATTTAGCCCCCACTTTAGTTAGAGGAAGACCTTGCATCAAACTCATAATAAATTAGACATTCAAAATATATGTATGCAACAACAAGATTACTCAATCATACAACAACAAATACTTAAAGGAAAGTAAAAATAAAGAAGGTGAATCAAGCTTCAATAGTCCAATGTGATGTGGAACATTCCTCAACTATTTGTCCAAAAGAAAAAGGGTAGAAGAAGCCTTAACTATCCAAATATGATGTGGAACACGTCTCAACTATTTGTCCAAAAATGTTCAGAAGTAGAACTCGATGTCCACTATGCAAACAACAATGCACACTCACTTCGAGCTAATGGAACCTCAGGTTGCCCACTAGGTGAGCCCCAAAGGGTGGAAAATGAGAGAATATTATTAGGCTCCCATACCATACCAAAGCTATCCCTCTGATAACTTTAATAAGGCACCAAAAAAGAAAAACAAAAATTTTGAGCTTCATAAGGCCTGGCAATCTCCATTCTGTTAAGCACCTATGAACAAACAAGGCAAGGCTCCACTGGGAAGCAAAGTGTGTTACGCTTGGTGGAATTGAAAGGAGTTCGAGCTTCATAAGGTTAGAAAGTTGTGTTATGATGAACACTTATGAAAAAAATGAAAATAAACATGTTCGAAGGGACTTTTCTTAGTTCATGTAAGGTCTCATCTTAGGGATCATCATGCCTAATGTCTCTAAGAGAGGACAAGTCAAGGATAAAAGAAGCATAACTTAGGGAATGAAACACGTAGTGTTGTGTAGTTTTTCACACACATGGCCCATTGTAAGCAGGGACCCTCTTTCGCTTCTATTTTGGTGTTTTGGGCCTTTCTTTTGAGGTTTCGTCTTACCTTAGGTAGGTGCTTGAATGTATATTTTTATTGCCTAAGTGTTTCCCCCTAGTTATCCATTGAAAATTTCAAGTTCTGGGTGAATTTCAGGCTTTTACTTTGATCCAATATTTTTTGCCTTGGTTTGATTTTCCCGGATCCTGCTTGCATTCCAGATTGGACCTTATTGCTCGGGAATATTTGGTATCCACAGATTTCCATGTGGGCCAAATTTTTCCAGATTCCACCCTGTCATCAATTCCCTGGGTTCTCTGGCTATCTTTTTGAGTGCATTAATGGCTCCGTGCATGTTCTGAGAAGTGTTTTAACTTGATTTTGGGGTCTTTTGCACCATTATGTTCACTATTCACCATCGTTTGAGTTAAGTAGTGCTTTCCTGTGATTGATTTACTTCATTTCAGGGCATTTGGACATGAATTACTTGATTTGGTGGCTAGTTCTTGTGCATTCTCACCTCTGTTCTTCGTGGGCGCCACTGGGTTTTGCATTTGTTACTTCTAAGATCAATTTCGCTTCATAATGGTATGTGTTTGATTGCCCTACCCTTTGATTGAGAATTATGTATGACACTTTGGGATTATGGGGTGATCATTTGTTTGCTAGGGGTGGTCAATTTTGTGTCACTCATTATCCCTTGGGTAGGTCTTGAGTACATGTGTCCTCTTGCATTTTGATGGGTCCTACCTTGGAGTATCTGGTAAGCCCTAGTAATGATGTGGCAAGTAAACAACTGAATTATGGGCTTGCCTATGCATTAATGGTGGATGATTAGGGTTTAGACCTAGGGCAATGCCGTATCAGATGATTTCATTTTAAACAGGCCCAAAACACAAGGGAAATTCATGAGAGGCCCATCCCTAGCTTGCCTTTGTTTAAACTTTTAGAAATCCTTAGTCCGTTCAGTGTCTAAGTGAAATCATGCCTTAGCGTCATAGTCTGGGATAATCCATCCCTTCCAATGTCAGTTCGCTATGACCTTTCATCATCGGTGAGACCTTATGTCGATCGCCCTATGTTTTACCAAGAGGCCCTCTTAAGTCCATGTCTTGTCGTTGTGACAGTATTTTCCCTCATACCGATAAAATCTCCTCACTTTTGGTAGGACAGGCCTTGGTCACTAGGAGGTCATAGCGGTATCTAGTGGCTTTACCAATGTTCATTTGTTTCACCAAGACATCCACCCTTCGGTGAGACCTCCCACTGAGCACCTTTCGCTTTCGTCGGGCCTCACTCTTTATAGTCGATGTAACCTTTCGAGGTTGAGGAGAAGTCATGTAGGTCATTTTGTGTCTGGTTGAAGCCTTTTTGAGTTTATCTTTTGTCACCAAGACATTGTGATTCTCATGCCGAAGGTCTTTCTATCGGCAAGAAAAACCCCATTGGCAAGAGCTCATGGTGGGCTCCTCTTATCTTGCTGATTTTCCATCCTATCGCTAAGACTTTCACTTTCGGCGAGACCTTTTGTCGAATATATCCTGCTCCTGCTGAGTGACCTATTGGGGAGACATTCACCCTTCACTGAGACCTTATCATGAGCTCTCTACTCTTACCAAATTCTTTGCTTTCGCTGAGACACCTAATGGTCGCCAAGATGTTGTGGTGAGGCCTTCTTTTCTTAGCGAGCCCAGATCTTTTCGCTGAGACCTTTGGCTGAATTCAGACCAAGCCTTAGTCGGTACAACACTGCCACTTCGCTAAGACCTCATATCAAAAACTTAAGATTGGCCAAAGTGTTTGCTTGGACCCACCAGTCAGTGAAATAAGATGCTTCACTGAGACCTTACCCTGATTGACCTTTGATCATATCGATACTGTTTGCTATATCACTGTTCACCCAAACATTGCACTGAATTCCCCATGTCTTGGCGAGGCCTTTTTCGATAACATCTTTCAGCATAACTTTGTGGCTTCACTAGGACTTCTCCACGAGATCTCAACTCTTACCAAAACCTGCGTTCCAGGAATCTCCAGTGGTCTGGAATTGTGCCTAAACTGTGGATATCCATCAGGTCCAGATTTCTCCAAAATCCGTTGTCCCCTAGATTCTCTGAATATCCCTGTTGGCTTGCTCTTCGCGGAAATCCATCCCTCACAGATTTTCCCAAAATTTGGTGAAATATAAAAGGATATGAAATAATTGGATTCATTTATAATTCGTGATGCATTTGATGATTAGTTCATGTCATAGTTGGATCTCTCATGTCACTTATTGATGAAAAAAGGATCAGGTCTGATGATTAAGTAGGTGTTTCTTGTTTTTTCATTGGAATCTGATTAGTCTGAGATTTCCTGAAATTCCTCTCTGGCCCAGATTCCATGGATGGTCTTTAAACCTGAAATTTGTTGTAGTCATTTTATGAGAATTTTAACAACGCCTTGACTATATGAGATGCATTCTAATGGTGTTTTGATGGATTAACCTTGCTTTCCTATGGTTCTTACTATGTTTTCATGTTGAGTGTAGGCTGAGTCAAGCAAGGCGACAACTAGTTCCTCGTTGTCTGATGCAGAGAGGATTAAGCTAGATATAAAGAGCAAGGTCCCTGAGAGTAAGATCACTTCTGTCTAGTCAGAAGTCACTGATACAAATGTTGGCCTTTGGAACTATGAATAATTTAAAGAAAGAATGGTGGCCGGGGATGCTCCTTTGGTGATTAGAAGAATGAAAGAGTCAGGCCTATCCCATGTGGTTGGTTTCCCTTCAACAGTGTAGTTTTATGAGTTGGTACTTGAGTGTGCCAGGCACTATGACTAAGACACACAGAGGATAATTGGGCCTCAAGGAAGAGTGGTTGCCAATCTCAACCCAGTCTCCATTGCCCAAATCTTCAACATGCCAGACAGATCTCATGTGGTGGGATTCACCATTGGGGTAGCTGAGGAATTCTATAACGACCAGACTGTGAAGTCGTAGCAACTAATTAATTCCTAGCTAGAGAAACCCAAGTCTCACTACTCCGAATTTCCTAAATAGTAATACAGAGAGAAATTCAAGGAGTACTACGATGCCATGACCTTTCTTGGTAGGGTGGTTAGATTGAAGAGTGCTAGTACATTTGAGAATTGGATGTGCCATGCCATTGTAAAGATGGAACAAGAGAAAATTGACTACCATTGGGTAGGGGCCATTAGCCAAGTCATTCACAAGTAGTTTTCCAATGTGTTGTAGACAAAGACCTTCACAATGACCTCATATTTGGTCTATGCATTTGCTAGGTTCCATCCCTAGAGGGGATTAGATACAAAGAGGATTTTTAGATAGGACATTATCTATAAAGTTTTTCCTCAGTTGTATTTAGGAAGCTCTGACTATAGGAGGGAAAATGATGCATTCACCATGTATATCACCATAAATGCATCAGGAGGCAGAGCATGTCATAATTTTAGATCTAGCCAAGGAGCTCATCAAGAAATATGGAGCTTGGTTTATTCAATTTCCAACCTTTTCCTACATCCGGATTGATGGCTGCCAGAAAGCCCCATATAGACTTCCAAGGTATCCCACTGACCACATCATATTGTTGGAAGTAACTAGGAAAATTTGTGATTTTGATGCTAGTGTCAAGAAGGTCAAGCACAAAATAGGATTTGGTGGGGATTTTCCCCTAAGGATTGGCACTGGGGAGGTTTGTCCTTCCATTGGTTCCACCCAGGCTTCAAAGGAAGAATTGAATACACTTAGATTGTCTTTCCACTCCAAGAGATCCAGATTTGATCTCACAGGAGAAGCTCAAAAGAGGGCCAACAGAGAGTATTTCCATAAGATTAACTTAGAGGACTATTGGGCCAACTACAGTGATGAATTTGAGGTCAGAAAGAAGAAATTCTCCTGGCTTCTAGTTGAGTCAGTTAGATTATATAATGTAAGAGAAGTTCCTGACCAATTGGAGGATGATGGGAACTTGATCTAAGATCATGCCTATGAGGCCATAAAGGACAAACCAATTGGTGATGTAGATTGGTCGAAAGAGGAACAAACAGAATTGAAACAATTGATGGATCCAGTTCTCAAATTCACTAAGATGTGGCTCAAGAACACCTTGTGGGAGTTGGAGAATAAAGGTGTACAATGCACTTACAACCTGATGGGAGATTTGAATCCCCATTCTACTTCTGAAGAGTCTACCGAGAAAGATCCCAAGGGAAAAGGCAAGCTTGATTCTCTTGTCAAAGTTAAATCTAAAGGTGTTCAGGGAGAAGAAGACCAAGGAGTAGAAAAATAGAGGAAGCCAAAGGCCAAGAAGAGAACGAGGACTAAGAAGTCTGAGCAGAGTCTCGAGGCTGATGCTCCAGAGCCCAAGAGGAAAAGAATTACCAAATTATTAGAGAAGGCTAGCTCCAAGGCTATAGAAGAGGCCACTCCACTGATAGTGGATGTTGAAAGCTCAGGGGAGAGGTCCAAAGTGTATACAAGGAAGTCTAAGACTCCTTCTCCCAAGGACAGTGTGCCTAGATCTAGTCCACCTCTGGTGGCTTGGAGCAGCATGATGACATCCCTTCCACTCATGAAACCCAAAGTGAACAAGGAGAGACAAAAGAAGTTGACAAGGATCCAAATGTTGAAAGAGAGGAATTCTATGAAGGGGAACTCCACAGTGCAGAGGCTAAATTTGAAAAGATAATGCAGTCCCCTATGGTTACACATACAGACTCTCCCATCAGAACTGAAGCAGTCAATCTCCTCCAAGGGAGGTGGAGGTAGTGAAGATTCTCTCGCCTACACATACAAAGGAGCATGCTGAGGAGAAGGAAGGTAAAGCGGATGAGACTCCTCACAAACAGAATTTGAATGAGGATCGACAACAAGAGGAAATGGGGCAGAGCGAAGTGCAATTAGAGTCCACTGTCCCTTATTGGCTGGAAAAAGAAATAAAGAGAAAACAGGTGGTAATGGAGGATAGTCCACCAAATTGGGACACAATATTAGCTAGGATTGGAAAAGATAAAGGTAAAAGGAAGGCTAGGGCGATCTCACAAGTTGAGAGGGATGAGGAACACAACAAGGTTGTTCATGTTGTTGCCCCTGTTCTAGATAAAAGCATAAATGATGTGGCCAGAAGTGATTATAATATACATACTTTCATTCTTGGGCCTACGTCAGTTGAGTAGGACATTGAAGATTATGAAGTCTCCAGTACGGTTATGGTGGATCGATTGAGAAGGGAAGTAAAAACCAAGCAAGAGCTAAAGAGAGAAAATGAAAATCTCAGAAGATGCTTGGAGGATTTAATGAATCCATTGCAATCTATCAATCCCTCTTCCTCTGCTACCAATCCTCTGCCTCAGGAGACCATAACTGAGCTTGAGAAGATGAAAGCTTCCACCCTTGCCACTGTGAATTGGTTGAAAGGAGTGCAAGAAAAGGGTGATGAAGCTATTAAGGAGATCTTATCAATAGTGAAGGATGTTGTCATGACAACTGAGTGGTTGAAACAAGTAATGGTACAAGATAAGGAAGACATGGACCTCCTTCTACAGAAAACTAGGGCTCTAATGGAGTACACTCAGGGCAAGTTGGTGAGCGATGGAATTCTTCCCCCTTCTAGAGCTGCCGAACTATGGGAATGGTTCGAGGCATTGCAAATTAGGAAAAAGGTGTTAAGGAAGATCTACAAACAAAGAAAGCACATTGATGACACCCTAGCTGGCGTCTTTGCTGGTTGCATGACCTTCTTCGAAATCATGATGAGGTGAAGGAAAATTGTGCCCAAGTATTTGAGTTTAGAACACCTGAGAGAATGGTGGTGTGATGTCTACACACCACTTGATAATGGTTCTATTTTTGAGCATCAGCTGGATGATGTGTCGACCTACCTTGTAGTTATTGATAAGTATTTGGCGTACAAGGTGGACTAGGATAAGTTAGTCAAACACTCAAGGGATGAGATTGCCTCCATAAAAATGTAACTTAGGGTTTTATCTCTGCCACCTATGGCCGACTTGGATGTGGTGTTCTTGAGGGTACATGAAGAGCCAGATCAGAGCACAAGTGATAGGGAAGAGAGCTAATGATAGGCTGCGGCATGATTTCTACTTCTTTATTATCTTCCCATGCATTGCCTTGGCTACATTATAGATCCAAGGAAAACTCCAATGGGATGTGCATTTAATGCTGGTTTGACCCATTCCAAAGACTCTCTTGGCCGAGTTGTGCTGAGTTAATGTTGCAAACTCTTGTTGTGCTAACAGATTTTTTGGGATTTTTATATATTGGGCATTTGGCCTCTTTGTAAAGGGTTGGAAAAGTTAGAAAAATATTAGAATTTGTAGCTAATAGGGCGGAGATAGTTAGAGGTAGAGTAAGTTAGCAAGTAACTTTTTCTCAAGCAAGTATTGTAACAAAAAACTAGAATTGTTGCTACAGTGGACAATTTGAATACAAGAAATGACATTGTGATTTGGTGCCATACTTGTCTTCTTTGTTTTGCGTGGTTCCTATTATTCTATCTTTAAAATTTCTTTGAGAAGGTTATCATTTAGATTAAACTTGATTCAATAATGTTGGTAGTTTGATACTCAAATGTTGCAACAATCCTTCAGTCCATACTTTTCACAACCAACTAATTGTTAGTTGCTTTGAAAAGTTAGCCTGGACTTCATATTTCAGTGTGCTTAGTTCGATTGTGAGGGTTTGTTCATTTCAACTGCAATAGGGTTATTTGGATGAATGTTTACGATTTGAAAATCCTAACTCAGAAGATTGCATTGTTCTCTGTAAGATAGTAGATTTATCTGGGTCAAGCAGAGATCGGTAATGAAGGATTGGTCCATTTTGAGTATTGTTACTTCCATTGTTAATTTTAAGAGTAGTATTAGATTAGAAATATTTGTAAAACCCTTATTCTTTTGCTATTTCCTTAATTACTGGGTTAAACCTAGGATTGGAGCATCACTAGTTTGTTAAATTTGATGAAGTCGATTCAATAGTTTGCTTGTAGTAAGGTCCCATTGTGATTACCAACAATTTCACATTTATCACTAAGTTGTTTATGCACTGTCAAGACTTGATGTTAGAGACCTTGGGGTTATCTCTTGAGGCTTGCTAATAGAGATTTACCTTTCAAGAGAGAGGATATTGCATCTTGTCTGTGTTGTTGTTGTTGTGCAGAAAACAACGATCAACACATAGCATCACCATTAAGAAAAAAAAATTATGCCAAGAAATATCAAGCTCTTAGAGGACATCAAACCCAATGACACCACCAAGAATAAGATGCATCAAAAGAAGAAAGAAATTTGCACAATGTAACATAAGGAATATCAAAAAATTCAAAATAATAATGCCAATGTATGCCCCCACTTTAAATAAATTACAAACACCATTACTATGATAAATTTACTTTAAAGTAGCCAATAATCAATGTTAAACAATAAAGAGGATGCTTACTTAGAAATCCCTATGCCAAGTCATATGTTTCCAAATAAACCTATGTCATAAAAAAGAGAGGGGAATGGGTTACCCCCAAAATGAAATCCCAAAACACATAAGGGATCTACAAATTTGGGGTTAGTATGTATTTGCTACAATATTATTATGGATCTTGGAAATGCCATCATTCCTCAAATACTCATAGAACAAAAAGAATGACACATAGATAGTGAAGAAAAAGAAAAAGATTTTGGGTCAACATGGAAGAGACATAAATATCTAGACACCTTGCAATCACCCCCAAGGAAAACACAAGAAAATAAAAGATATTTTTTTCCAATATATAGAATAATGTAAGTACAAATAGAGGAATGCACATGAAGAGAGAGATACATCAAACAAAAAAATACATGAGATCACATTACACACATGCAACCACAATAAGAAACATGAAAAAAAAGACAAAAACAAGACTAGTAAGGCACATGTGAGTCAACCTATATCAAGTCATCCACATCCCAATCTTGATCAATATATGCATAAGGTAGATAACTAGCCAAAGGGACAACATCAAGTGCCAAACTAGGAAAAGGCTATCTAACCCCTTGCCCCCACTAAGTGTAGGACAAGGATGAGTCAAGATAATTGATGAGAATGAGCTCCTTGCAATACAAAATATATTTTGTAATGAATGTTAAACATGTAATAATGATCATGCTATGATCCTAGAACTATCACATGGCAATGAGCAAAGTGCATTCTTTTAGTCAAGATGGATCCCTAGGGGATCTAAATTTCTTCAATACTTCATGTAAACCATGAAAGTTATTAGTGTGATGTCCAAAGAATCTATGATAGGCACAATATGGTTCATTTTGATTAGTTTCATTTTCGGTTATATTTTCATGTTTAGGTGGTAATTTGATTAATCCCCAATCTAGAAGAGTGTAAAAGGAATTCTTAGTCTTGGAAATTTTTAATAGGCCATGGAAAGATTCAAAAAGATCATATATCTCTTGTAGCTGAATTTTTTTATGGTCATACAGTTTCAACTTCTTTTTTGGCTTGATAATTTTTTGGTCATCAATATCATCTTCTAATTTTTAGGTCTTTCCTTTTTCAAAAAAGGATGTGTTAGGAGTATTAATGTGATCAAAATTTGTTTTTTCTTTTCTATTATGCATGGGAAATGTATTGGAATTTGGTTGAGGAGGAGGAATTTTTTTTTTAATGAGATGGACTAAGGTACATATAAACTCTATTCCTTTTTCATGCTTAAGAATATTTTGTGTGTTCTCTATGAGAGGAATGACATTGGTAGCAATAGGTTTGATTCTCACAAAGTCTTGCAAAATTTTTAATTCCTTCTTTATCTTTTGTGCATTTTGAGATACATTAGCAACCATTCTTTCAACATCATTCACACTATTTATAGGTAGGGAAGTCATTGGAAATGAGGTATGAAGACTATGGTGCATAGTGGGTTGATTAGTATCAACAATATGAGTGAAAGAGTTGGAGAACCTAATATCCATCATGAATGGTGTATCATAGGATGACATAAGTCTCAAAATACATCTCATGCCAATATTGCTAATAGGACACCAAGTTATGAAGCGCATACAAGTTTCAAAAAATATTGATGTAAACCCAAAATCAAAAATAGGAAAGATGCAATCAAATATCCTAAGATGTAAAATGCAATTTTTTCAGATTTCAAACAAGATAATTTTCTGATTATGCTATGTAAAAATATGAAAAATGATATCTTGAAAACACAATTTTGAATTCACACAATGTACTAGATTTTTTGAATGAAGCTTAATATAATCAATTCCAACTAACATAAATTCTGTAAACTGAAACAAAAAACTAAAACAAATGAAACAAAATATAGAAATAGAGGTTTTAATGCCCAAAAATTTAGGAAACCTTGATCAAGGACTCATCCTCCCTAGGGAAAATGGGTCCTAGCTTAAGTTTTGAATTTATTTTTTACAAGCTTTTGAGTTGATTCTTGTGGTTTCCAAAATTTTGGTTTTTTACAGTGAGGTACAGTTTGGATTTTCTATGAAATTAAGATCAAATGCAAATGGAAAATATGACTAAATGACAACTTTGTTGGATACTAGGAACACTGAGAGGGTGGGGTGAATCAATGTTCTACAATATTTGAATTTCAAATCAGATCTTAAACTTTCTATGATAATATTAAACTTTAATAGCATCCACAACATATAAACGAAAGGAAACATGCAAACTCATTAAAGAGACAATGTGAACACCATAACACCATAATTTTTATGTGGAAACCCTATTAGGGGAAAAACCACGGTGGAGATTAATCCAAAAATTATACTCTATTAAAAGTATGATCAAAAGGGAATGTACTTGCATTCAGGCACACTGCCTAGAGCTCATTGCTCAAAAGGAAAGGCTCACTACCTTACAAAATATTTGAGAATATAACAAAAATATTGAACTGGGAAATTAGCATCTCCAAATTATGCCTGGATTCAGTTCCAATGAAGCTCATGATATGGATTTTGCACCTTCTATCCAATTCACACTTTTGCTCTGTTCTACTCTACTATGCTCTCCTCTCATACATAAACCCTTCTATAGCACAACAAAAAAATTCTCAATAGATCTTCTGATATTACCCCATATATTTGTTCTACACTTTTTTGCACACACACACACACCTTACTACAACTTCATACATAAAAAAAATTACCAATATCCTTTATATAATTGTTAACAAGATTTTATTTCTATATGTCGGGTTCAAAAAATAAATAATATTCTTCCATAAGATGGCTCAAATCACTAGTTAGAATTGATGTGTACCTACACAAGTTAGCTAGACTATATTAGGGACCCAAATCAAAATTCCTAACACAAGAAATAGTTAAGCAACTATTCTTCATACATCCACGACATGCTATATACAACAAGTCAACCATAATGAGAAAATAAACAATAAGTCATCCTATTGAATCTCTAAGCTCATACATTGATCAATGTAACATTAAAAAACTTACCAATCAGGTAACATACATGCTTTACAAGCTTCGCTGAGGATCCACACAACAAAATAATGATCTAGTGAAGTAATTAGACCAACTTATCAACTAGATACTTTGTTCTTCATTCTTTCTTCCAATGCAATACAAACTTCTACTTTTCCTTCCAATATGACCTACTTCTAAACTATGGCCCACACTATTGACTCTAGTTACCATCAATGACAACACTAGCAACCCAAAAAAATCTCCCCCTTTGGCATTGATGGAAACACTTAGTGAAAAATGACTAAGTGTCAAAACTCAAAGCTTCAAAACAAAACACTGCTCCCGCTTTCGATGTCAAGACATTTTCACTACATTCTCTCCCCCTTTGACATCAATGACAAAAATTTCCATTACTTACTTTTCCCCTTTAATATTTTTATTGCACTCTCTCTTACTACATTCTCTCCCTCAATTTATCAAAAAGGTTGCAGCTATTGTTAAATTCATAAAATTATTTTATACTTATCTTTCATCTCCGAAAGAAATTTCTTCCAAGAGTCCACTATAATCCCAATAGCAATTATCAGACTATTGTTTTTTGATCTTTTTTTGATGATTTGGATAAGGGATTTAGGAATAGTAATGGCTTCTTCCAACTTTTCTCCTTTCTTGAGAACTTCAATCATTTTCTCTAATCTGCATTTAGTATGATCCCTCACTTTCTAGAAAGTATCCATAAGATTGTTTCTAGTAAAGTGAACCATTGCATGCTCAACCTGCAGCTCATGAATCTTCTTCTTAATTGCTCCATCCTTGTCCTGAAACATACTATAGTCCTGACCAATTCTAAAAAGCTCATTTTCAATTTGTTCCAACTTGTCCTTGTATTTACCAACCACATGAGGCCATCTAAGATAGTAATTGTAGATCTTATTTGTTGAGTCAGTGCACTGTCTTAACACATTCATTTTCTTTTTTAGTTTGGAGAGAGATAGCCTAAAGTGCACCTTAAGATATGATATTATCTCATCTTCTTTCCTATCCTTAGGCATAGATTCCATAGCCTCCCTAACACATTCAATCAATTCTTCTAGAAGTACATTCTGCAGACTCTCCAATTCAATGTTGTTTTCAGCAAAGATGATGGTTTAAAATGCCCTTTTATAACTTTACACACATAGCTTTCTTGTTGCATTAAATTATTTAACCTAGAAGTTTTTATTACCTTGCATTCTCGGATAGCAAGAGAAGAGTCCATCTATGGACCTTCAAGATTTTATCTTTCTGAGCAAGTGATCACCAATACATTTGAGGGTGAATAACACAACTATAGAAAACTTCTTGAAATATGGAACCAACTACACATGGGGGGACAAATGATTTTCATGAAAACTCCCCCTAGGCCAAAGGCCTAAAATCAATTGTCGAATGAATTACCGAATGGAGCTTCTAGTACAACCTTATCACATTCATCAGATCCATTCTTCTTTACCCACGTCTTCTTCATTTGATCTCTTATCTCTTCCACAAATGCTTTTACTTTTCCTTTGTCATTTTTCTATGAATTTCTTCCTTGATACACCGAACCTCTCCTATCCATGTTTCTGTTCCTATAGAATCTTACAGTGTGACCAAATTTGTTACAATTGTAGAATACCATATTTTTCTATCTATACCATCCATTCCACTAATTTCCTCTTGATCTCCATTTATTAGCAACATGTCCAAATCTTCCATAGGTATAGCATTTAATGTTCCTTATACTACCAGACATACTTCTACATTCTAATGACCTATGACCAAACTTTTTGCATTTAAAACATTGAATAGAAAATGATGGAGTGCCATAGTTTATATTACTTCTACACTGAGAAGCCATATGTCCAAATTTATTACAAACAAATAAATATCCATTAAATTTTTGAGCATTGGGTTGTCTTACTAGATAGCTTGTGCCTTTGTTCTTCTGATTTTTCTATTTAGGGTTCTTTTATTTAGATCTGGAGCTCTCATCCTTCACATAGCCAAGACCTTGCTTATCATTTGCATCCTTTTGACCTTTAGTTATCTCATCAAGCTTAGCAAAACTAATCCTAAATTTCTCCTTAAACCCATTTGTAGTAGCAAGCTCATCTCTAAGAATAACTATCTGTCTCTCAAGCTCTTGTTCATAATTTATGGATTCTTGTAGTTCAATCTCCAACTAAATGAATCTACTATTAACTCTACTACATTCTTTAGACTTCTCTTTCAAGTATTGTTCCATATTTTCCTCATTATTCTTTCTTTCTTCAATTTATTTGGTTAGCTTCATCGCCACAGATTCCATTTCAAGCTTTAGAGCAGTATTGTCCTTAGTAAGCTTTTTGCACTCTTCTATTATCTCTTTTTGGGTCTAATTCAAATGAACATCTTCCAGGCCTTTGATTTCTTTTTGCTTCAATTTTCCACATAGTTCCTTCCTCTTTTCCCTTGACTCATTTATTTTATCCTTGAATGATTCAATGAATTTTTCAGCTGCAAAAAGATTTTCTTTTAACTCCATGACCTCTGTTTAGACTGATCAAGATCATCAAGTTCCACCATAAGCTATTTTTGAAGACCACCTGCATCGATTGTAATCCAAGATCTACCTCAAGTTGTTAAACTTTAGAAGACGAACTTGGTCTGATACCAATTCTTGGACACTAGGAATACTGAGAGGAGGGGTAAATCGATGTTCTACAATCTTTGAATTTCAAATCAGATCTTAAAATTTCAATGGAAATATTTAAATTTAATTGCATCCACAACATATAAATAGAAGGAAGCATGCAAACTCATTAAAGAGACAATGTGAACACCATAACAACATAATTTTTATGTGGAAACCCTGTTAGGGGAAAAACCACGATGGAGATTAATCCAAAAAGTATACTTTGTTAAAAGTATGATCAAAAGGGAATTCACTTGCATTCAGGCACACTACCTAGAGCTCACTACTCAAAAGGAAAGGCTCGCTGCCTTACATAATATTTGAGAATATAACAAAAATATTTAACTAGGAAATTAGCATCTCCAAATTCCTAGATTCAATTCCAATGAAGCTCATGATATAGATTCTAGACCTTCTATCCAATTCACACTTCTACTCTGTTCTGCTCTACTCTCCTAAAGAAACCCTTCAGTAGCACAAACAAAATTTGATCACTAGATCTTCTAATATTACCCCATGTAGTTTTTCTACAATTTTTCACACACACACACACCTTACTACAACTTCATACATACATAAAACAAATTACCAATCTCCTTTATATAACTATTAACAAGATTTTATTTCTATTTATTGGATTCAAACAAAATATATTATTCTTCCCTAAGATGGTTCAAATCACTAGTTAGAATTGATGTGTACCCACAAAATTTGGATAGACTATAGTATGGACCCAAATCAAAATTCCCAACACAAGAAATAGTTAAGCAACTATTCCTCATACATCCATGACACGCTATATACAACAAGTCAGCCATAATGAGAAAATAAATAATAAGTCATCCTACTGAATCTCCAAGATCATACACCGATCAATGTAACATTACAAAAATTACCAATTAGGTAACATACATGCTTTACAAGCTTCCACAAGGATACATACAATGAAATAATGATCCAATGAAGTAATTAGACCAACTTATCAACTAGATACTCTGTACTTCATTCTTTCTGTTGGTAGAATACAAAATTCTACTTTTCCTGCTAGTATGAGCTACTTCTAAACTGTGGACCACACTACTAACTCTAGTTGCCATCATTGAAAACACTAGCAACCAAAAACAATCTCCCAAAGCCATATGACAACAAACTTAGGAGACCTAATTTTAAATGAAATTTTGATTCAATTTTCAAATGTAAATGAATTATGATGCAATATGTAAATTCTTTGCAAAATGATTGATTTTTTTGTATTTTTCATATTTAAAGGATGCCAAAAATGCAAAATTACAACCCTAAATGAGATGCAGACTAATGTAAGTTAAACCCTAAATGAGATTTAATTAAATATAATATAATTTAAATTAATGGAAGATATATAGCTCTAGGGTGAAAATGCAATCCAAAATCAAAATAATGAAATGATCAAAACTTGGGTTCACCAAAATGAAACAAAAAGAAAGGTAGGTGGGTTATCAAAATGGGATTGAAGAACCACTTAGGGACCTACCTTCTTCAATTTCATTAGGAAATGATATCCTCACAATAAAATGATTATTAACCCTTAGGTGAATCAATTCAAAGTGTGAATCTACAGATTTCCCTTTTTTGCAAGGGTGAGGATCCTTGTCAAACAACACTTTGGGGAGAAAAACTAAAAATAGAAAATAAACACCAAAATGTAATCCAACACTTGGAATAGATAGATGAAACTAAAAATAAGTAGAACAAGAAATCAGATCACAAATTAGAGAAGGGAAGAAGCATGTGTACTAGTAACAAAAAGTAAGTTTTTGAAGATGATATAGGAGTCAATTCACCCAGGGGTGAATGGGTCCTAAGTTAGGGTTTTTCTACAAAATTTTGGAGCCTTTTCTATAGATATAAATCTTTCAATTTATCTATATTTCATGTTTGAAAAGTCAAAAATAAATTATGTAGAAAAGTTTTTGTGAGATGACAAATTTTGCAACTTTATCAACTTCATTTTTTCTCTTCAAGAGATCTTCATTATTTCTTGCACCTAAATATGCAAACACAAATCAAGAGGGAAAAAAGTTTTATTTTTGGTGAATGGGGGTTCGCCTTGGTCAAACCCTATTTTGGTAATCAAACCCTGAAATGAAATAAAATAGCATGAAAGGAATGATGAATGAACAACTCAATGTCACAACTCACCAAACCCTTGAATAAAACTTGAAATGTAAATTTGCAACTTACATGAAATGGATTTGATGGATGTGGATCTTGAACCTTGAACCTTGACTTGAAAAATGCTTTGAATTCCTGAATGGATCATGAAACCTACAACATCATATTAACTCCAATAACATGCATGATGCAAGAAGACTTTGATATGAAAATTGGATCTTGATTTCTAAAATAAATATTCAATAAATCTTCTCTTGAATGCCCTGAATTTCTCTTGAAATTTTCTTAAAAGTGCTCTCCTAGATCTTTAAAATTTTAGCTTGAAAATATTAAATGAAACATAGTGAAATAACTTTATATTTATAGATATGTATCCATAATTCCCTGAAATACAAATAACAAAGGATGACATATGAATATAGATTTGAATATGTTAAAATACCTTCAAAAACATAATTTAAATTTAGGTCCTAGGTCTAAGGGAGAACCCATTCTCCCATGGGTGAATGGGTCCTAGGTCCCTAACCCTAGGACATACATTGTTCAATGAGAAGTGCTATCTTAAGGCATTAATGAATGTCAGGTTTACTCTTTGGAAAATGTAATAAAATAGGATTGGTAGATGAATTAAGGTTCCAATGAAGTAAAATTAAGCTCAATTAACTAAAGGATCCCTAAACAAGTTTGAAAGTGTAAAGAGGTACACTTTACAACACTAAAATAAGGAACAATTAAGTCCAAACTAACATAAATTCTAGATTAAGTGTGAAAAATTAAAAGGGATACATTTTTCTACACTACATGTCCATTTATGAGGACCTTATTAGTACCACCTATGGAAATATCCACTTACCCAATACCCATTCTTGATAGGGGAAGAGGTCCTTAGCATCATAGTTTCCCAAATTTATGTTGTTTTGGAAATAGAGAAAGTAACTCTATTAAGGAGCATTAGAAGTTGATGGGAAATGCAAGATAATGACACACCACCAAAAATCATTGTGGAATGCTTCTACAACATCACCCAAAGCTAAATTATTGGGTAATGGTATTGGAGGTTGTATTGGCCTCATATGAATATGACATAAGCTTTATCTTAAGGATTGATTGTCTTCTATCTAAAATGCCTCATATTGGACATTAATAATGTTATAATTATGTTGCTAGTGTTTTCATTGATGTCGAATCCTCATATCAAGAGAGTGTTATAATTTTGTTCATGTTGATGATGTACGAAGCCTAGAGTTGTTGGTATTGATGTCAACACAATGCTAGTGTTGTCATTGATGTCTTACTCCAGTATAGTTGCAGAGGTTGTTGGTATGACTTGTGTTGGAGGAGATATTTTATGTTGGAGAGCATTGAACTATGTTGTTGTGTTGTATGTGATAAGTAATTTTGTTGATGAAGTTGTTTCACTTGGTTTAAAGTGCTTTTGAGAAAATTTGAATAAAAAATAGTTTAGTGTGATAGAGTGGTGTTTAGGGTTGTGTTCCACATTTCTTCATGGTTGATGATATGCTTGTATGGTTTGATTATGATGACCAAAAATGGTCAAAGTTTCTAGATCTAGAGTTTTAGGTTTCACATCATACTACAGTAGAATATGTGTTTGGTAGTATGTTTGTCTAGTGAAATAGGGTGTCTAGGAGAAATGAGATTGCTCTGTATTTCTCCACAGTAAACATTCTAATTTTACAGATTTGGGAATATGCTTATACCATTTGTATCTAGCTTCCCTTGAAGTTTTAGGTGTTGAGTTTTTCTACACAGTTGTTTAGTATGTTGGATGTTTGTGCTAGTATGTTTGGTTGCACAGAATGAAGGTGTTCTTGAGTTTTAGGTGATTGCAATAGTTGTGGTTAATATCTTGATAATGTAGAATATTTTTAGATGTTCTGCAATGTTTCTATGTGTTCTATGAGACATTTATAGACTTGGAGAGGTGTGCTTGTATCGCTTGTTAGTGTTAGTACAGGTTTCGTTGACTTGGTGTGCTAGTGCTAATTACAGAGGATGATTGGTGTTTCTAAATATGTCGAGTAGCATGGTGATGTGGATTTGGGACTTAGTTAAGTAATATCATGGTTTTCCTTCACTTCTTCCCACTATAGAAGTGTCTGATGCCAACCTAAATTGTGTTGCACGTTTGAGGTACATATGTTTCTTGCGTGCTGACCTTAAGGGTTTGTAGGATCATGCTGTAATGAGTTAATAGGAATGACTATAGATCATGCCAACCTATTTTTATGTTTTGTATGTTTTGGTTATAGAGTGTTGAGCTAAAAATTTAAGGTGCTATATATATCAGAGTGTATGTGAAGGATATATATACAAGGTTGATTGTTGGAGAGTTTGCTGAATTGTAGAGACATATGAATGATTTGAATGTGATCAAGAGTAGTGATCTGAGTATGAACTTAATGCTTATGAATCTAATATAGTGAGTAGAAGGATCTACATTTTCAATGTGCTTGAATTTTCTAGAGGAAGTGAGACAAAGTAATTAGGTGGCATAAAGTTTCAATGGTGGACTTCTCTTGATGGCTTGAGATAGTGAATCTCCTTGTAACATTTTTTTCTATTTTCTTTCTTCTTGGTAGTGAGCCACCTGGTAGTGATCCTTTCTCCTTTTTCTGGGAAGTGAGCCTATTTGTATTTGGTGTTGCAATTCATATATTAGTTAGCTAATCCTCACCATGGTTTTTTCCTTCTTCGGTTCTCCATGTAAATATGGTGTACTTATGTGTTTAGATATGTTTACATTACTATTTCAAATGTTTACATTCTACTAATCATGATAAGGGTTTAATATTAACAAGGGTTTGAATATTATTGAGGATTTTAATGTTTTTAAGAATACAACTAATTCAACCCCCCCTCTCAATTTTCCTATGCATCTAATACATAATTATACAACCATCACATGATTTAAAAGGACCAACATCAATGACTACACCCTTAAATAATGTGCCTTCATAACTAATTTGATTTCTATAACACTCCACCAAACTTCCTCTTTGGAAATCCATTTTAATCCCAAAAAAATTTACCCTATATCCTCAACCCTAATACCTATACCATATACACTTAACCTTGTACCCTCAACCTTGAAAACTACCCCTCCATCCTCAAATATATAATTAAACTATAAACCCTACACCCTCAATCCTTAAACCTATACATTATACCCAAATCTATGCCCTATGTACCCTCCACCATATACCCTAAACATTGTACCCTCAAAATTATACCCTAAACCATCAACCCTAAATAGAAACCTTATACCCTCAACTATAAATCTAATAACCTCAACCCTATACCCAACATCCTCAACCATGATCCCTATACCATATACACTTAACCCTATACCTCATAACCTCAATCACAAACCCTATACCCTTAAACTTATACCTAACACAAAAAATATAAAGCCTAAACCATGAAAAACCTATGGATGTTGTGAAGGGTGTTATCAAGCATGCAAAGTTTAACATGCTAGAGAAAATTTCATCAAGATTTTTTTCTACTAAAGAAAGCAACCAAGGGACTTTGGGAAAGAAATATGTTAATGAAATTATAGACTTAAATACAAAACTTGATAATCATATTCAACTATAGGAAGGTTTATCTACATCAAAAGAAATAATGGAAGGTTGCACATGTAAGAGAGAATGTCTCAGGAATGGAAAAACTAGAAATGAATACAATCCTATAGATATAGTAAAGTCTAAAGGTCAAAAGAATCTACCTCCCATTCAAGATACTAATAGCCAGTATGCTTTTGAAAAGAGTAATTATTGCTCTTCTAATAATTCATATACTACTAATATACCCTCTTTTGATAGTGAGAAAGATCTTGGAAGGTGTGAGTCTAATTTTCCTTCTAAAGATTTTGAAAGTTTAAGTCCAATTTTATTTAAAATTCACTCAATTCTAGTTGTTTTGCACACTAAATTGATAAGTTTGGCCCAATGTGATCACCATATAAAATTATCTAATAACAACATCAAAAATCACTATGAACATTCCTCACATCCTTTAAAGTGTAAATGTTGTGATCCACATAGTTCTAATGCAAATGAATCATCAGAGAGAGAGAGAGGAGTAAGAAGAGATGGAGGGAGAGGTAGACATGGAGGGATAGAGAGACCTAGGGAAAGAGATTAAGATAGACGGGAAGAGAGGGGAGAGAAATAGAGTGGGAGAGAGGTGATATGGGAGTTTAAGGGGGGAGGGAGAGATAGAGAGGGGGAGAGGAGGAAAGGAAGGGTATGTCATAGAGAGGGGAGTGAGGGAGAAGAGGAAAGAAAAAAGGAAAATAGAGAGAGAGAGAGAGGAGTAATAAGGGATAGAGGGAGAGGTATACATGGAGGGAGTGAGAGACCTAGGGAAGGAGGAGATAGATAGGTGATGACCTAGAGAGGGGAGGAAAATAGAAGAGGAGAGAGAGACAAGAGATAAGAGAAAGAAATGACTAAGGATGAATGTAGAGGTAGAAAAGGAGTGATTGATAGAACTTGAGAGGGGAGAGGTAGAGAGATGAGGGGGAGAGAGAAGATAATGAGAGAGATAAGTTCACATAGAGAGAAGAGGGGTAAGGAGGGAGGGAGATAGGTGGAGAGAGGGAAATAAATAGAGGGGGATATATATAGAGGTGAGAGACCTACATATTGGGGAGAGATGGGTGAGGGACATGAGGAGTTAGAGGTAAGAGAGATAGAGAGAGAGAGAGGTGGTTATTGAGAGGAGGGAGAGGTATAAAGGTAAAGAGGGAAAGAGGGAGAGACCTAGAGATGGGGAGAGAGAGGGTGAGAGGGAATGGCAGTGATTGAGAGAATGGAGAGAAAAGGGAGAGAAACATTAACAAAGGTAGAGAGAAGAAGAGAGAGGTAGGGAGGTAGGGATAAAGATGTGGGTAAGGAGGGAAGGCATGGTAGAGAGGGAGAGAGGGTGGGAGAGACCTAGAGAAGGTAGATAGAGGTGAGAGAGAGAAGAGAGGGAGAGAGAAAGGGAAGGACGCAGAGAGGGAGTGAAATGTAAAACCTCAACTATCCATCATCAATCGTAAAACCTAAACTCTAAGCCTTAATTAAAGTGGGGGAGAGAAAGAAAGAGAAAGAGAATTTTGGTCTAGCATTCTAAGAATGAATTTTCATTTGGCTACCACAAAATTTGGCTCTCACCAAATGGTTTTCATTTGGAAATACCAACCCATTGTTGGAGTATAGGACCTAATGCAGGAGCATCTAGGGGTACTAGAAATCTTGCATCACCAAAAAATGTTATTTTAATTTGATTTATTTTCAATAAGGGTTAGGGGTTAGGAGAATAATAATTTAATTTGCAACAATATAAATTCCCTTGGTGTGAAAATGTAAATGTATATTTGAGGGGAAATAAGTTTTGGTAAAAGTGAAAGCATCTTGCAGGGGAATATGCCTTTTTGGGTGTCCACTTTTGGAGAAGGTAAAAAATTATTGTTTGCATGTACATGTGTCATAAAATGTCATAAAATGGGCTGCAAAAGAATCTTGAATATTCCTTGCATGTATTTTCATGTCGCCACAAGCTTTGCATGTTGTTGCATGTCTGTGGTCACATCTATGAAACCTAGTCTCAGTAAAATGGACATAAATTTCTCATATAGTAACAAAAGTGAGAATTTCAAAATAATCTAGAAAGCTAGAAACAAGGTACACAAAACCTAGATAGCTATTTTGGAAAATTTAGATGAATAACAGAGCATTGTTAGGAAAAAAGTGATGGTTTTTTCTTTATGGTTTAGTGGAGGTTGTTTTCAGAAACAAATGATATTGATGCTGCTCATTTGGTGAAGTTGGATTTGGAGGAGTTGTGGGTTTACATAACTAGATGTTGTTGGATTGAGCATAGTATTGAAGAATCCATTGTTGCAAATTTATATTTTCATAGAATCCCATGTTGTAAGGGAGCTTATGAGCTTCTACATATTGTAATCCCAATTCATATTTGCTGCAATAAAATATATTGTTTTCCTTCTTGCATATGTTGTGCAAATTTGAGTTGTGTTATGAGTTTTTATATTTTTAAGGGGAGTCCTCTTACATTAGGACCACTGAGAATGGGGGGTGAATTGGTTTTCAAATAAAACTAATCTCATAAACTTAACTACCTTGATCACACAAAAGATTTATATACTATATTTCATGAAATAGCAAAAAGATGTGAATTTTACAATATCATACGAGAATCAAGAATACAAACCATAAAAAAACAACACATCATCAAGGAAAAGGGTGACACCAAATTTATGAGTGGAAAAACTCTAAAAATGGTAAAAAAAACACTCTCAATAAAGGCTTTATTAGGCCACACTAGCCAAAATTTTACTATATACAAATTGTGTGTCTCGCTGATAACACAAGTAGCCTCACTGGCTATTAATCAAGTCCCACTAGAAAAACTCCTTAATAATTAACAATATTCAAATAGAAAAAGGTAGATTATAGAGGGTTATCTGTTTCACTCCAAACCATTGCTCAAACAAAGATTTAACAAAGATTATCAAGATATTTTAACATCATCCTTACATAGTATCATATCACATACAATCATCATGTCCTTAAGCTCTAAGAAAACTAGCATGATCTTGTATTTGTAGAATGTAAGATACCATCTTTGTCAAAACCATATTCAAATCTACCATAACATACCTCAAAAAACTAAAGTAATAATTCAAAACAATTCGCCCATACTCTCTACAATCACCATATTTTGTTCATGAAAGATTTATTACATCAAATGCCATAAATATTTTAAGGTATTTATATCATTTTCACTATACAATCTTCATTTCCTCATGGTTCATTTTTCCTTCATGTTCACTATACAATTTGCATTTTCCCACTGTTCATTATGCCTTCATATTCACTATACAATCTACAATTTTTTTATAAAACAAGGTTCTTCATCTTTTTCACATATTACTCAAGGCATATATGCATCTTTTCATAGAAAAAACTCCACATTTATATTAGAAGATAAAGAGACATAGTTTGCAATTAGAAACACTTCTAATTTTGAATTGGCACCAACAAAACCTTCTATGTTCATATGCTCATTTCCAAATGATGCATACAAGCAGAAAACACTTTAACTTCCATGCTTGTCAAAGTAAAAATATTTGAAGTAATCATTCTTAGATTTGAATGAGAACCCTTGATTTGAGAGACCCTCCAATTCATTTTTAAACAATAGCCTTTGATCTTCAAGGTCAACTTGCTCGACCGGTTTCAAGGTATGAGAGGGCCGGTTTATGAATGCATTAAAACCCCTTAAGCAAGTCAATTAAGACTTAAGAAATATTAACCTATAATACCTGGTCAACTTATAAATGGACTTCTTGTTTATTTTTCACACAAACCATATATCTAGGTTTTTTAAAAACAAGGTGTCAACACAAGATAAACCCTAAATTATTCAAATAAACTTGTTCCTTTTGTAAATAACTTTAGATTACTACAAAAACAACCTTGAAATAAGTTTAGATGTAGACTTTGATAAAGAATACACAAGCACATGTTGAAGGATTTAAACCATTTGAATCTTTAAAACACTTAGGGTTTTGGCTACTAGCACATGACAAGTGCCTTTGATGTTTTTGAATGGGTATTTGTAGGATCATGATGGGCCAAAAAATGGAAATGTGAAAAAAGTTGCATTTTGCATTAACCCAAAAAAGAAAAAATCCCAAGTTGACTTCTTTCTAGCTTGGGTGTCAGTACATTGATCCAAAGCAATTCCCAAGGCAAGAAGTACATATCGGATATCCGATCCAAATCAAATATCTGATTTGAATCGGCTATAAATACATAACAGTGGCATTTTAAAATCATTTTAGTCATTTTAAAGAGTTGAGGGTGCACAACGAGAGTGGCGTTTGGGTATCAGATATCCGATATGAGCAAATATCCAATTTCGAAGGTAAGTTTTTGGTATTTTTTTTTTTAATTGATTTAATATTAAATTTGTATAATCTTAAGTAGTTTTTTATTGATTTTTATTAAAAACTAGATTTTACAATGGATTTTTATTAAAAAGTAGAGTTTACAATGGATTTTTATTAAAATTAATGTTTTTTATGTTTTTTTATTGAAAACTAGTGTTGTTTATTTATTTTTATTAAAAACTAGAGTTTGTTATGGATTTTTGTTTAAAAGTAGGGGATTTTTGGATTTTTATTAAAAACTACAGTTTTTTACAATAATTTCATTTATATTGTGTAATTTCAATTAGATTAATTAATTTTTAACTTTAATTAGGTATTATGGATAAGAATGAAAATGCACAAATTCCATACGATCCACCACCTTTGCGCCCATCAATTGAAGACTTAATTGGTGAAAAATTGGAGCAATTGAGTGGCATTTGTGATGTTTATAAGACAATCCCTCAATTATCCCAGATGACAAACACATTGAAGGAAATAATTAAAATTATAGAAACCCTCTCCACCCAACATAATTCCTTTCTTTCATGGCAATAAAGCATGACGGAATATTACTCCTATGGATTGTCTTACGATGATGTGAAAGATCTCCAAATAACAAAATCCCAAATAGCCTCTTTATTTTTTAACCCCCACACTGGTTTACCAGTTAATGTTAATAAACCAAAACTTTCTCTAAAATGGTGCACAAATAAGGACATAGTAGATAACTTTTGGGATCGTTGGTGTATTTTTTTTTATAAACCACCCAACAACAATAGTGATATACCATTTTACTTTATTAAAAAATTATACGCTGAGTTTGTGTTAGGGCATCATGTCAATTACTTTGACATTAAAGTCTTCCAGGGTATTAGTGGAGGTATGCCCTAGGATAGACCAAGGGGAGTTAGAGTAGTCAAGTTACCATATGTTCCTCATCCTCCCCTTCCTCCGCCACCTCCAGTACATCATCTAAATATTATTGAGGATGCAGCTACATAGACTATTTAAGTTATTCAATCTTTGAGTGGTATTTTGGTTTCCCATACTTCTACAGTAGCTCACCCACATTCTGGTGATGTTGGCGATGGATCCAGTGTTTCTGCATCATCCTCCTTAGGTCCACATATTTGTGTGCCACATAATTGCACTATGTGCCACCAAATATGCTTGGGTCCTCTTGTACAACCTGTTGAGCATCCCTTGGACATCTGATTATGACATCTAGGATGTGGACATTATAGGAGAGCAGATGCAGGGGAGTGGAGTGCGCCCTATAGAGTCATGTCCTACTAGAGAGGGGGACATTGGAATAGTTACACAAGTAATATTTAAGTTGTAAATTCATAACTTGCATTTATTTTAAAATGAATATTAATAAGAGATAGTATAAAGTACTAATATTTATTTGCATGGTCTATTTAATAGTTGATGTATGAGGAGGAGCTCGCATAGGTGACTAATAGCACCCTTAGGGCCATTTCATTTGGCCTCAACATACACATAGTATATATTTTTTCACTCACTCGTTTACATTTTTTTATTATATACTTGCTTGTTGTTAATGAAATTATATAATAAATTATATGTTTATCTTATTTTCCTCTTATAGGAAACACCTAGTGCGAGTGAGGTGCAACGTTGTCTAGACTATGGAGGTGTGCTGTTAGATAAGAGAAAGGTAATTGAACTCAAATTTGATTTAATTAAGACTTTTAAGATCTTTTATTGAGTATACATACATCCACATAGATTGGTAGTTTCATATGTACTTGTCATTTTTATGTATAGGCAGTTATGGGCTATACATCGTTGTTGACAAGCGTCACAACACCTGAAGGAGTAGATATTGGAACACCTCAAGGAGTAGGTGTTGAAACAACTCAAGGAGGAGGTGTCGAAACACCTAAAGTAGATAAAGAAAAAGATTAGCCTAAAGAGGTATGTTTTTATTTTATTTTGTGTTTGGAAAATATGTTCCTATTACTAACAATTGTATGCTAAATTGGATCAATTTTATGTTTTTGTTCACATATATAGATTGACATTTCAAAAGTTGGTTTGGTTGGTTCTTTGAGAGGGGCATATTCTAGGACTCCTAGCCCTTTGAAGAGACATACATTTCAGGTAATGAATATTTCAATTTTAGAGTTCAATTATAATTTAATGTATATGGATTTTGATGTTAATTATTCAATTTTAAATTATATAGTATAACTAATCTCAATTGTGGTTTGAATTTTTCTTGTGTATCTACCTTCAAAGCCAAAGAGTGCTTCAAAGAGGCTCCATTTTGATGATCCACCAGTAGTTTAAGATGAGATAGACATTTTGGCATGTAAATTTTGAATAGATATTGAGATGGCATATGGCACATTTTGTAAAACTTTGTTTGAGTTGGTGATGATGTCATTTTTGTATATAGACACTTGATTATTGGATAATTTGATATATAGAAGTTGACAATCAAAATTTAATTTCCTCCTCATGTGCATGATTAAACTCTTTGAAAATTTAATCAAGTGAGCAATGGTTAAATATCAATGTGCAATAGCATAAAAAAGAATGGTTATATTATGTAGTTTATATTCATATCATTGATTACATTGCATTGCACATCTTTCAAACTCAAAGCATTACTTCACATTGCATAACTAACAACTAGATGTTGATAGATGAAAAAAATCCAATTACAATATAGTTCCTTACAAAGTCAACCTAAGCAGTTATGCAATTACTTCACATTGCATAACTAATAACTAGGAACAATTGTCAATTGCATTTGCTTGTCATGGAATTCTATGAGACCACATTTCTTTGAGGCATTTTTTCAAACAGTTCACTACCTTGTTTATGCTACCACATTTTTCATACATGTCTACCAAAGCTTTTTATCAAATAGTTCACTAGCTTGTTGCTATGGTTAAAAGCCTAAAACAAGTGCTTTCAAACAAGCTATGAATTGAAAGTGGAAACCATTCAATCATCCAAACCAATGAGTATTAATCAAAATTTCAAAACAAAATCAGATGATCTACCCAAAAATCCAAACCTTACTATGCTTTCCCTTGTATCACTGGCAACCCAGTTTAAGGGATTCTTCAACCCAAGTTTCCAAGACACCACACAAAAAAATTAGTAAATCAGACACCCTTTTCAAAACTTTACACAACATATGTGAAAACTACCCTTGACTCCTTTGGATCAAATTTGAGAACCAATAGCATACCCTTGTCCTAGGCTAGTGAATTAGCAATCTTTTACAAAGTGAGTGTGCTTTAAACACTTGATATTTACAAGAACACCCCAAATAGTCTTGAGTTGTGTCATAAAACAACAAATTCTAAGATTATTTTTCACCTATAGGTCCTTTAGCAGGTTGTCCCATGAAACCCTTTGTTTACCATGCAAATGCATAAGGTTTATTGAAATTACCACTTGCACAACTCCCCTGACCATGCCACCAACTCAATCACCTCTATTATGACACCAATATGCTTAAATGTTAAAGAGATTCCAACACTCATTGATTTTAACAAATCCTAGGCTAAAAGCTCCATTTTCAAGCAATTTAAGCAATGATTTGCTTAAGACAGCAACTCCAAGACTCACAAATCATTTCCTCTTCCTTAAATGGACCTGCACACATTCAAATCATATTGTAAAAAATCTCTCCACTGAGCCACATGAAAGGTACAGTAGGTGGATGGCTTCAATAATTCATAATTTACTCAAAATGCAAAATTTGGGTTCACTACCCGCCTTGAGAAAACTTGGCAAAAAACTCACAAAAAATGAAAAGAAAGCACTCAAACCAACTTTGAAGGGGTCTCAAGCCTACTTCACCCACAATATGCAGCCATTTTCTTGTTGTGTAGGGGCTGAACAATGGAGAAACACAAATTCTCTATAGAAACCACAGTTTTTGCAAGGTAACTCAATATGATCTTATTGATTCTTCAAAAAAATCACATTCATCAATCCCCAAAATGAGTTCCTTAACCTTTTTTAAGACTTTCCCCCACACAAAAGAACTGACCAACTCCCAATAACTGACTTACAAACACTAATGACCCATTATATTGCAAAAATTGCAAGTTTGACAACTTTTAGTGTCAACATTTACAATGTTTAAGCAACATTTTGCATGTTCTATCGAAATGATCTCCCAAGCACTCAAGTGCATTAAAAATCATATTGTTAGACCTTATCCATCCTCTACTAAGACCTTATACTTAGAAACCAACAAAACCTTACCTAGACCACTTCATCATCCATGACCTTGATTGACACTTTTACATTGTTTTTATCATATTTTGAAGACTTTAAAATTGACCCATTGAAACTTCAAGAATCAATTTTATTTCAACACAAGGTGTAGGTGCCCCTGCACCATGGATGCTTGGAAAAATTCTATCAAAGCATAATAGTAAGCAATAGCATAGACAAGGCACTTAACTATTTGAAAAAATGTCTCAAAGAAATGAGATCTCATGGTGATGGAATGTCATGACAATCAAAAGAAATTTTGATTCTCATGGCATTCCATCACCATGAGACCTCATTTCTTTGAAGAATTTTTTTCAAATAGTTGACTTCCTTGTTGATTTTCAGGGCATTCCATCACCATGAGACCTCATTTCATTGAGGAATTTTTTCAAATAGTTCACTACCTTATCTATCCTACCACATTTTTCATACATGTCTATCAAATCACTCTATCAAACATTTAATTTCCTTACTGCTATGGATAAAATCCTAAAAAAAGTGCTTTTGAACAAGCTATGGATGCTTGGAAAGAATCTAACAAAGCATAATAGTAAGCAATAACATAAACAAGACAATAAACTATTTAAAAAAAATGCCTTAAAAAAATGTGGTCTCATGGTGATGGAATGACATGACAATAAAAAGAAATTTTGATTCTCATGGAATTCCATCACCATGAGACCACATTTTTTTGAGGCATTTTTTCAAATAGTTCACTACCTTGTATATTCTACCACATTTTTCATACGTCTACCAAATCATTTTATCAAACAATTTGTTGCCTTTCTGCTATGGTAAAAGCCTAAAAAAAGTTCTTTCAAACAAGCTATATGGATGGTTGGAAAATGGTGCAGGAGCACCTTGGAAACAAAGGACTAGTTGATGGTTAGTTGATGCAACCAAGGATGGAAAAGCACTCACTTTCACAATAAAAGGGATTCCTAAACACCTTTCTCAACTTAACTCTTATATCTCTTTAAAAAATCCTACAAATAATCATCATTCTAGACACCCATTTTAGTCCCCTTCAACATACTTCCAACTCACATAGGACTCCTTTGGAACAACTTTCACAAATCATGCAAACTACACTACTCAACCTAGCCAAATAGGCCAAATTTCCAAAGTAACCACCCTTGGAACACTTCATAGACCATAAAACTTGTTGGTGAAACACTCAATAGATTACCAAACCTCAAATTTTTCCATTTATCCTCTAGAACTCGCCCTCTAAGACCCTATTCCATGAAACCCTCAAATTGCTCAAATTTGGCAAGGGTTTATTGAAAAACCTACTTGCAGACTTCCCCAGAGTTTACCACCAACTCCAACACCCATAAATAACCCTACATAAGATTAAAAGAACAAGAAAAGTAACTTCCCTCAAACAATTCCCACTTTTACCCTCTCTAACCTCACTTTTTCATGCAAAAACACCCCAAATGCCATCTAGGGCATCACCAAAAATAATAATGTTGACCTCCCCTACACAAGAAACAATGAAAACATGTTTATCTATCCTAACTAATCCTATCCACCAAGTTACAACATCATACAGTGCGTGGAAGGCTTGAAACTCCATTTTAAATGCACTCAAACCCTTAGAACAAGGCTCACAGACTGACCTCTAGTAAAATGCCTCTTAAATGAACAAAAATGAATGAAATTACTTCAAACCAATTCTGTGAAGAAGTTAACTCTTCTTCCCACTATTTTTCATTAAAAATAAAGCAAAAAGATATGGTCTCATGGCTTTTTTTCACACAAAAATCAATGTTGGAGTTTAGTTGGAAGTTGAAAACTACTTGTAAGGACATAAATAAATCTTGTTCTAAAACTTGTATGACCAAACCAACTATTTCATCATATCTAGATGATTACGTTTAGGTTAGGTATGCCCCCTTTCACACCCAAATAGGCCAAAGTAGTTTGAGCTACGTTCAATCGGTGAAATCCCTTAAGAGTCCAAAGTGCAAAAGGGCACAGATCTTTGATGGATTGTTTCTCAAAAACCGTGATGCCTACAAATTTTTTTTTGAAGCTATGAGATAGTGTTGAACCCATCTACAATAACCTCTCTTGGATTTTTTATCTCGGAGACATTTTTCCATGGTGACAAGTTTTCAATTGAGGGAAAAGTTGTCAGATGCAAGTAGTGTAATGTTGCAGAGTGGTACAACTTTCATTCTACAACTTGTACGACCAAACAGTTGTTCCAACATGTCTAAATGGGTATATTTATGCTAGGGATGGTTGTCTTTTGCACTCAAATATGCAGAATCACTTTGAACTACATTGGACCGATGATTTCCCTTAAGAGTCCAAAGTGCTAAAAGGAAACAATATTTGAAGGGCTATTTCTTGGAAACTATGATGCTTACAGACTCTCCATCTGAGGCTATGGGATCATGTTGGGATCATCTACAATAGCCTCTCTCAATTTTTTCTATCTCGAAGTCCTTTTCCCATGGTGATGAGTTTTTCAGTTGAGGGAAAAGTTGTCAAATGCAAGTAGTGTAAAGTTGCAAAGTAGTGCTGTAGACACTTAAAAATGACCTAGACCTGCAAGCTCTATTTGTACCACTTTCATCCTAGCATAATTATGACATTTAATTATGTCCTTGGTCCACGTTCGACTATTAATTAAATAATTCATTATTGTTTAATTAATTCATGTCCTTTTTATTCTTCATGATTATTAAATAAATATATTTTATTTATTTATTCAATACGTCTTTAATTATCTAAAGTCTTCCTTTAATTAAATAAATTTCATAATTTTTTTAATTACCTTAATTCATTAATTCTTCCTCATTTAAATGAATTATGTCTATTTATTTAAATACAACCCACTTGAACAAATAAATCAATTTATTGATTTATTAAAATCCTTATTTTCTTTCAACATGGCATCTTTCAGGGATATTCTCCACTCAACAGTTTCAAAATTTTAAATTCTGACATGTCCTCCACTTAGAATTTTAAATTCTGACATGTCCTCCACTCAGAATTTTAAATTCTGACATGTCCTCCACTCATAATTTTAAATTCTGATATGTGCTGGACTCAGAATTTTAAATTCTGACAAGTCCTCCACTCAGAATTTTAAATTTTGACACGTCCTCCACTCAGAATTTTAAATTCTGACACATCCTCCACTCAGAATTTTAAATTTTGACATGTGCTCCACTTAGAATTTTAAATTCTGACATGTCCTCCACTCATAATTTTAAATTATGACATGTGCTCCACTCAGAATTTTAAATTCTGACATGTTCTCCACTCAGAATTTTAAATTCTGACATGACCTCCACTCAAAATTTTAAATTGTGACATGTCCACTCAGAATTTAAAATTTTGACATGTGCTCCACTCAGAATTTAAAATTTTGACATGTCTTCCACTCAGAATTTTAAATTTTGACATGTCCACTCAAAATTTTAAATTTTGACATGTCCTCATCCTCAACCACTCATAGATTGACAAGTGGCCTCATCTCATTGGCCATTTTCTCATCAGAATAGTCTATAAATTGAGGGCCTCATTCTTCATCAAGGGGACTCTTGGAAGTAGGAGAGGCATTATAGTCCAATTTGCATAGGCATAGGCATTTCAGATTCAAATCCTTCAAAGCTTGGTGTAGGACTTAGATTTGTATTTTCAGATTGCTCACATGTCAAATATGAGGGCAATACATCAACCAGCAAGCTAGAAGGTATTACAAAAGTGAAGCATGGAAGTCTCAACGGTTTTATGGTATAATCATTTTTTTGTTTACTTCCCTTGTGTTTTGTAATTGCTTTGGGTTTATTGTCTTCATTGATTTGCTAATCTTGAATCTAATCCTAAAATTAACCCTTAGATACATTGGTGAACCTGACGTGTTTGGACAAATAAAGAGAAATTTTTGGAGTTGGTTTCTTTTTGTTGCAGGTTTTGTTTGTTTTTTGTTGCAAGTTTTTCGTCATTTTGGATAAAGCCTTAGTTTCCAAATATTCAACTATAACTTTCAAACAGCTACTTATTTCTTCACAAAAAAAAATTTTGCAGCTTGGGGACATCATCATGTGCTTTCATTTTGAAAATAATATTTTTTGGATCTATTTTTAATTTTTTATAATTTTTTTTTTTCATGAAAAATTAATTTTGAGAGAAAACTATCAAATTTTTCAAATATGTTTACATTTCTAGAAAGCTCTCTAAATTTTAATGGGGGTCTATTCTATATCTTTTAAATTTGGATGCACAATTCTGAGTCAAATAATAGATCTTTTAAAATTGGGGTTTCACAAACATTTGCTTAGATCTCATAAATGGTTGTAGATCTGATTACAAAAAACTTTCTGAAGATTTGGAATGACATCAGACATATCCAGTCCAGAAATCAAAAAATTTCAAGCTGATTTGTATTTTTTATAATTTTTTTATGATTTTTCATAAAAAATTAATTTTAGGTGTAAAACAACAAATTTTTCTAATTTCTTTACATCTATGGAAACCTCTTGAAATTTTAGATAGGCTTTATTCTCTGTATTTTTAATTTTACTATCAAATTTTTTTCTAAACATCAGATTTGTCTTGACTAGCTAACCCTCTAATAGTAAGTGATCAATTATCTTGTTAGGGTTTTGGCTTTGTTGTTGGTTTTGTGCATGTGCAGAAAATAAACACTTCAAAGGACACATTGGATCAAGTGGAAAAAAATGACACATCTAACTATTTTTGTAGGTCGATAGTCAAAGATCATTATCAAACTACTAATGAATCTTTCTACAGAATGCATGTCGAAGACCCTAGTTAAATTTTTTGAAACAGATTGTCTAGTAGTGTAGAAAATATTTCATTTGGATTAAAATTAACAAGTGTCTACTGTGTTTGGTGCGAAAGCATATTTTTGTTATTACCCTCACGATTTGGTATATCGAAGTATCCTCTCCCCTTGTGCATCTGTGAGATCCTGGGTGTAAGAGAAATGGTTACCAACTCTAGGAAATTGGGCCTTCCTTGGCCAGAAAAAGTACTCACCCCAAGGCAACTCAGACCAGCAATGGAGCTCTTTGGCCGAGCTACCCCTGACTAGTATATAAATGTGAATCTTAAGGGAAAACCTATGATTATGAGTGCAGATGTGTCATATGGACAGAGTAGTACTCCCATAAACCCTAGTGAGCTTAACCTCTTCAGGCTAGAGTGCCACCTAATTGGTGATTAATCTCTTGCCCCATGTATAGCCACTCGAACGGGGGTCCTGAACTAAACACCTTTGTGTAGTAAGCCAAAAACCTTCTATTTGCTAGCACAACATCGGTCAGTGTGAAGGCATCCACACTTTCGCAGTTTGTAGTAAAGGTGATCAATCTGCCATGAGAGTTTCATGGGGGTTGGAAGCTTGGTTGGCCTAAGAAGAGAGTGCACTATAAGGGGGAGCCCATACAGCCAAGATTCTAAATTCACACGCTACAGATATGTGGCTGGGGAAACCCACGTGGAATCTAGCGAATATTTTCCAAGCCTAACCTAGAATTGTACTCATCTTATGTGCGCTTGGTTACATTCAAAACACTGTGCTTGTCAAGTGCTTTCTGGACTCACCACATTTACAGGTCTAAATAGAACATTTACCATTAAACAAATCAAATCTTCATACAAAGTCAAATCTGGATTCTACACCTTGCCAATCATTTGTCAAACATTGGTTCTAAGGGGATTCTGTCAGACACCAATTTTGAAATTGCTCAAAATTTTTGACCATTAGCTTGCATTTTTACCTTAGGTTCAACATTGTTAATGTTAGTTACATTCCCTAGGCTTCATAATCATCCTTTCCTACATAGACTTGTCCTTAGACTTTGGATTAGGCCACCTCATCACACTTTGCAAAATAATTTCCTTTAAGAGTAGGTTATCTTGGGACTTAATTAACGATCTCCTTTTTTAGTCATTGTCCCTTTTGTGAGAATTTCCAACTCAATAGTCTAGTTAGGAAAACTCACTAGTCATTTTGACCTTGTCACTTAGTCCCTTTAACAAGTCCTTTGATAACCAAAATTAAGACATAGATTAAGCTTAGAGTGGTTAGGAAAACCTTTCTCCAAATTGCATTCATCTTAGTCCATACTTTGCATATTTTATGCCTAAAAATCCCAAAATATCCCAAAATATTGTTCACCCTAGTCTTCATTGTGCACCTAGACAATTTTCCCACGTTGCATTAATCAATGTTGTCATCTTAGTCATCATTTTCGCCTTGACCTTTGACATCTTTCTGTGGAAATCTTGGCATCTTGCATCAATAATTTCTTAGAAAAATGTCATAATCACCTTGCTTTGTCATCCTTATCATAAAAACACCAAAAACATAGACTAGTTGTCATAATTATCATCCTCATTTGAGCAATTCTCTTTTATGGTCAAAACTAGGCTTCAAAGAAAGAAAAAAAAATGACAAAATTTAGACAAGACTTCAACACCAACATCCACATGGACACTTATGACATGAATCCAGATATGACTTTTAATGATCCATTTACCAACATGAACATTAAATCTTCCATGAACCTACCAACATCCTCTCGAAATCCATTTGAACCATTCATACAGAGAGACCACAATGGACAAGTATTAGCTGAGGATTTAGAGGCTACAGCCCAAAATCCTGACATAGCTTCATTTGTAGAGGACTTGGTCTTGACCGATGCTGACAGATACCTTGCTATGCTTTTAGACCAAGGGGAAAAACTACCAAGAGGCTTTGACATCAATACCATAAGACCTTCTTTGGACAACACGACATGAAATGCAACACCTCAACAAAACATGAACAATGCCTCCAACAATAACACAGTTGTCACCACATAAATTGCCACAAACACCATCAATGTTACATCTAGTGGCACCATAAGTCAAAACACCTCCAACTCAACCAATGCAACACCTATTGGAGGAACACCCACCATGCCACAAGCAATATCACAATCCATGCCTGCAATGCCAATGACATCTTCACAAACAGCTTGAACTACCCTTGGATCTACAACAATGGGGGCAGGTTCCTCAAACCCCATATTTGGAACTTCATCTATGACCATAGGGACATCATCATCAAATCATTATGTTGGAAACTCATTCAACCCTTCTAGAGGAACTAAACGATGTATTATTATTAGAGGTCCCCAACCAAATGTTAAAACATCGTTACAATTAAACATCAATGCCTCACAAGGATGAAATACCAACATCCCGCATGGAAAATTCCAAGGACAAAATACCAACATCCCACTTGGACAATTCCAAGGAAAAAATACCAACATCCCACAGGGGAAATTCTTCCAGTATGGACAAGGCACTCAAATGACACAACAAATGAATACTCTTGTGCCCCAAAATAGTCGAGGTTACCAGATTCTCCAAATGTTGACAAATATGGTTGGATTGCACATCCCCATAGATTCATCACAGATCCACACACAACAACACATTCCTCATCAAAATTGGCAATACCATCAATCGCCAAACCAAGGTATATCATGCATTTCACAGCAACACATGTCACATCCAAACTCGAGCAGGCTATCACAATCAATGGGGACTCAGGGGATACACATCACTCCCATGTGTGATGCGACCAATAATCCCATAATAGATTCCTTGACAGCCAGAGTGGTAGACCTCCAAAAATAGATGGAAAACATGTAGACATCCAAAAAAACACCACCAATATCATATGACCTATGTTCGTATCCTTTTGACACAACTTTATACATGCCACCATTTCCTCCTAGATATGCGGCCCCAAACTTCGCCAAATACAAGGGAAAGACAAATCCTATTGAACACATTCAAGAATTCACAACCAACTATATGGACATTGCATATGAACACACCTACTTGATGAGACTATTCTCCAAAAGTCTAATAGGACCCACACTTGAATGTTTCTCCACTTTGAAGGGGATAAAAACATGGAATGAACTTGTAGGAAAATTTATAAAAAATTATGCCTATAACATTGATACAGACACCTCCATTACTAGCTTATGCACACTTACACAAGAAGACGTTGGTGAAAATTTTATCCCATTTTTCCAATTATGGAGAGGCTTATCAAGTCACTGCCACATAGACATACCTAAAAAGGAGAAGGTTGACATGTTTGTACAAACACTCCTAGACCCATTGAGAAATGTCTTGCAAGTTCATTGTTGTACAACCTTCGCGGACCTAGTCGAAAGAGGCGTCCAACTTGAGAAAGCCCTTATTGTTGAGGGAAGATTAAAATATGGTCCTAAAAACACAAATGCAAATCCAAATCCTCCCGCCAACAAGAATAAGTACTGGGTAAGAAATAAACACGTTACAAATGACGGTGTTGTTGACACCAAGACTGCAAACATGGTAGGTCCTGTACTGGCCCTAAAAGGGGTTCAACTACAAAACAAACCAACAACGACATTGACACCCCCTACTAGTGTTCCTTCAAACAACTAGAACAATTAGACTAATCAGGGACAATACTGTCAGATAAGACAATTTCCTAGGGGTCACACATATACTTCTTTGGGGGAACCCATTGAAGAAGTCCTCAAGAAATGCCTCCAGAATGGGGTCATCACGCTTCAATAACCCAAATCATATGACCCAGGACAATTCAAACTAGCATGGTGGAATGATAATGCATTTTGTGAGTATCATCAAGCAAAAGGACATACAACCTCTAACTGTTGACAATTGAAAAACGTAATACAAGATCTTATCAAAATTCACGTCATTGAGATAAGTGGACCACAATTCGCCTCAAATTCAGGTCATACTATCCACAAAAATCCACTATAGGACCATGGTTCTCATAATGCTTCTATGCCAGGTCCAAAGATAAACAATAATCACACCAATTTCACTCGAACCAAGTTTGACTATTCAGGTGGACCTATTATAAATAATGTCTAAACCAATGATGAATACATTAATACCATTACGGTCAAGAGAGCACCTCAATGTAATACTACTACTCACAGTGGCAAGGTCACCATAGCTAGTCCACCTCCCACTAGACAACCCAAAATCACCATACCTGGCCCATCTGCTAACCAACCAAAAACCTATCTTGGCCACAAAGCAAGGGCAACCCAAAAGTCAATTCAACCTTATTGACCAGCTAGGAAAAACCCCCACTCAAATCTCTATACTTGAGCTACTTCGTATCTCTCCTGCGCACAAAGATATACTAGATAAAACCCTACAAGAGTCATCAATCCCCAAAGAAATTGATGTCAATCAGTTTGAAACCATGGTGGGATACCTCACCATGCCTCACCATGTCACCTTCTCGGACCAAGACTACTCATTGCCCAAGACCAACCACAAGGATGCATTGCACATAGAAAATTTTGTCCATAAGCACAAAGTTAGATGGGTTTTAGTAGATGGCGGAGTAGGATTGAACATATGCTCCCTCAAAGTGGTTAAGGCTCTGGGGTTCTCCGATGCATGTGTAGACCCGACAAAGAGTATAGTGATAAAAGCATATGATGATGAAGAACGCTCCTCACATGGCATTATCTCTCTCCCCATCAGAGTGGGACCAATCATTGTGGACATAACCTATCAAGTCCTAGATTTAGAACTACCATATAACATCTTGCTCAGCTGTCCATAGATTCATGCCTTAAAATTTTTCCCATCCACATATCACCAATGCCTAAAGTTTCCATTTGACGGCACAGAAATAACCATATATGGAGACCCCAATCCTTTCCAATATTGTACCAACCTAAGGGGTATTTATGAAAACTGAGTGTCTATTAACCAAGAAGCACCTAGCTCCTCATCATCCAACTACATTGACCCATCGACACTCATATCATCTTCCACATCCGCTTCACCCATGTCTTCTGCTACATCACCACCTTTTGCAAACCCTAAGGTTGAATCCACTATCAAGATCCAGTACCTTGGCTGTGGAGAGTTCAAACTACATACATCATACAACACAACAATACCCAAGCCTCCAAAGGTATATGGTCAGCCATGTTTCAGAATGAAACTCAAGGAAACTTTCAAGGTTCCACCAAAAACATTTTTTATCAAATGGGGGGATATGAGTATTGAGGACCTTGTTGATATAATAGGATGGATCTATAAAGATACTGTCGCACTACCCCCATTACCAGTTCAAAAATATGGCAAGGGATATGACAAAATGAAGGCTAAAGGATATGATGGTACTAGTGGTCTAGGTAGAAATAAAGCAGGATGAAGAGAGCCCAGAGAACCTTTCCAAATACCAAAATATCTAGGATTAGGGTTTGGAACACCTGACAATGATGATCGACATACCATTAGAATTTCAAGTGAGCGAGTACATGCTTCGGAAAGTGTCGAGGCCACTAAGGAAAACCCCACCGAAACTGACTCCCAAGAAGGAGAATTTGACTCAGACCAATCCTTAGTGACTATTACCTTGATAATTTGTTTGCCGAAGCAGGGGAACCAACCTATAAACAAAGAGTTTGGAAAACATTTAAAATCAAACAGGCACCAAATAGTACAAGTCCCATTACCATTCCCCACGACATACAAAACCCACCATTTGAATCCCTCTGGTTCAACCCATCTAAAATACCAAAATACACTGACAACTATGACTCTAGGCCCTTCAATCCCTATTTTTCCAATGAATATGAGACTAGTGAAGAGGAATATTGGATAGAGTCTGATGTGGAGCTAGATGATGATAATCTCATTTATGACACTACTAAATTTGTCTACATTCTTTCCGCATCCTCCCCTTAATTCACCAATAAGGATGATGGCATTTCCCTAGTTTATCCCTAGTTAATCGATTGGGACCAACAAGGCCCGCCAGTCCTGAATACATTTCAGAATGATGAGGCAATTTCAGAGTTTATGGGATTAGGCGAGGGCATACCTAGTGGTGATCATAAGTTAGTATTTTCCATCGATTTAGATTGCACAGCATACTTCGGCGAGACTGCTCCATCCTCCATTCACAAAAGTAAAAATAAAAATAAAATAAAATATGAAAAGTCTCTAGGTGAAGACTAAAAGGAACCTTTTGACGATAAAATAGTAAAAACAAAGGATGTATATGTGGGTGAAAACCTCTCTGAGGTGCCCAAAGATGGAGGACTAGACTTTCTTCCCATGTGGCAAGAGAAATCAGCTATGCTTATCGAAGACACTATAGAAGACAATATAGCCACTGCAGAAGATCCTAAAATGGTCCTTTTTTGCTGCTTCACTAACTGAAGAAGAAAGATTAGAATTTCATAAGTTCTTTTCAGAATGTAAAATCAACTTTGCATGGTCCTATGTCGATATGCTAGGACTAGATCCAGAACAAGTTTTACACCATTTACCATTGTTTCCTGATACAAAACCAGTCAAATAGAAGTTGCACAAAATGCATCCTCAGGTCACCCTATTAGTCAAAACTGAGTTGAAGAAAATCCTAGATGCAGGATTCATACGATCTATTGATTATGCTAAATGGATATCCAACTTGGTGCCAATAACAAAGCCGAATGGACTGATCTGCATTTGTAAAGATTTTAGAGACCTAGATAAAGCATGCCCAAAAGATGACTTTCCTTTACCAAATATTGATATCATAGTTGACCTCACAGTAGGATATGAGATGTTGCCCCTCATGGATGGATTCTTTGGTTACAATCAGATTCACATAGCCCCTGAAGACCAACATAAAACAACATTCACTTTCCCTTAGGGAAAATATTGTTGGAATGTCATGCCATTTGGTCTTAAAAATGCAGGTGCAACATATCAAAGAGCAATGACCATGATCTTTCATGACATGATGCATACAATAATGGAAGATTATGTGGATGACCTTTTAGCCAAATCACTGACAAGGAAAGATCATCTAAAGGTGTTAGATACAATATTGAAGATGCTAGAAGAATATAAGGTTAGATTGAATCCTAAGAAATGTGTCTTCGGTGTTACATCTGGCAAACTATTGGGATACATAGTGTCTCAACAAGGCATTGAGGTTGATTCAACAAAAGTCAAAGCCATCATAGACATGCCTCCACCTAAAGGAATCAATGAACTCATAACCCTATAGGGTAGAGTACAATCCATTCAACGCTTCATAGCCCAATTAGCTGATAAATGTCAACCATTCCAATATCTCTTGTGCAAGGGTATCCCCTTTGTGTGGATAGATAAATGTCAAGAAGCATTTCAGCACATAAAATATTACTTATTGTCACCACTTGTCCTCATGCCACCTATTCATGGGAAACCATTGATCCTATACATCTCTGCCACTACTTCAGCACTAGGGGCACTGTTAGCATAGAATGACCACGAGTGCAAAGAAAGAGCTATATATTATATTAGCCAGACATTGGTCAGAAATGAATTGAACTACACGCTAATTGAACGAGCTTGTCTAGCTATGGTCTTTGCAACACAAAAGCTGAGACATTATATGTTAAGTCATCAAACACAACTGGTAGCAAATATTGACCCTCTCAAATATTTGTTAAGTTGGGCAGCATTAACAGGATGTCTGGCAAAATGGGTTATGATTCTGAGTGAATATGACATTCAATATGTAGAAAGAAAGGAAATAAAAAGACAAGTCATAGCAGACCAGCTGGCAGATGCACCCTTACAAAGTGATCACTCGTTAGTGGCGGATTTTCCAAATGAGTTGATATTCCATACAGAACCAAAGGCACCTTGGCGACTCTATTTTGACAGATCACACACAAATTATGGCTCGGGGGTAGGAATCTTGTTCATCACTCCTCAAGGAGATTCCATTCCTAAGTCTTTCTGCATTTCCTTCCCATGCACCAACAATGTGGCAGAATATGAGGCACTAGTTATAGGACTAAAAATGGCAATAAAATGGAAAATTAGAACACTACATGTCTACAAGAACTCCCAGCTCGTCATCAACCAGGTTAATGATGACTATGACACAAAAGATGAGAAGTTGATGCCCTACAAGTGGATGGTGGAAAATTTCTAAATGTACTTTCATATGGTAACTTTTGAACAAATTCTAAGAGCGTAGAATAAGGCAATAAACACAATGGCTACAATAGGCTCCCTACTCGACATACCAAGCAACACGCCTCAATTGGAATTCCTAATCGAACAATTTTTGGTCCCCGCCTATGACATTCCAGAATCTGAGATGGTCTACAAACTTGTTGGTCCCAAGTCTCCCTTGTACTAGGATATTTATGACTATCTTAAGTCTTAAACCCTTCCACTAAACTTGTCTAATAACCAAAGGAAGTCTTTTATCCAAAAATCCGCAAGGTATGCTATTATCAATGACACCCTTTACTGTTGTAGCTTTGATGACACCCTCCTTAGATGTCTCGACACCAACGAGGCATGTACAACCTGATGCAAAGTACATGATGGTATATGTGGGTCTTGTTCGAGTGGTCCTACTCTAGCTAAGAAAATAATGAGACTTGGGTACTATTGGCCGACTGTTGAAAAGGATGCAATGGAATATGTCAAGACTTGTCACAAATGTCAGATTCACAATGATTTGATCCATGCTTTAGCACAAGAACTTTGGCCGATCACTTCTCCCTGGCCTTACTCGACCTCATGGGTAAGATTCATTCGACCTCGTCCAATGGCCATAAATTCATCATCATCACCACTGAGTATTTAACAAAGTGGATCAAAGCCATTCCTCTGATGTACATAACCAGCAAGCAAATAGCCAAGTTCATCCTTAATTATATCATTTTCTGGTATGGCCTTCCATAATCTATCATCACTGACAACGGATGTCCATTTAAAAACCAAGATGTTTGAGAGTTCTGTGAGCGATTTCATATCCAACATCATTTTTCATCTCCATATTACCCACAAGGAAATGGTCAAGCTGAGGTGTCAAATAAAACCATTGTCAAAATCCTCAAAAAGACTATCAATGACGTTGGCCATGACTGGCATATCCAACTCAACCCTACTCTATAGGCTTACCACACAAGCATTCATATGCCTACAGGAGCTACTCCATTTGCCTTGGTCTTTGGGGCTGAGGCTATCTTTCCCATTGAGGTTGAAATTCCTTCTTTACAAGTCTCCCTAAAGGGTCTAACGGATGACAAAGAATATAGACAGTCACGCCTACACGAGCTGGAAATGTTAGAAGAAAGAAGGAAAAATTCCCTAAATCATCTACAGGCATATCAGAACCATCTTTGTCGCAGCTACAACAAGAAGGTTATGACCAGGAAATTTGACATTAGTGACTTAGTCCTCATACAGAACCCTAAAAATCAGGTTGACAGAGAAAAACTGGGAAAGTTTGAACAAAATTGGTTGGGTCCTTACATTATCATATCCTCTTTTGGTTTTGGAGCATATCAATTGGCTACCCCATATGGGAACAACTGACCGAGCCTATTAATAGTCTGCATCTCCAAAAAATTTATGCATAGCATTAGGAGATCGAGCTAATAAAAAAAATTTAAAAAAATAGTAAAGAAAAATAATTCATCCAACGGCAAAAAATGGGAAAACAGGCACTTTGGATAAGTATGATGGTGAAAACCTGGCAAATAGGTGCCATGCATAATCAATCATTGCTCTGCCATCTACTGTCACTTTGTCTAATATGGCCTAGGATGAAATATGTTTTTTGTCACTACCACATTATTACCCTTCGCTTCATGGTTGATAATGGTTCACATCAAGTCCTCTATACTATCTATCTCGTACTCTAAGCACATCCCTTTCATATCCCTCAAAATTGACTAAGTCTTGGACCTGACTGGGGGAAAAATGTTTATCATGTAATTGCAGTGGATGTCATGCAGAATTTCAATTCCACACAATGTCCTAAAGAAAAAGACCAAAAACATTGCTAAATGTCCTGAAGAAAGGCCTAAAAATTGAAAAATGTCCTGAAGAAATCCAAAGAAATCGAAACATGTCAAAAACACAAAAACATCCAAATCAAGGTCAAAATCCTAAAAATGGAGTCAAAGTCAGTCATGTCAGTCAGTCCATGTCATTTTCCAAACTACGTTGTCTCTATGCATTTGCTACGTAGGTAAGACTCATACTTGAGTCCCCGAGACATTAATAGTCAAATTCACCAATGTATCTAAGGGTTAATTTTAGGATTAGATTCAATATTAGCAAATCAATGAAGACAATAAACCCAAAGCAATTACAAAACACAAGGGAAGTAAATAAAAATATTATTATACCAGAAAATTGTTGAGACTTCCATGCTTCACTTTTTGTAATACCTTCTAGTTTGTTCGTTGATGTATTGCCCTCATATTTGACATGTGAGCAATCTAAAAATAAAAATCTAAGTCCTACACCAAGCTTTGAAGGATTTGAATCTGAAATGCTTATGCCTATGCAAATTGGACTATAATGCCTCTCCTACTTCCAAGAGTCCCCTTGATGAAAAATGAGGCCCTTAATTTATAGACTATTTTGATGAGAAAATGGAAAATGAGATGAGGCCACTTGTCAACTTGTGAGTGGTTGAGGATGAGGACATGTCAGAATTTAAAATTCTAAGTGGAGGACATGTCAGAATTTAAAATTCTAAGTGGAGTTCATGTCAAAATTTAAAATTTTGAGTGCAGGACATGTCAGAATTTAAAATTCTGAGTGGAGCACATGCCAGAATTTAAAATTATGAGTGGAGGACATGTTAGAATTTAAAATTCTAAGTGGAGCACATGTCAGAATTTAAAATTATGAGTGGAGGTCATGTCAGAATTTAAAATTCTGAGTGGAGGACATGTCAGAATTTAAAATTCTGAGTGGAGGACATGTCAGAATTTAAAATTCTGAGTGGAGGTCATGTCATAATTTAAAATTCTGAATGGAGGAAATTCTGAGTGGAGGACATGTCAAATTTAAAATTTTGAGTGGAGCACATGTCAAGATTTAAAATTCTAAGTGGAGGACATGTCAAAATTTAAAATTTTGAGTGGAGGTCATGTCAAAATTTAAAATTATGAGTGAAGCACATGTCCACTCAGAATTTAAAATTCTGACATGTGCTCCACTCAGAATTTTCAATTCTGACATGACCTCCACTTAGAATTTTCAATTTTGACATGTCCTCCACTCGAAATTTTAAATTCTGACATGTCCTCCACTCAAAATTTTAAATTCTGACATGTCCTCCACTCAAAATTTTAAATTCTGACATGTCCTCCACTCAGAATTTTAAATTCTGACATGTCCTCATCCTCAACCACTCACAGGTTGACAAGTGGCCTCATCTCATTGGCCATTTTCTGATCAGAATAGTCTATAAATTGAGGGCCTCATTCTTCATCAAGAGGACTCTTGGAAGTAGGAGAGGCATTGTAGTCCAATTTGCATAGGCATAGGCATTTCAGATTCAAATCCTTCAAAGCTTGGTGTAGGACTTAGATTTGTATTTTCAAATTGCTCACATGTCAAATATGAGGGCAATACAACAACCAGCAAGCTAGAAGGTATTACAAAAGTGAAGCATGGAAGTCTCGATGGTTTTTTGTTATAATCGTTCTTTTGTTTACTTCCCTTGTGTTTTGTAATTGCTTTGGGTTTATTGTCTTCATTGATTTGCGAATCTTGAATCTAATCCTAAAATTAACCCTTAGATACAGGTACAAATTTTATTCTACAACTCGTACGACCAAACAAACTGTTCCAACACATCTGGATGGGTATGTTTATGCTAGGGATGGTCCTATTTTTCACCCAAATATGTCGAATCACTCTGAGCTACATTGGACCAACGATTTCCCTTGTCTAAAGTGCTAAAAGGCAACAATCTTTGAAGGGATATTTATCAAAAACTATGACAATTACAGAATCTTCGTCTGAGCTTATGAGATCATGTTGGGACCTTCTACAATAACCTCAGTTTTTTTATATCTTGGAGGAATTTTCCCGTGGTAACATGTTTTCAATTGAGGGAAAAATTGTCAAATGTAAGCAATGTAATGTTGCAAAGTGGTACAACTTTTATTTTGCAACTTGTACAACAAAATGGATTGTTCCAACATGTCTGGATGGGTACTGTGTATGTTAAATATGTATGATCAAAATGAAATAACAAAAACACATAAATGAAACATTAAACTAAAGAAAGTGAGATAATTTGAAATGAAATCAAACAAACAAGACTTCTTCAGAGCCGTTCCATCTTCCTCTATCTCCAAAGATTTGTTTGAAGCTGCTACTCTCAGATTGTATAAGCAAGGCTTCTCCAAATGGCAATCTGCAGAATGAGTATGCAAACTTTCTCTATGCTATATGCTGGTGAAGTGAAAATACACGAATATGCACAGGGGCTGTGGGTTATGCATAGGGGTTGTGATTTGTGGATGCCATGATATGCTATGATTCTATATTATGAATGCTAAAGACTATGCTATGGATGCTTGAAGGCTATTTGCAATTTGGCTATAGTTTATATCTGTACGAAAGCTTCTCTATAATTTCAAAGACCCGATAGTCCTTTTTATAGCTTTTTGCAGGCAAAATCCTGGCTGGCAAAGATCAATGGTTGTGAGATTGTCTGGTAAGTTTGAATGGTGAGAGATGGAGAGGTTGAGAGGAAGATGGAGAATGTTGGGAGGTTGGAGAGAAGAATGGATGATTGTCTTCAACCCACGAGAACAAGATTGCACAGGAACAGAGAAATTATTTTTTTCTATTTTGGCAGTTTGTTTCACGGTTGTTGAAGATAATGCAAATTAAATAAATAAATTTATTTAATTTCATTTATGTGAGTTTAATTTTTGATTTTAGGACTATAGAAGATTTAATTAAATATTTGAATATTTAATTGTGAATAGATTTAGAAGAATTTAATTAAATATTTTGAGATATTTAATTGTGAATGGATATTAGAAGAATATATTTAAAAGAGAGGACTATTTAATCTTTATTTGAATAAAATATCCAAGCCAAGATTAAATGATTAATATAAATAAATCATAATGTTTATTTAATTAATTAAGAAATGAATAAGAAAAGTGATTAAATAAACTTATTTATTTAATCGAAATGAAAGAATGAACAATATAAATAAATTATTTAGATTTATTTATATGTAGATTGAATTCAAAGATTTAATTAAATATTAAAAATATTTAATTAATTACTAGACTATGTGATGTGACTATTTTTAGGTGTATACATTTTGCCCCTCTTTGAAGTAATGTGTTTTACGCATTGCTTCAAAGAATTTTAAAATTTTCCCCAGATGTTGACTGTCAAATGTTGATGAGTATATGCCCCCTCGAACGATGAATCAATAAGATTTTGATTTTTGTGAAATTGTTGAATTTTTATGATTTTTGGAATTTTTGTGAAATTTTTTATTTTTATCATTTTGAAGATGTCGATTCATCATTTGAAAATTATGATATGAAGAAATTTATGTGGAAAGAGGTGAAATAAAAAAATTGATGACTAAAATTGCCCCAAAATGTGTTAAAATCCACCAATTTTACTTTTAAATAGGTTAAAAATATCATTTTCCATGTCATTTTCTCATTTTAACCTAGTAAAAATTGTAAATTTTGAGCTCTGGATTTAGAAAGATGGCACTTCAATTCACCAGCACCATTTCGAGTGCATCCGATGACATCAGTGGCCAGCGCACTATGATCCTGTGGTATGTACCCTGTCAAACTTCTGCTTTTTGAAAATTTTCCTTTCGGAGCGTGTTTATCAATCTTTTGATTGTGAAAGAGTGTGTTTTAGCGCCCTTAAGAATTTCTATAGGGCCCATGATAATTTTCATAGCGCATATGATTTTGTAGCGCCCTTGATAAATTATGTAGCGCCCTTAATGTTTTCTGTAGCGCTTTTGATGAATTCTGTAGCGCCTATGATTGGATGTTGTTGCAAATGAAAAAAAATTGTTCCCAAAGTTGTTGGAAAACAAATAATAACTGATAGATTTGCTTTTAAAGTTGTTAAAAACAAATAGGATTGATAAGTTTGCTTCTAAAGTTGGTAAAAACAAATAGGATTTTGATTATTTTCTTTCATGAAAATGAAAAAAAAATAATTGATTGATATGTTTGCTTCTAAGGTTGTTAAAAACAAACATGATTGTGATTATCTACTTTCCATGATGATGAAAAAAAATAGTTTGATTGATATTCAGAATTGATTGATAAATCGTGATGATTTGATATTGATTTTGCTTTGTCATGTTGATGTGTCAACAGGAGAGATTGAGAGTTTTGCAGTCACGGGAGACATTCCCGAAGACATGGGGTTTGATTCTATAGCTATTACAGTCAGATCGGGACGTGATTGAGGCCTGTGGATTGAGTTCATTGCTTGACATGCCTAAAGTGTGCCTCAACAGAGCTTTATTGACAGCACTCGCAGAGCAGTGGCATAGTGATACCAACACATTTCATTTACCGATTGGAGAGATTACCGTGACCCCTAAGGACATATACCATATATTGAGGATCCCAATGATGGGAGAGATAGTGGTCTTTGATAGCCGAGAGGTTGGAGGCACTGATGCTTTGAGGAGGATTTTCAGAGATGATGAGATTGTAGGATACTTCATCCCATGGGGCAAGATGGCAGATTCATATCCACCCTTACCGTCCATACTTGCAGGTTTCATTGGAGGTGTTTTGTGCCCTGACCATAGGTCGAAGGGGTTTGCAGTTGGGTGGGGTCATGTGTTGGAGAGTATGGTGATGCAGGGTACATGGTATGCATGGGGGTCATGCATGCTTGCTCACTTGTATGATGAGTTACATCATATTGTATATGGTAGAGGCCAGAGTTTCACTGTTGGTTGCTCGTTATTACAGATATGGGCATGGGAGCATTTTTCCATTATGCGACCGTTGACTCATGGACAACAACCTATTGGTTGATCATATAGATGGGGATATGCCGATACTATTGCTCAGCCGAGACTAGGCAAATTGGATCATTGGCAGCTTCTCTTAGATGGTCTTGATACAATATGCTGGCGGCCATATGTAGATTGTGAAGCATGGCCAAAGGATGCGAGGGAGATTCCCTATGTCTGTACATCCAAATACCTTATTGGCCGTACTCTGTGGATTATTGAGAGATTTCTCACTAGACGAGTATGTCGGTAGTATGGTCGGATTCAGGGTATGCCTATGGGTTCCTCTATTTATGCATGACGACAGTCAGAGATTGCAATATGGGGTCCATAGATTTCTTATGAGGTAGCGGTTGCAGAGTTCACTAGTTTAGGAGTAGTGATGTGGGATTACCGAGTTGATGTCCTTGATGCAGAGACAACGCCAGAGTATAGTCAGTATGTGTTAGAGCATCCTGCACCACATATGTTTGATCCTAATAAGCCTATTGCACCAGTTATTGTATAGAGACCACAGAGAGGTGATCAGAGACGACAGAGAGAGGCTACTTCAGAGGGTGATGATTCAGAGGGAGATGAGCAGAGTGGAGGTAGTGATGATGATTCAGAGGGAGATGATAATGATGAGGAGAGTGGAGGAGATGGTGATGGTGGGAGAGGGGGTGGTAGGGGTGGTGGTAGTAGGGGTGGTGATAGAGGTGGTAGGAAAGGTGGTAGGAGAGGTGGTAGAGGTGGACCATGGATGAGACATACAGATCCATCTGCTTCAGTAGATCCAATGGTATCAGGTCAGATATCTTCTTTGCAGAGTACAGTGTAGAGCTTACAGAGTTAGCTAGCATAGGCATAGACCTTGATTACACAGCTTCAGGGTAAGTTGACTTCAGTTACTACTGAGAGGGATACAGCCAAACAGTGGGGTGAGCAGGCCATTGCTTTGGTGGATAGTCTATAGAGAGTGGTAGTGAGTACCTTGCCTAGCAACATGATGAGAGAGGTGACCAGAGCCACCCAGGAGGCTAAGTTCTATAGGACCAGATATCATGATGTGGTTCCACATGAACGGAGGGAGAGTTATACATAGTCACGGTCTACTCATATTCGCTCCCAGACTACCAACAGGGGTGGGACACAACCATTACCTCTAGGAGGGCCATCAGGGATAGGTGGAGCAGGTCCATCAGGTGCAGGTGGTACAGGTCCCAGACCAGCACCATCAGAGGATAGCACTGCCTAGTGCATTGTACATGATGTTTTTGTGATACTCTGTTTAGACATTTGTATACACCCTGAGATGATCTCATTTTTTATGATGTTATATCATATATGATTGACATCTTTGTACATTTTGACATTCATTGTTGAAATATATGAAATGCAGCGATGATTTATGATGAGTGGTTCGATTTTCTATATATATATATGCATGATGTGTTATGATATGATAGTTTCTCAATTTTTATGCTTATGATGTATATATATGCATGAGTGAAATCTATTCATGAATGATTATATGAATATGATGGATGATATAATCTATGAATGCTTATAAATGTTTTGATTATGATGTATGCTTTGTTTTTATGATTTTTCTGATGCAAATATGTATGAAAAATGTATGAATGCTGGTTCTATATGCCCACAAAGCTGAATTTAATTGGACATGCCAATCATGACCAGCATCATTTACTGTCTTCTTCAAGATCTTCAATATTTTTTTGTTTGAAGCTTCCACTTGACCATTTCCTTGTGGATAGTAAGGTGTAGAGAACATGTGTTGGATGTGAAATATTTCACAAAGTTGGTCAACATCCTAATTCTTGAAAGGCCTCCCATTATCAGTAATGATAGAATTAGGAATTCCATATCTACAAATGATGTAATTTAGGATGAATAAAGAGATTTGTTTTCAAGTCACGGTTGTCAAAGGAACAGCTTCAATCCATTTTGTAAAATACTCCGTAGCTGTGATAATGAATTTATGCCCATTTGATGATGAAGGATGAATTTTTCCAACAAGATCTAGTCCCCACTAAGAAAAAGGCCATATTGGAGTGAAAGGTTGCAGCTCCTGTGCAGGTGCATGAATAAGATTCCCATGGATCTGGCATTTAGAACACTTCTTGAAAAAAGTAAAAGAATCCTTTTCTGTGGTAGGCCAATAATATCCCATCCTGGCAAGTTTCTTGGCTAAAGTCAAACCACTTGAATGAGTTCCACAAATACCACCATGAACCTCTTGTAAGGATTTTTCAGATTCGTCACATTCAAGACATCAAAGGAGTGTACCATCAAGACCATGTCGGTAAAGGATGTCAGTGATCAAGGTATAATGGGATGATTGGCGTATGAAATTTCTTTTTTGATTTTGGGATAAATCTAGAGGTAAAATGTTGTCTTTCAGGTAGGTATAAGTCTTGCCATATAAAGGTGAGTCAGAACCGGTTAAATGATATATGACTTGGGTCTCTAGATTATTATAAGCAGGAGAAAACAATTGTTCCACCAAGAATTCATACTATTTTTGATCTTTTGACAATTGTAACAAGGAAGCAATTGTAGCCATTACATCTGTAGCTTTATTATCAATCCTTGAGATTTGTGAAAACTTGATTGACAAAAAATACTTTTTAAAATCATCCACCATGTTCTTGTAAGGTAGAAACTTATCATCTTTAGTCTGATAATCATCATTGATTTGATTAATGGAAAGTTGTGAATCACCATAGACTTGCAGCTCTATAATCTACCATTCCAAGGCTATTTTTATCCCTATAAGCAATGCCTCATATTCAGCTATATTATTTGTACAAGGAAACATCAATCAATATGATTTTGGTATGTTATCTCCTTCAGGTGTGACAAAAAGAATTCTTGCCCCCAAGCCTTGTTGTGTGTAGGATCCATCAAAGTACAATGTCCATGGTTTCTAAATTGTTGCTGTGAAGACATCTGCATCAGGAAACTCAATATGCATTGGATTTTCTTCTTGTAAAGGTGCTTCGGCCAACTGATCTGCAATGACCTATCCTTAATAGCTTTTCAATCTACATAGTGAATGTAAAACTCACTTAAGATCATTACCCACTTTGTAAGTCTTCCTGTTAAAGTAGCTTTGCTTAAAAGGTATTTTAGTGGATCAATTTTTGTTATCAGCTTAACTATATGAGCCAACATATAGTGTCACAACTTTTGAGAAGCAAACACCACTGCGAGGCAAGCTTTTTCTATGAAAGTGTAGTTTAATTCATGACTTGTTAAAGTACTGTTGATATAGTATATGGCCCTTTCTTTACCTGTAGAATCCTCTTGTGCTAGTAATTCTCCCAAGGATACTTTTGTTGCTGAAATATAGAGTATGAGTGGCTTTCCTGGAATGGGTGGAATTAAAACTGGCGGGTTCATAAGATATTGCTTGATCTGATTGAATGCTACTTCACATTTTTCTTCCCATTTGAATGGGACATTTTTATGCAATAAATGTGTAAATGGTAATCTTTTTTCTACCAGTTGAGCTATAAACCTTCTGATGGACTGTAGTCATCCTTGCAATGATCGAAGCTGACTGATATTTCATGGTGGCGATATGTCCATTATAGCTTGTACTTTTTCTGGATCAACCTCTATACCCTTTTCTGAAATAATGTATCCTAAGATTTTACCAGATGTAACACCAAAGACACATTTCTTTGGATTGAGTCAAACATTGAACTTCTCCATTCTGGTAAAGATTTTTGACAAGATTTCTAGATGCCCTTCTCATGTATGAGATTTGGCAAGTAAATAATCAACGTAATCTTCCATGAATGTGTGCATCATGTCATGAAAAATGGTTGTCATTGCTCTTTGATAAGTAGCTCCAACTTTCTTTAACCCAAATGGCATTACGTTCCAGCAATAGGTACCCCAAGGGCATGTAAACGTTGTTTTATCTTGATCCTCTAGTGCAATCTTTATCTGGTTATATCCTAAAAATCCATCCATTAATGAATACATTGCATGGATAGCAGTTAAATCAACAATCATATCTATGTTGGGCAAAGGAAAGTCATCTTTGGGACAAGCTTTGTTTAAATCTCTAAAACCTGTACAAAATCTAATCCTTCCATCTGGCTTTGAAACAGGTACAATATTGGAAATCCATTCTGCATAGTTAATAGTTCGAATGAATCCAACATCTAAAAGCTTTTTTTAATTCCTCTTTGACCAATAATGCAACATGTGGATGCATTTTTCTGAGTTTTTGCTTCATAAGTTTTTCCCCTATGTTTATAGATAAATGATGCATTATTAGATTAGGATCTAACCATGGCATATCAGCATATGACCAAGAAAAATTGATTTGATTCTCCTTCAAGAACTCCATGAATTTCAATACTTCTTCAACTGTTAATGACGCTGCAAGTTGCAAGATTTTTGGCCGCTTTGTTGTACTTATGTTGATTGATTATGTTGGTTCTATCAAAATAGGAGATCTTTCATGATAATGCTTGGGAAGAGTGTCAAGTTTCTCATCCTTGAGTGCTTCAGAAAGGTTTTCACTATTGGATTCTCTCTTTATTTTTCTCTTGTTGTGATCTACCACTGTCATTTTTTAGTTTTTACCAATAGATCCATCTTTTATTTCATTTATTTTGCAGCTAAGAGACTTGACACCCTCATTATCAAAATAATGAGTATGAAATTTTTGGATGAAACAATTGTTTTCATCATTAGAGGAACAAAGAAAATTTATAATGTCATCATCATGAAATGTAGGGATGTAGATAGGCGCATCATTGTCCCAATCAATACGTTCTGGATAAACTAAAGGCATGGGATCATTAGGTTGGGTAAGATCTTGAACTGTCAAAGTCATGATGTGGTTGTCATCTTCATAGTAGACAAGGTCTATGATGGTATTCTCCTGTTGATTGTCAATCTCATTAGAATCTGATTCGTCCTCACTTGAGTCGTGATCACTTTGTAAAACATAATCAAGTGGAGGCCTTGGACCTTCTCCTTGTATGAGAACAGGTGCATATTTGTGTATGGTATAAACTTGTCTGTCTCTCCAAAATTCATCATTATAAATGGTGTCCCATTCATATTCATTAGAATAAGTATCTGAACTATTCTACAATTGGAAAACCGATTCATGAGGTTTATCTGACATTGATCCTCCTTCATGAGTTGGTTGTGCTTGCTGTGAAGTAGAGTCTTCTGTATCTTTACCATATCCAAGTCCTGTTTTATCATTTGGATGTATTGAAATAGGTTGAATTAGTTCCATGATTCCTTCTCTTCTCTTTCCTATAGGACCATTTCCTTCATAGCCCATTTTTTGCATGATAGTGTACCCCTTACCATATTGTTCTGTAGGTAACTTAATGTGCAAGAGAGATTCATCTTCATCTTTGTATATCCAACTTAAGATGTCCCTATCTTTAGCTTTAATGAATTTTCTGTCAAAATTTGTGATTAGCACAAAAGCTTGGGATGTAGAGGTTGTTGCAATCTTTTGATTTGATAAGGTTGGTTGACCATGCGACCTTGGAGAAGGAGGTAAGGTATAAAGAGATAGTGAATATTCATCTACCCCTTTGTCTTTAAAATTTAGCTTAGTGTCAAGATTCTTTGTCAATTCTTGCAATTGGACTTGTAGATTGGAAGAAGAAATAGCAAGAGCCTCCCTATTATGTGGCACAAAGGTGTCTTGAGTTGCTCGGAGATTTGAACAAGTTTGTGTGCTATTGTAATCAACTTGTATGGTTATTTCCTGTCCATCATATGGAAACTTGAGGCATTGATGGTATGTTGATGGTACCGCTTGCATATCATGAATCCATGGATGACCCAAAAGTATGTTATAGAAAAGATCCCGATCTAGAACCTGACAAAAATTATTTTTCACAACAGGTCCCACTCTGATAGGTAGCATTATTAGTCCTTTAGAAGCTCTTTCTTCATCATCATATGCCTTGATAGTTATTTTCCTTCATGGATCAATAGAATTTTCTAATATTCCCAAGGCATGTATTAGCTTTAAAGTACAAATGTTTAAACCATCTCCTCCATCTATTAAGACACGTCTAATTTGGTGTTTATGGATCATGACTTCAAGATAGAGTGATGAATTATGTGGATGTGTCATAGAGGCATCATCTTTTTCGGAAAATGAAAAACAAGTAGGGGAAGACAAATGTCCCACCATGGCTTGAAATTTGTTTACATCCAGATCAGTGTCAACAGTTGTGTTTACAAGAGCTTCTTCTAAAATATTCTTGTGTATGGGGGATATTTTGAGAAGTTCAAGGATGGAGATTTGAGTTGATGTTTTTCTCAATTGATCAACTAGATTATAATGAATTGGAGGAGAAATAGTTGCCTTAGATGAACTTCCTTTTAGGACAAATTTTGCTTGTCCTCTCGTGGTCACATTAACCTATTGATATTCTTTTTTTCCCTTGATTTTGATAACATTAACCCGTTGATCATCAACATAGATGTGACAGATTATATTGTCTTCAACATTATGTATGCTTTTGGCTTTTGCATCTGATGTTTCCCCCTTTTGATAGTTCGGTAAAGGATCTTTGAATGCTTGATGATCATCATTGGTATGATGTCCTTCAATTGTAATGGTGCCATTGTTAATTAAATCTTGTACTAGATTTCACAAAGCTTGACAATTATTCATTCTATGACCTTTACATTGATGATAATTGCAATAATATGAGTCATTCCACGATGGTGGTTTAACTCATGGCTCATAATCTCTTTGTGGTGGTAAGGTGATAACCTTAGTATCAAGAAGCTCCTTGAGAGCAGACTCAAGAGATTGACCCAAAGTGGTAAAATTCTGTCTATTTGAAAAGAATGGAGGTCTAGACAGGTTTGATGTTTGGGTATTGCCGAGATTGTTATTGAAATTACCATGATTATCCTTGGTGTTTTGATTGTTCATGCTTTCTTGTTTGTAGTTTTGTCCTTGTTGATTGTTGTTTCCTTGTTGGTTGATATTTGCTTGTTGATTGTTTCGTGGAGCACTTGATAGATTAAAGATAGATGGTCTTGTTCGTAGATTATTTGCATCTACTATACCATCATTGACAACATTTTTATTTCTATTCCAGAACCTTGTTTTATCATTGTTGTTTTGATTGGATGTACTTGGATTATCAAGTTTTATCACTCCTCATTTAACCAAGGCCCCTTTAATGGTGATTGCATTTTCAATCAATTTTTCAAAGTTATGAGGACAATGAAGGTTAAGCCTATAGCTTAATTCTTGATCTAGGCTATTGATGAAGATATCCATCTTTTCCTTTTCAGGAATAGGACGAGAATATCGAGAAAACAACCTTCTCCACCTTTGCAAAAATGTAGTGAAGGATTCTCATACTTTTTGTTTCACTTTACAAAGATCAAGCATTGTTATCTGGTGTTGAATGTTATAGGAGTATTATGATATAAACTGATTTATTAACACCTCAAAGGTTTCGATGGGGGGAGTGATCTTAGAAAGCCACTCCATGGATTGTGCACCTAGACTTCATGGAAATAATCACATTAAGTAGGTGTTGTCATAGGTGAATCCTAGACTCATATTTCGGAAATCCCTCACATGTTCAATGGGATCAGTTTTTCCATTGTACCTATCAAATTTAGGGATTTTGCAATGTTTTGGAAAAGGGATCATTTGAAGACTCCTATCAAATGGATAAGGAGATATGTCTTCCAAAATATACTTCTTTGTTGTGCCCCCTTGCATCTCCTTTATTTGTCCTTGTAATTCTTTTATCTGTTGAGTAAGGGCACTAAAGTCATTAAGAGGAGTTTCAGGATTCTGTTTAATCCCTTCTATATCAAAATTATAAGGTAACTTAGCTCCTTGATTAGCTAATGAAAGAAAATATCTTTCTTTGTTTCATTCTAAAATCCTTTCAATAAGAGTATGGAATTGGGGATCTTGCTCTGCTTCTTGAAGATTTTCTTTTGTTAATTCATCAACATTAAATGTATCCTCTTCTTTCTCATTATGGTCACCCATTTTGCTTGTAGTGGTTTCTCCTTCTTCTTTTTCCATGTGTTTTTGAGATCTCAGGAAGACGGGCATAAGTTTTGTTCCAAATTCTACTCTCTTTTGATCAAAAGAATGAAATAGTGCAATTTGTGATAGGTATGAAAGTCAAGATAGAATGAAGATTCTATGACTTACCAAGGTTTTTAATCTTTAGCTTGTGTTGTTCCCTAATTGAAAGTATGAAAATCTTGTTGGTGGGAATTTAAGCAAAAGATCAAGAAAAAGATGATTTTGCACTTTCTAAAGTTTGATCATAGTTTCTTCAAAGGATGGATTTGTGATAAATGCCTAATGTAATTGAGTTCTCTATTGCAGAATTTGATTTGGATGAGTAGAATATTCAATTGCAGGTTGGGGAATATAACAAAAACGAATACGCTGACTATGGTTATGCCTTTGAGAAAGGGCTCTTCTTTGAAATAAAGCTTGTGAGTACAATGGTTCTATAGCATAATCACATAATCATCAGTGAAACCTCTAACACAATCATGATATTGATGTATAAAGGTTCTATGTTTAAGTAAAACCTTTTGGCTTTGATACAAGAATCATCTTTTCTTCAATAGTTTCTTGTAGCTAAGGGGTTTCTTTGGCTTTTTTATTCTTTTGAGAATGGACTTCTTAACAAAGGTTGTAGATTTCCAATTTTGTAACATGAGAGTAATCAAGGTGATCGTGAGTGTTGGATGATCTTAACTGAATTAATGTATTGAAAACACATCAAACAATTTGTAGAATAGTTGTTTTAAATACTATGCTAAACATCAAGTGTATGATCAAAATGTTTTTCAAAAATTGTTTTAACAAGTTTTACACATGATAAGCATTTCAAACAGACTCACTCTTAGTTCTCAAGTAGGTCATCATAGTAATCAACAACCCACATCTTAAAACTACGTCGACTCACACAACCATGTCACCCCCAAAAGGGCGCCCGTGTTTTTGTCTTTTCTAGGTGCGTACTCAGAGTGATGGAAGTGGATATCGGATCCCCTGAGCAAAAAATCCTTGGCAGTTACATGGTGAGTATCTTGGGGGTAGATTCTTCCCTCCCCTACACTGTGATTATTATGACGTTCAGAAACTGACTTTGGTTGGATACTACACTAAGTTCGTAGTAAGGGTTTTCATTCGGTGCGGCAAATGATAGACTCCCTCGAGAGACCTCCCTACCTTTAGAAAAAAGGATTTGGGGATGGTTATCAATGCACACTACCATCAAAAGAGGGTTTCCCCAATTTTGCTTTAAATTTTAGAGTGGGGTGGAATAGCTTGGCTTTGGCTTTAACCCACTTGAGTCATTCCTCTTGGGTGAGTACTTTTTCCCACAAGAGCAGACTCTCTAAAAGGTTTTAACAAAGCTAGAAATTGCATAAAGGGAAATAGATGAGTTTGGTATTTTGATCACCCAGTTAAGGGGAGAGCATAGGCCTATCACCGTTTAAGCAAAGCAAACAAAGATTCAGTTTTAAGCCCAAAATAAAAACTTGCTATGCTAGTTGAAGATTTTGCTTCACAAAAACATGAAATTCTTTTTAGCCCAAAATTAAAAGTGAAGTGACTATCCTAGGATTGCTTAATTTTAATTTACGTGACTACCCTAGGATTGTTTCATTTTAATTATATGACTACCCTAGGATTTATTCATTTTAATTCAAAGTTATTAGTTGTCCGCGGTTGCGTTGGATTTAGTCAAGTTGTATTCAAATTACAATTTACAGTTTGTAGGTTTTTCAAAAATGTGCTATAACATACATCATGGGCACTGCATGATTCTTCATGGGTGCTGAAAAATACTTCACGGGCATTGTAGGATGCTTTAAGGGTGCTGCAAAATTCTTTAAGGGTGCTGCAGGATGCTTCAAGGGCACTGCAGGATGCTTCACAGGCACTGCAAGATGCTTCATGGGCACTACAGGATGCTTCAAGGGTGTTGCAGGATGATTCAAGGGCGTTGCAAGATGCTTCACGGGCACTAAACTAGGTATGAATATTATTGAAGCGTGTTTCTTGCTCTAATCCGCTATTTTTGGTCGTAACCTATCATGAAAATATGCAATAAAATGTTAAAATTGGGGCAAGAGCCCCATGGTGGGCACCAAAAATGTGTATGTTAAATATGTATGATCAAAATGAAATAAAAAAAACACATAAATAAAACATTAAACTGAAGAAAGTGAGATAATTTGAAATGAAATCAAACAAACAAGACTTCCTCAGAGCCATTCCATCTTCCTCTATCTCCAGAGATTTGTTTGAAGCTACTGCTCTCAGATTATATAAGCAAGGCTTCTCCAAATGGCAATCTGCAAAATGAGTATGCAAAGTTTCTCTATGCTATATGCTGGTGAAGTGAAAATACACAGATATGCACAGGGGTTGTGGGTTATGCACAGGGGCTGTGATTTGTCGATGCCATGATATGCTATGATTCTATATTATGAATGCTAAAGACTATGTTATGGATGCTTGAAGGCTATTTGCAATTTGGCTATAGTTTATCTGTATGAAAGCTTCTCTATAATTTCAAAGACCTGGCAGTCCTTTTTATAGCTTTTTGCAGGCAAAATCCTAGTTGGCAAAGATCAATGGTTGTGTGATTGTCTGGTAAGTTTGAATGGTGAGAGATGGAGAGGTTGAGAGGAAGATGGAGAATGTTGGGAGGTTGGAGAGAAGAATGGATGCTTGTCTTCAACCCACGGGAACAAGCTTGCATAGGAACAGAGAAATTAAATTTTTCTGTTTTGGCAGTTTGTTTCACGGTTGTTGAAGATAATGCAAATTAAATAAATAAATTTATTTAATTTCATTTATGTGAGTTTAATTTTTTATTTTAGGACAATAGAAGATTTCATTAAATATTTTGGAATATTTAATTGTGATGTGACTTTAGAAGAATTTAAATTAAATATTTAGAATATTTAATTGCGAATGGCTATTAGAAGAATATATTTAAAAGAGATGAATATTTAATCTTTATTTGAATAAAATATCCAAGCCAAGATTAAATGATTAATATAAATAAATCGTAATGTTTATTTAACTAATTAAGAAATGAATAAGAAAAGTGATCAAATAAACTTATTTATTTAATCGAAATGAAAGAATGAACAATATAAATAAATTATTTAGATTTATTTATATGTAGATTGAATTCAGAGATTTAATTAAATATTAAAAATATTTAATTAATTACCAGACTATGTGATGTGACTATTTTTAGGTGTATACAGGTACGTTTATGCTAGGGATGGTCCTCTTTTACACCCAAATATGTTGAATCACTCTAAGCTACATTGGACTGGTGATTTCCCTTAAGAGTCCAAAGTGCTAAAAGGAAGCAATCTTTGAAGGGCTATTTCTTGGAAACCATGACACTTAAAAACTCTTCATTTGAGACTATGGGATCGTGCTTGGACCATCTACAATAACCTCGCTCATTTTTTACTATCTTAGAGGTTTTTTCCCATGGTGATGAGTTTTTAGTTAAGGGAAAGTCATCAGATGCAAGCAGTGTAAAGTTGCAAAGTGGTGCAACTTTCATTTTGCAACTCGTACAACCAAAAAAACTATTTTGACACATCTAGATGAGTACATTTATGCTAGGGATGATCCTATTTTGTGCCCAAATATGTTGAATCACTCTGAGCTACATTGGACTGATGATTTCCCTTAAGAGTCCAAAGTGCTAAAAGGCCATACCATCTATTGTATAGTATGTAGCTAGATGGTATGGCCATGGTAGATGTTATTATGACTGTATAAGGTGACTATGTGGGTTTAAAGAATTGGAAAGGTCTTTAGTTGAGTTGGTGAGTTGCCTTGCATGGAAAAAATGAGTGAAATTAGGTGAAAAATAGTGGTTACAACATGCTAATGTCAATGAAACATGGGGGAAGCAATATTTAAGGTTGTATCAATCTTGTACAAGTCCTAATAAATGTGTTTGATGAGTTTATAGGGCATGGCAAGGTTGGGAACATTGATTTCCTTAAAAACCTCATGAAAGTTGTTAAAAATGAGGGTTTGTTGAAATAGAGCTTTAGAAAGCATATCTCACAAAAAAATTGTGGTTTTGGTAGTTTGGTAGGCTATTTAATGCTGCCCCATTGAAATTTCAGGTTTGGGAAGTGTTTAAATATGAGTATCTTTGTAAAAGGGGCCCATTTTAGTGAAGTTGCACCCAAGTTTGGGTTTGAGGATCAAATTGGAGTTTGAATCATCTTTAATTGTAATTGTGCTATTTAAAGCCACCTATCTCTTGCATCAGAAAACTCTTACCCAATCAACTTGAACATTATGGACACCCAAATACCTTGTTTCCACTTTGCTAGATCAAAGACTCAATTAAATTGGAAATGACCTTCACATGACCTTTTTACATTTTTGTTTTTGGAAAAAGTGGCAAGCCACTATAGTTTATTAAATATAAATAGGAGATATTAAAAAACATGGTTCAAACGAGCATACTGAGAGGAAAGAACCAGGAAGAAAACCTCTGGTTGTAGCTCGATCAAGTACTAAAAGTTATTATATAATTGTCCCAATAACAATAACAAAGCATACACTTGTATGACTAATTCAACCTATGAGTTTCCAAAATACAGACCCCTTTACATTTTCAACATCTTCAATTCCAATAGTTTTAGCTTGAACATTTTCAATATCAATTTGAACATTTTCATTCCCAATTTCAATATCATGTTCAACATTTTCACCTTGAACATATTAAATTTCCTATTCACTTGAAAGACCATAGGGCTCAGGCTCACCAATATTTAACATACCTTGTATTTTCTTCCTATGACCTTCTCTATCTCTTTGTCTATATGCTTCAATTTGTTCTTTTGTAAGCTTTCTCTTATGTTTTTTTCTTTTGACGACTACTACTCCCCATTATACCTCATAAAAGATGCTAAAAAATCATTTCTTATGAAAAAATTCAGTAGAAGATGCTACAAAAATTTGATCTTTGTCTCTTCCTAGCTGAAACCACACATTTGTCACTTGTAAATCCTACAAATAGAATGTAGAGTCCGTTGGAATACATAAAATGACCCAAAAATCTGATATCTAATTTGAAAATAAAAAATAAAAAATTTGTAACAATAGGATTTTAGCGCTACAAATCAAATATTCAATTTGTGCACAAATAGACCTAAGAGTAATTAGGAGGTGGAGGATGAGAGAGAGAGAGAGAGAAAGAGAGAGAGAGAATGGAGGGTAGAGGGAAAGGGAGAGATAGAGAGGGGGAGAGAGCGAAAGGGAGAGAGGGAGAGAGATAGAGAGATAGAGAGATAGAGAGGGGGAGAGAATTAGGAGCAAGAAGGGAGAAAGAGGGAAATGGAGAGACAAAGAGAGAGAGAGGGAAAGGGAGAGATAGAGAGAGCAAGGGAAAGGGAGATACAGAGAGAGTTTGAAAGAGGGGGGAGAGAGAGAATCGGGAGGGGGAAGGGAGAGGGGAAGAGGGGAAGAGGAGGAGAGAGAGAGGGTTGAGGGATTAATGGTTTAGGGTTAAGGGTTAAGGGTAGAGGGGAGAGAGATAGAGGGAATCAGTGAAAGAGAGGGAGTGAGAGAGAGAGATCTAGAGACTTGAGAGAGAGATAGAGGGAGACTTGAGAGATAGAGATAGGGATGGAGTGGGAGAGAGATAAATTAATGAAGGGTTAATGGTAGAGGGTAGAGGGTTTAAGGGTTAAGGGCTTAGGGTTAAGGGTTAAGGGTTTAAGGTTAAGGGTAGAGGGGAGAGAGAAAGAGGGAGTGACTTTGAGAGAGAGACCTAAGAGAGGGAGAGGGGGCAGGAGGGAGAGACTTGAGAGAGAGAGAGAGGAGTAGAGGTTAAAGGTAGAGGTTAGGAGGTTTAAGGTTTAAGGGTTAATGGTAGAGGAGAGAGATGGGGGGTCAGTGAAAGAGAGGAGGAAGTGGAGAGAGATAGGGGGTAGAGGGGAGAGGGATAGAGGGAGTGAGTAAGAGAGATCAAGAAACTTGAGAGAGAGATAGAGGAAGACTTGAGAGATAGAGAGAGGGAGGGAGTAGGAGATAGATAAAGAAGGGAGGGTTAATGGTAGGGGGTAGAGGGTTTAAGGGTTTAGGGTTTAGGGTTTAGGGTTAAGGGTTAAGGGTTTAGGGTAGAGGGGAGAGAGATAGAGGGAGTGCCTCTAAGAGAGAAAGCTAATAGAGGGAGAGTGGGTGGGAGAGAGAGACTTGAGAGAGAGAGAGAGGGTAGAGGGGAGAGAGATAGAGGGATTTAGTGAAAGAGAGGTAAGGAGGGAGTGGGAGAGAGATAGAGGGTAGAGGGGAGAGGGATAGAGGGAGTGAGTGAGAGAGATTGAGAGACTTGAGAGAGAGTGTGAGAGAGATCAAGATACTTGAGAGAGAGATAGAGGGAGTGAATCTAAAAGAGAGACCTAAGAGAGGGAGAAGGGGTAGGAGAGAGAGAATTGAGAGAGATAGATTGAGTAACTTTGAGAGAGATACCTAATAAAGGAGAGGGGGTAGGAGGGAGAGAGAGAAAGAGGGTAGAGGGTGAAGGGTAGAGGGGAGAGAGATAGAGGGAGTCAGTGAAAGAGAGAGGGAGGGAGTGGGAGAGAGAGAGGGTAAAGGGATAAGGGTAGAGGGGAGAGGGACAGAGGGAGTGAGTGAGAGAGATTGAGAGACTAGAGAGATATATAGAGGGAGAATTAAGAGAGGGAGAGGGAGTAGGGGAGAGAGAGAGAGGGTAGAGGGTTTAATGGTTTAGTGTAGAGGGGAGAGAGAGACTTGAGAGAGGGAGAGGGGGTACAAGGGAGAGGCTTGAGAGAGATAGAGGGAGTGACTCTGACGGATAGACCTACTAAGAGAGGAGAGGGGTATGAGAGGGAGGGATAGAGAGAGAGAGAGAGGGTAGGGTTTAGGTTTAGGGTTTTAAGGGTTGAGGTGAGGTAGAAGATGAAGAGTGACTAAGAGACTTGAGAGAGGAGAGGGGTGCAAGGGAGGTGAGAGAGAGGAGGGTGAGGTTTGAGGGTTTAGGGTTTTAAGGTTTAGGGTTTAAGGGTTAAGGGTAGAGGGAGATATAGAGTGATTGAGAGAGAGAGACCTGAGAGGGAGGTTACATGGGAAACGAGAGAGATAGGGTAGAGGAGGTTAAGGGTAGAGGCGGAGGTTTGAGGTTTGGGTAGGAGGATAGAGAGAGAGGTGGAGGGTTAAGTGTAAGGAGTGAGATAGAGGTTGGATTTGGTGGGAGGAGAGAGAGGGTAGAGGGTCTAAGGTTTTGGGGTTTAAGGGTTTGGGTGGGGGAGAGAGAGGAAATGGGGTGGGGTAGAGGCCAGGGTTTAGGGTTTATGGTAGGAGGGAGAGAGAGAGAGAGAGGGTAGAGAGATAAAGGGAGTGAATGAGAGAGAGAGAGAGGTAGTGGGAGAGAGATAGATGGTATAGGATTGATGGTAGAGAGTAGAGGGTTATGATGGACTACTTGAATTTATTTTACTTCTACACTGAGAAGCCATATGACCAAATTTATTACAAGCAAAGTAGTAACCATTAAACTTCTGAGCATTGGGTTATTTTATTGGATACTTTATGCCTTTGTTCATCTGATTTCTTTGTTTGGAATCCTTATGTGTAGATCCAAAGCTTTCTCCTTTCTCATATTAGCCAAGACCTCAATTATCATTTGCATCCTTTTGTCCTTTAGTCAGATCATCAAGCTTAGCAAAACTGATCTTGAACTTCTCCTTATACCCATTTGCAGTAGTGAGTTCATCTCTGAGAATAATTATTTGTCTTTCAAGCTATTGTTCATTATTTCTAGATTGTTGCAGTTTAATCTCCAGCTGAATGAATTCGCTATTAACTTTTCTGCATTCTTCTTTTTTTTCTTTTAAATATTGGGCCATATTTTCCTCATTCTTCTTTCTTTCTTCAATCTCTTTAGTTAGCTTCATCACCACATATTTCATCTCAAGCTTCAGAGTAGCATTGTTCCTAGCAAGTTTTTCACATTCTTCAGTTATTTCTTTTAGGGTCTAATTTAGATGAACATCCTCCAAGCCTTTATTGTCTTTCTACTTCAGCTAATCACAAGGTTCCTTTGTCTTTTTTCTTGACTCATTGATTTTATCCTTTAATGATTGAATGAATTTTTTGGCATCAACAAGATTTTCTTTTAATTCCATAACTTTTTCTTTTGACTGATCAAGATCATCAAGTGCCACTATAAGTTGTTGTTGAAGACCACCAAAGTCCATTGTATTCCAAGATCCACCTCAAGCTATTAAACTTTTGTAGAGGAACCAATGCTTTGATACCAATTGTTGGACTCAAGGAACACTGAGAGGGGTGGGTGAATCAATGTTTAGGAAGAATCAAACTTCAATTATGATCATAAACCATTCACAACATTTAAACTGAAATATACATGCAATTACATTAAAGAAATAATAAAAACACCATAACACCAAGATTTTTACGTGGAAACCCTGTTAAGGGAAAAACCATAGTGGAGATTAATCCATAATTTATATACTTTGTTAAAAGTATGAAGAAGAGGGAATGTGCATGCATTCAGGCACACTACCTAGAGCTCACTGCTCAAAATAAGGAAGGCTCACTTCCTTCCAAAATATTTGTGATTACAACAAAATGTTGAACTGAGAAGATAGCATCTACTAATGTCTGGTTTCAATTTCAGTGAAGCTCATGTATCAAATTTTGGACCTTCTATTAGACTCTACATTTAGCTCTACTCTGCCTTAATTAGCTTCACAAAATCCTCTTCTGCATAAGAAAAATTCACTCAACTGATCTTCTAATATTCACACAAGCATATGCTCTGCTCTCTACACACACTCATACATCAAAATGAATTACCGATCTTATATATACCTGCTACCAAGATTTCAATCGCTCCAAGTTGGCTTTAGCAAAATATGAAATATTCTCCAAAGGTCAGCTCAAATCACAAATCATATTTAATGCACATCCATCAAAGTCATCCACAACATAGCTAGGACCTAAAAAAAAAAATTTCTAGCACAATAAACAATTAAAAAATTTCTCCTTTTACATCTGACACATGCTACATTCAACAAGTCGGTCACAATGATAAAATAAATAGAAAAACATCCCACCGGATCTCCAAGCTCATACACCGATTAATGAAACATCACAAAACTTACCAATAAGGTAACATATATGCTTAAAAAACTATCATGGGGATCCACAACACAAAATGATGATCCGGTGAAGTATACATATCAACAAAGTGCATGGATACCCTATTGTTCATGCTTTTTGCTGGTAATACTTTGTTCAAGCTACTTTTTCTGTTGGTATGAGAAAATTCTAATCTACGGACCAGAATAATGACTTCAATTGCCATCAATGAAAACACTACAATCCATATTCCTACAATCTCCCCCTTTGGCATTGATGGCAACACTTAGTGAAAAATGACTAAGTGTCGAAACCAAGAGATTATGCTGCCAAAATTCAAAATTTCAAAACACTGCTCCCCCTTGGAATGACAAGGAATTTTTCATAGTACTCTCTCCCCCTTTGAAATCAATGAAAAAATTTCACTACTTTCTCTCTCCCCCTTTTCTAATTAGAAATAGGATCAAAATTTGAAGAACTACTTGTACTGTTGCACAAGTCAGAAAATGATTTTGTACTTATCTTTCATTTTTGGAAGAAATTTCTTCTAGGCATCTACTACAATCCCAATGATTAAGATCAAGTTGTTGTTTTCTAATGTCTGGTTGATGATCTAGATGAGGGATTCTAGAATTGTAATCACTTCTAACTTTTCTCCTTTCCTCAGAACCTCAATTAGCTACTCGAATCTGCATTCAGTTAAATCCTTCACTTTCCAGAAAGTGCCCACAAGGGTGTTTTTAGTGAATAGAAATTTTGAGTGCTCAGACTACAACTCCTAAATCCTTTTCTTTACTATACCTTCCTAGTCCTAAAACATGTTATAATCCTGACCAATTCTGTTCAACTCACTTTTAATCTGCTTTAGCTTGTCCTTGTATTTCCCAACTACATGAGGCCAACAAAGATAGTAATTGTAGATGTTATTTGCTTAGTTTATACATTGCCTCAACACATTCATTTTCCTTTTTAATTTGGTAAGGGATATCCTGAACTACTCCTTCAAATATAGAATTATTTCTTCCTCTTTCTTGACTTGAGACTCAAAGGCCATAGTTTCCCTAATACATTCAATCAACTCTTCAGGAAGTACATTCTAAAAACTTTCCAATCCAATGTTGTTATGAACAAAGTAACTTCCTAGAGTTGTCTCAATCAAGTCCTACTCATATGAGGGTCTATCTAACCATATACCAACAATATTCTGCATCCCATCTTTTTCTTGAACAATTTGCAATATCTTTGTTTTGAATAAAGAACATTCTTCTTCACTTCCTTCTACCATTTCTACATCTAGTTCAACTGATTTTGGGTCATCCCTTGGAGTGTACTCATCAGAATCTCCATCTAGTATATCCACAATTATTTGTTCTTTACCTTTTCCTTCAGATTTTGGAGACTTGTGTGCCGGAGGAGTGTCATCAAAAAATTCTAGTGCCCTTTTCTACTTCCTTTCTATTTTACCAGAAGATGATGCAACTTCAAGTGATTTTACCAAAATGGAAATGCTAACTACTCCAAAATTTCCCAATAGTTCTCTAAAGAAATTTGCATAAACTTTCTCACAATTTTCTAGAGTATTAGAATGTTCAAAAATTTGCTTACAAACTAGTTCATTTTCCTTCCATACTACATTATCATTCTTAAGCAAGCAATTCAGAAAATACATCATGATACCTATGATCAAAGTACCAAACCTAAAGGGGTAATCTGCATCCTTTGTTAGTTACACATTTTCCATCAATTGATCTTTTAGCAAACTTCATAGGTCAAAGTCTTGATCCTCCATTATCATTTTATGAGATATGTAAATTGTGCCTACCGAGGTTGCACCTTCCCTGTTTTTGAAGAAAATTTTGTATGAAATCCCATGTGTAATGTACTTGGTTATCAGATCTTCGATCTAGTCAAAATTAGTAGAGCCCTTTGATCTCCTATCTCTCTGGTTAGGGTTTCAACTTCCTTGGTCTGAATTGACTTCTTTTTCAGAATATCCCCAACATTGCATAATCCAGATAAATTCCCAGTCACTTCTTTCAAAATGAGATATGGTTTATCTAAAATAAGAGTATCCCCATTCAATCTGTTCAGGAAAAACCTAACAACTTTCTTGTTGTCAAAATAAGGAAGCTCATTCCAAATGTCAAAAATTTTATGTTTCACACCTTCAAGCCACTTCAATTCTACGGTCAACAACATATTTCTCACATCCCTAATCTTTCTACTACTATATTCATCCAGATTCACAAATCCTTTGATTTTCTTCATTCTTCTTTCCTTACTAAGCAAGTTTTTCTACCGAGCACAAAATTTGAAATTCTACAAGCAACTAAAATACCTAATGAATTTCTCACCAAATTTACTTGACTCCTTCAAAAATCTATTGCAAAGTATCTCCTTCTATTCTTCTTCAATGCAAGGTGACAAATGAGGGTTGGGTATGTGAAGGATCATGATAGGCCAAAAAGTGGCAATATGATGGGTATGTGGCTGACGACTATTTTTTTATCCAAAATTGATGAAATGAAAAAGGTTTTTAAAGGAGATTCTCATATTTCCACCGATATAAATTTTTCTTTACTTTGAATTTAATAAGTAATTATTATTCATTTTTTATTCAAATTACGACTAAACTCTTGATTGATAGGCTGATTGAAAAACATCTATAGATTTCAAACAATATCACATTTTTTGAATCCAAAACATGCATCACATTCTATGCTTCACGTACTATAGGATTAAAAAAAGAAAATTTTAATTTCATGAAGTTTTGACCAAGTTAAGGTGGTCAAACATACGAGTTTTTATATTTTTTAAAATGTTGTAATAAAAAATCCATAATTAATTATTTACTTAGAAAAAACTTACAAAAAAATATGCATCACATTGGGGCATGAGTCCTCTACTTATAACTATAATCTTATCAAAAATTATTATCATTTTATTGTGGTTAGGGTGGTCAGAAAAACACCTACTTATTTTTTCCCTGAAATTTAAGTACCCTTTATTGAAATTTAAAATTTTCACCAAATAGATTTTTTATTTTTGAACAAACCTAGTAGTTTAGAAACTACATTCAATTTTCTACAAATTCTATTCTTACATATTTTTGAAATAATATAGATAACTTATTCAAATTTTTACGTCAAGTTTCCTAACTCTAATTTTTTTGATTTTTTGGCTACTTAAGGGCCTGTCTTTTCCATGATGATCCTGCACATACCTGGTTCCAAATACCCCTTTTATAACTTTGCACACCTAACCTTTTTACCACATTAATTTTTTTCCCCTAGGAGTTCTAGTAACTCTGCTTTCTCAAACAATAAGAGAAGAATTCATCTGCAGACCTTCTAGATCTTAGTTTTCTGTATAAGTGACCACCGATACACTTATAAACCACTAGCACAACTACTAACAATTTTTTGCATTCTAGTGCCAACTCCTAACAGGGGGATAAAATATTTTTCTTGAAAAACTCCCCCTAGGCCAATGGCCTGAGATCAATTTTCAGAGGAATTACCTAAGGCTACTTCCGGTATGGGCTTATTTTCTTCATCAAATTCACTCTTCTTTATCCATGTTTTCTTCATCCGATCTCTTATTTCTTCCATAGTCACTTTCCTTTTTCCTTTATAATTTTTCTGTGAAATTCTTCCTTTGTATATTGGACCTCTTCTATCCATGTTTTTGTCCCTATAGAATATTGCAATGTGACCAAATCTTTTGCAAATGTAGCACACTGTATTTCTTTATCTATACCATTCATTCCATTGATTTCCTCTTGATCCAGGCATTGATTAGCAACATGCCCAAATCTTCCACAGGTATAGCATTTAACATTCCTTACACTGACATAAATACTTTTGCATTCAATTGACTTATGACCAAACTTATTACAACTAAAAGACTAACCGAGAAATGATGGACTACTTGAACTTATTTTACTTCTACACTAAGAAGCCATATGACCAAATTTATTACAAGAAAAGTAGTAACCATTAAACTTTTGAGCATTGGGTTGTCTTATTGGATACTTTCTTCCTTTGTTAATCTCATTTCTTTGTATGGAATCCTTATGTGTAGATATGAAGCTTTCTCCTTTCTCATACTATCCAAGACCTTGCTTATCATTTGCATCCTTTTGTCCTTTAGTCATCTCATCAAGCTTAGCAAAACTGATCTGGAACTTCTACTTGTACTCATTTGTAGTAGTGAGTTCATCTATGAGAATAACTATTTGTATTCAAGCTCTTGTTCATTATTTCTAGATTGTTTCAGTTCAATCTCTACTGAATGAATTTGCTATTAACTCTACTGCATTCTTCAAATTTTTATTTTAAATACTGGGCCAAATTTTTCTCATTCTTTTTTCTTTCTTCAATCCCCTTAGTTAGCTTCATTGCCACATATTTCATCTCAAGCTTTAGAGTAGCATTGTTCCTAGCAAGTTTTTCACATTCTTCAATTATTTCTTTTAGGGTATGATTTAGATGAACATCTTCCAAGCCTTTATTTTCTTTCTTCTTCAACTGATCACAAAGTTCCTTCCTCTTTTCTCTTGAATCATTGATTTTATCCTTTAATGATTGAATGAATTTTTTAGCATCCACAATATTTTCTTTTAATTCCATGACTTCTACTTTAGAATGATCAAGATCATCCCAACTCAACTTGTTAAAATTTTACAGAGGAACCAATGCTATGATACCAATTGTTGGACTCAAGGAACACTGAGAGGGGGGTGTGAATAAGTGTTCAACAAGTTTCAAATTTCAATTATAATCATAAACCATTCACAACATTTAAACTGAAATATACATGCAAGAACATTAAAGAAAAAATCAGAACACCATAACACCAAGATTTTTACATGGAAACCCTATTAGGGGAAAAACCACAGTGGAGATTAATCCACAATTTATATACTCTGTTAAAAGTATGAAGAAGAGAGAATGTACATGCATTCAGGAACACTACCTAGAACTCATTGCTCAAAATAAGGAAGGCTCATTGCCTTACAAAATATTTGTGATTACAACAAAAGGTTTAATTGAGAATATAGCATCTATTAATGCTTGGTTTCAGTTTCAGTGAAGCTCATGTATCAAATTCAAGACCTTCTATCAGACTTTGCATTTAACTCTGCTTTGTCTGAATTGGCTTCACAAAATCCTCTTCTGCACAAGGAAAATTCACTCAATTGATCTTTTGATATTTGAAAAAACATATGCTCTACTCTCTACACACACTCTTACATCAAAATGAATTATCAATCTTATATATATCCGCTACCAAGATTTTAATCGCTCCAAGTTAGCTTTAGTAAAATATGAAACATTCTCCAATGATCGGCTCAAATCATAAATCATATTTAATGCACATCCATGAAAGTCATCCATGACATAGCTAGGACCCAAAACAAAATTTCTAACACAAGAAACAATTAAAAAATTTCTCCTTGTACATCCACGGCAGGCTACATTCACCAAGTTAGCCATAATGAGTAAATAAACAGAAAAACATTCTACCGAATCTCCAAACTTGTATGTACCGATTAATGAAACATCACAAAACTTACCAATAAAGTAGCATATATGCTTTAAAAACTATCCTAGGGATCCACAACACAAAATTATGATCCAGTGAAGCATACAGATTAAAAAACTACCCGAATACCTTGTTCATGCTTTCTGTCAGTAATAATTTGTTCTCTACTTTGCCTACCGGTATGAGAAAATTCTGATCTGCAGACTGAAATAATGACTTCAATAACCATCAATGACAACACTAGAATCTATATGACAACATAAGGGTTAAGGTTTTAGGGTAGAGGGAGAGATATAGAGGGAGCGAGTGAGAGAGAGAGACCTAAGAGAGGGAGAGAGGGTAGAGGGAGAGAGAGAGAGAGGAGGGGGTTAAGGGTAGAGGGTAGAGGGTTTAAGGATTAAGGGTAGATGGGAAAGAGATAGAGGGAGTGACTTTGAGAGAGAGACCTGAGAGAGGGAGACGTGGTAGGAGGGAGACTTGAGAGAGAGGAGTGGGTGAGAGATAGAGGGTATATATAGTTAATGGTAGAGGGCAGAGGGTTTAAAGGCTTAGGGTTTAAAGGTTAAGGGTTAAGGGTAGAGGGAGAGATATAGGAGTGATTGAGAGAGAGGGAAAGAGACAATATTTAAATATTCTATATTTTAGTAATATATATATATATTTAAATATTTATACATTAACTAAAATATTTAAATAATATTTAAATATTCTACATAATAATATAATATATCATATATTAAATACATAAATCGGTAAGAGATTATCATAAATTATATATTATATATTACATTATAAACTATATTGTATATTATATATTAAATTATAAACTTTATTGCATTTTTTAAATTATATATTATAAATTACTTATAACATTTTTTAAACTCATATCTAAAACATATTGGATATCAGATTCAAATCAAATATCCAATTTTTCTGACACAAAATTTCATGCCTAGGGATTAGCCTCGGGCTTGCTTTGGAATTTGGTTCAAACCTACTAATCCTAAGAAGTCAACACAAAAAAAATGTTTAACAACTTACCTTGCTTTTCTAAACTTCGCCCATGTGGTTGGCGACTTTTTTTTACCCAAAATTGATGAAATGAAAAGGGTTTGTAAAAGAGCTTCTCAACTTTCCACCAATATAAATTATACTTTACTTTGAATCTAATAAATAATTATTATTCATTTTCTATTAGAATTATGACTAAAGTCTTGATTGATATGCTAATTGAAAAACATCTATAGCTTTCAAACGGTATTTAACATTTTTTGAATCCAAAACATGCGTTACATTCTATGCTTCGCATACTATAGTATTTTAAAAAAAATTGAATTTCATGAAGTTTTGACCAAGTTAAGGTGGTCAAACATACGATTTTTTATATTTTTTAAAAGTTGTAATAAAAAGTAATAATTAATTACTTGGAAAAAAAATTACAAAAAGATATGCATCACATCTAGACATGAGTCCTCTACTTATATCTAAAATCTTGTAAAAAAATATTATCATTTTATTATGGTTAGGGTGGTCATACAGACACCTACTTATTTTTTCCTTGAAATTTAAGTACTACTACATTGAAATTTTAAATTTTCACCTTGAATAATTTTTTTTTAAATAAACATACTAGTTTAGAAACTACATTCAATTACCATAACATCAGACATCCATGGAAAATGACTTATAGATTCTAGAGAAAAAAAGTTTTAACATAAACAATAAATAAACCATCTATACAAAATAGCCAAGTAAAATGACCTACAAATTGTGCAACGCCATAGTTTTAAAACCCTCCAATCTTCCATAAAATGGAGAAAAGGCCAACGATTTCATTTTTACAATAGTCCACTATGAAACCAATATCACAATGGCTCTTTCGACAATGCAACTTAATCAATATACTTCCTCACACATTATGCACAAAATTTGAGTTGCATTCGCTGGAATTCAATATTATAGAGAAATAGAGAAATTGTAATGCACCTATTACACAACAAATACTAATCAAGGCTCGGCTGATGAAAATTCCATTGAAAACTTCAAACAAATAACAAAGCCTCTATATATCCATATATATACAATCACTCCTATCGTAATCTGCAATTGGGCAATAAAATTACCAACCCTAACCATTTTAATAGAAGAACCTAGATTTAACTACTATTGCTCCTATGGTAATGGGTATACGCCCAAAAATCCACAAAGATAACTACAAACAATAAACGAGCAAGGAAAAAATTACAAACCCTAACCATATTTCTTGACGAAACAAAAAAAGATTCAACTGCAATTTCTCCACCCACATAAAATGATAATGCTAGACATCCATGCAAAAAATCTTATAGAATCTAGACAACAAAAAAAATCTATAAAAACAACCCATGTAAAATGACTTATAGATAGCAGAGAACGACATGGCTAATGTAAGAAGTTGGGTACACAAAAAGCTCAAAAAGTGGAAGTGTTTTTGTTTTTTTCAGAATTTTTCACACTTGGAATGAAAATTTGAGGCACTTACACAATGAATCTTAAAAAAAATTAGTGACATGAAATTTAGAATTTTGAATCTAGTTTCCAAATACGTAAATTATTCAAATACCCAGATTATAGAAATTAATTTTTGATAGCCTAGATCTATAAAAACCACTTTTTAAAAGTCCCTATTTTTTTACCATACCAAGCACGTGTATAGACAACACTTTTTGACCCAAATAAAAGTATTTTTCTAATTAATTTTGGGAAAAGAGAGCTAACAACATGAAGTTTTATGTGGAATTTTTTTTGTAATTTTTGGTTGCATATTTTTTTTATTAAATTTTAATTGGCCTTAATTACCATTTTAAAAATCAACGTGTATAGACAACATAATTGGACCTAAACTAAACCTTTTTTGACTCTTTTTTTTCATTGTGTAGAGAATTGTCTGAATTTTGATGCCATATATTTCTTTTTACAAGAAACTTAACCAAAAAAAAAGTTATTAAAAAATAAAAAAGGTCTGATATTTCAAGTTTAAGGACTAGTTTGCTTAGAAATTAATTAAAAAATAGAAAAAATAATCCAATCTTAATAAAAATTATATATTTGGAAAGTAGACATTGTGTTCTCTAATGAGTTTTAATTTTATAGATTAATTCAAAAAAGAAGTCGATCAGCCATGTTGTCAAAGTTGGACATTCTTCTTCAATCTGCCTTTGTTTTTTAGTTCTAGGTCAAAGGCTAAGGCTCGGATTGCCAAGCCTTTCCCAAGCCTAAAAATAAGGCTATATGTGGTGTGAGAATTCAAATTTTAAATAATGCATACATGTTACAAAAATGCATACACGTTATTTAAATGAAACACATATATGTTATCCATTTACCCGTTGGGTAAAGGTAATACATACGTGTTATGAAATGTATATGCGTTCCTAAAACTAAACATGTACACATTTCATAATGTCGTGTACGCGTTCCTAAAAAAAATGTACACGTTTCATAATGTGTATGCGTTTCTAATATAGCCATTTTTCCCTAACTTAAAAAATATTGGTAAAACACAATTTTCCTATAATATTCCTTGTCTGCAGTACGGTCCGAAAGTGTCATTTTCTATGTTTTTTATTGCAAATTTGTCTTGTGCAGGGCATATTCTATTCAAATTGTTGGAAGATACAAAGTGCATGTTGAATTTTCTGAAGTGGAATCAAGTACAAGAACTTTTTACAAGAAGATTTGGTAAAAGAAAATTTTTGGATGTACTCATGATGTTTTTGTACTTCAAAGTTTAGAAAAAAAATGATCTTCATAGTACATAGTTTAATTTGAATATTTGACGTAGATGGAAATTTGAAAATAGGTTTCTTGAATTATTTTTTTGTCATCAAAGAGGGTTTGGTAACCATGGGTGATAAGAAAAGACAAAAAAAAGATGTAGAAAGTTAATGACACCCAAAGAAATTCAAACAAATAAAAATGAGGCAAAAAGACAAAGGGAAAGGAGAGAAATAATTTGTCAAATGAAATATTTGGAAGCATCTAGTTCCAATAATGTTGAAGAGGAATCCATGAATGATGGAATGAATGTAGATGATGCAAATGTGGAGATGGTGAATATCAAAGAAAATGAAATTACAGAGACAAACCCAACTATGCCTTCAACTTCAACCTCGAATTATATGCAAACAACTTCATGTATGTCTTCAAATCTACCTCCCAATGATATGGAACATTCACCTATTCAAAAAATATATCCAAGTATGTGTTCAAACCCAAGTTTTGATAATATTGATATTTCTTGTTTAGATGAAGCTGGATACACCATTGATGAGATCAATAATATTAGGGTTGAAACAATGCAAAAACAAAAAAATGATGAAATTATATCTTATGAGAATGCAAATGAGAATGAAATCCCTAATATTGATGAAAATGAGAATGAAATCCCTTTTACATTTGAAAATGAAAATGAAACCCCTTCAGTGAATGAAAATGAAACTCCTATGGATGAAAGTAAAAATGTTTTTTTTTACAATTGAAACAAATGTGCTAGATAAACTTTGTGGTAAAGTTTGTTTGAGAGAAATTAGAAATTATGGAAATAAAATATTAAAAAAAAAATTATAGGAAGAAATTAGGATTCCAATGTCAACTCATGGTGCAATTGATGAGAATGTTGAAAATGAGAAAAGTGATTTGTATGTGTAGGATCATCATGGAAAAAACAGGCCCTTAAGTGGCAAAAAATTTAGAAAAATCAGTGTTAGGAAACTTGATGTAAAAATTTGAATAAGTTATTTATATTATTTCAAAAATATATAAGAATAGAATCTGTAGAAAATTGAATGTAGTTTTTAAACTACTAGGTTTATTTTAAAATAAATAAAATCTATTTGGTGAAAATTTGAAATTTCAATGAAGTAGTAATTAAATTTCAAGGAAAAAAGAAAGAAGTAGGTGTCTATCTAACCACCCTAACCATAATAAAATGATAATATTTTTTATAAGATTTTATATATAAGTAGAGGACTCATGTCCGGATGTGATGCATATTTTTTGTAATTTTTTCCAAGTAAATAATTAATTATAAATTTTTATTACAAATTTTAAAAAATATAAAACTCATATGTCTTACCACCTTAACTTGGTCAAAAATTCATGAAATTTAATTTTTTTTTAATCCTATAGTATGTGAAGCATAGAATGTGATGCATGTTTTAGATTCAAAAATGTGATAATTTTTGAAAGTTATAGATGTTTTCAATCAGCCTATCGATTAGGACTTTAGTCATAATTCTAATAGAAAATAAATAGTAATTATTTATTAAAATCAAACTAAAGCATAATTTACATTGGTGGAAAGCTAAGAATCTCCTCTAAAAAAACCCTTTTCTTTTCATCAATTTTGGGTTAAAAAAAGTCATCAGCCACATACCCTACAAATACCGATAATATTGCCACTTTTTGGCCCATCATGATTCTGCACAAAAAAAATATATATATCAATGAAAAAATTAGGTGTTTTTGTAAACCAAAAAAGAATGATGATTTAGTAGAACAAGTTGTATCTATTGTTGCTAATGATATTGATGTTATTGGTAAGAAAAGTCAATTGAAAAATAAGAATGCGGCTCATCATGCAATAACAGCTTCTCTAGTTGATAAAACAACTTCAAATAAAAGAATGTTAAGTAAGATTAGTAAATGTGTAAAAGTAAATCCTAGAACTTTTATAAGAGCTGCTAAAAGAAGAGAAATTATTGAAAATGATCTTATTAATCAATGTTGGAGTTTTAGTGGTAGACTCCCAAGATCGGACATGAAATTAACTAATGAAATTAAATCTTTAATCGATAAATTTTGGCATGATAATATAAGAGTATCACCTAACATTAGAGATGTCTTAAAATTAAAGGTGGGTTCCAAAAATCTGTGAACCTCATCCAAAGCATCTCTTAGATATGACTCAAAATGAATTATATGAAAAAAATTAGATGCTTCAATCATACCATTGAATATTAACATAAGTCAAAGATCATTCGAAAAGTGTAAACCTTGGTATGTTAGAATTAATAAGCATCAAATCTCTTGTTGTTGTAAGACCCATGTACAGTTTCATTATTATTATGATATATTTTGATATATACGATGCACTTTGCATGCTAACCAAATTATGCAAGACATTTGTGGTATTAATATGCCACCTAAAAGAATCAAAGATTTTATAGCAGGTTTGTTTTGTGATCATCCCTCTTTAAATGGAAACTCATTTGTTTTAAAAGCATGCATTTGTGGAGAATGTGATAGATGTGGTAGCTTTTTCATTATTAGGAGAATGTATGCATGAAATTAGTTTAGATGAATTTGGACAACAATTAGTGGATGTAAAAAAATAAAAAAATGTTGAGTATTCTTTAAAAGATGGAAAAACTAGAAAACATGTTGAGCTAATTGTGGAAAAAGCTAGTGTGCATGCTTTTATTAATGAATTTAAAGATAAGTTTGTATCTAAATATGTTCAACACTTTCAAAATGCTCATTGGCTTGATAATAAATTTTGTTTGTGTAAAAAAACATTCCCAATTAGAACTATATTGTTAGTTGTTGATTTTGCTAAAAAATATACTCTTGCTCCACAAGAAGAAATTCAATCACAGTATTATAATTCAATGCAAGTAGCTATATTTGTTCACATTGTTTATAGACATGCAGAAGATAATAGAATTTTTTTGAGAGAGTACCATTTTTATGTAAGTGATAATTGATTACATTCATTTGAGTCTGTACAATATTGTTTTGATATATTTTATAAAAATTTAAAAGAGAGAGGAATTCAAATGCTATAAAATCTCATATGGTCAGATAATTACATGGTTCAATTCAAAAATGCTATAATATTTTATTGGTTATGTAGAGTTCATAAGGAAAATAATATCCTACACATATGGTATTTGTTTTAAGCTAGTCATGGTAAGGGAGAACATGATAGAGCAGGTGCATGTGTGAAAAGAGATCTTGCTAGAGAGAAACTAAAATTTGAGGATGCTGTAGAATTTAGAGATGCACATGCAATTGTAGATTAGTGCAATACCAAATTATCTACAAGAACAAGTGAGAGCTGAATAATTCAATGCTTCTTTTGGTTAGTTGAAGAAAATGATATTTTTTCTCGACAAGATTGTGAAACAATTAATGGATCTGCAGAATGGTATTCATTTAAGAGTTCGAATGCAAACACATGGACAATATAGAAAAGGGATTTGGCATGTTTTTGTCATTTTTGTATTGTAGGTGATTAGCAGGCATGTGCATTAGATAATTATGATTGTGTTTCGGATCTTGTACAAGAAGGTAGATTATTTATTGAGTTGAATTTTGTATGTATGCATGTTTATATGTGAATTAAATATAAGTCACTCTTTATTGAATTTTTTATTTATTTTTGCAGGACATGTATATGCTATTGTTGCACCTGAGGGGAATGAAGAGAAGACAAAGTACTAGTTGGCTAGATGTGTTGAGAGAAAACATAAGTTGGTACATCCTAGAGTGGATGATGACAACTTTGAGTATCCAACACGTTCAATGGTTGTTGTTGGCACCTGGCTTCGAAAATATTTGATGAGAAAGAATGGCTTTCTTGCATTTGAAGATTATGAAAGACACAAGAAGATTATACAAATTATTCACATTTGATTTTGGAAACCAATAGAAAACTAGGTAGATATCAAGGGAGGCCTGCTAATAAAGTTTTATGGACACTTTCAATGGATGATCATGAGAAAATCATAGATGCATTACAAAAAAGAGAGGATGCAGATGGTACAACAAAGTAAATAAATATTGTTAAGTATATCTAGTTGTTTATATATTTAATTGATATATATATATATATATATATATATATATATATATATTTGTCTTTAATCATTTCCTAATTAAATTTTTATATCATTTTTGTTTTAGGACTCCCAAAATTAGATGCTTTACAAAAAAGAGAGGAGATGCACATATATTACAATGGAATTTGAATCTAGAGATAGGTAACTATATATAGTTCTATCAACTCCCCTTAATCCACCCTCTTGCATCCCATTAATACACACTCTTAAATCACTTTAAGTCATTCTATCAAATCCCCTTAATCCACCCTCTTACATCCCTTCAAGTCATTCTATTAACTCCCCATAATACACCCTCTTACATCCCCTTAATCCACTATCATACATCCCTTTAATCCATTCTATCAACTCCCCTTAATGCACTCTCTTACATCCCTTCAAGTCATTATATCAACTCCCCTTAATCCACTCTCTTGCATCCCCTTAATCCACTCTCTTACATCCCTTTAAGTCATTTTATCAACTCCCCCTAATCCACCCTCTTGCATCCCCTTAATGCACCCTCTTACATCCCTTTAATTCATTCTACCACCTCCCCTTAATCCACCCTCTTGCATCCCCTTAATCCACTCTCTTACATCCCTTTAAGTCATTATATGAACTCCCCTTAGTCCACCCTCTTACATCCCTTTAAGTAATTCTATCAACTCCCCTTAATCCACCCTCTTGCATCCCCTTAATCCACTCTCTTACATCCATTTAAGTCATTATATCAACTCCCCTTAATCCACCCTCTTACATCCTTTCAAGTCATTCTATCAACTCCCCTTAATCCACCCTCTTGCATCCCCTTAATCCACTATCTTACATCCCTTTAATCCATTCTATCAACTCCCCTTAATCCACCCTATTACATCCCTTCCATTCATTGTATCAACTCCCCTTAATCCACCCTCTTACATCCCTTCAAGTCATTCTATCAACTCCCCTTAATCCACCTTCTTGCATCTCCTTAATCCACTATCTTAAATCCCTTTAATACATTATATCAACTCCCCTTAATCCACCCTCTTACATCCCTTCAAGTCATTATATCAACTCCCCTTAATCCACTCTCTTGCATCCCCTTAATCCACTCTCTTACATCCCTTTAAGTCATTTTATCAACTCCCCCTAATCCACCCTCTTGCATCCCCTTAATGCACCCTCTTACATCCCTTTAATTCATTCTACCACCTCCCCTTAATCCACCCTCTTGCATCCCCTTAATCCACTCTCTTACATCCCTTTAAGTCATTATATGAACTCCCCTTAGTCCACCCTCTTACATCCCTTTAAGTAATTCTATCAACTCCCCTTAATCCACCCTCTTGCATCCCCTTAATCCACTCTCTTACATCCATTTAAGTCATTATATCAACTCCCCTTAATCCACCCTCTTACATCCTTTCAAGTCATTCTATCAACTCCCCTTAATCCACCCTCTTGCATCCCCTTAATCCACTATCTTACATCCCTTTAATCCATTCTATCAACTCCCCTTAATCCACCCTATTACATCCCTTCCATTCATTGTATCAACTCCCCTTAATCCACCCTCTTACATCCCTTCAAGTCATTCTATCAACTCCCCTTAATCCACCTTCTTGCATCTCCTTAATCCACTATCTTAAATCCCTTTAATACATTATATCAACTCCCCTTAATCCACCCTCTTACATCCCTTCAAGTCATTCTATCAACTCCCCTTAATCCACCCTCTTTCATCCCTTCAAGTCATTCTATCAACTCCCCTTAATCCACTATATTACATCCCTTTAATCCATTCTATCAACTCCCCTTAATCCACCCTATTACATCCCTTCAAATCATTCTATCAAATCCCCTTAATCCACCCTCTTGCATCCCCTTAGTCCACTCTCTTACATCCCTTTAATTCATTTTATCAACTCCCCTTAATCCACCCTCTTACATCCCCTTAATCCATCCTCTTAAAGGAATCTCATAATTCCCCTTAAGCCATCCTCTTAGGACTTGTTAAGCCATATCCTATGCCAAACGTCATTTGAATTTGTATCAAATTTACTATATACTATTCTTTTCTCACATGAATTTTTTTCTTAAATGACTCATAAAAATTGTAGTTACTTACATTAATTATTTTTGTAGGTTCTCATCAAGTCGGTCTACGATGTGATTGTTGAACTGAAAAATTATTTTATCAAGAGACTATGTAAATATCAATTTTTGGTCTTCACCTAAAAGTTGGTAAGCTTTAATTGTATCTACATGAACATATATGTTTCATCATGTTATATATAGTTGTAATAAACATCTTGATATACATTATATATGTTTGTTTGATGTCACTTTTTAAATATCTTTTCCAATTTTATAGATTATACATTTCATGTCTTGTATTTACCACATTTTATATAAGTATTCAATTGTATAGATTATACATTCTATACATACAAGGAGATAGTTTTTTTGTTTGTTGATTCAAATATTTTCTATCTAATTGGAAAATAGTTAAAATTATCCACCCTTAATTTATTATGAATATGATTTAAACTATTTAAGGAATGTTTTAATTTGTCACCTAACCATGTGATAAATTATATATATGAAATTTGATTCTAGATAAGAATTTATATAGTACATGTAATACTTGAAAATTAGATAAAATATAAATATAGATATGTATGATTGCATATAATCATGAAAATGAACATAACACGATCTCATAATTGATTGCATATATAATCATCATATTAAAGTCAACTGATATAAATAAACACAAATATGATAATAACATGTTCTAAATAAAACTAGAGATAGATAGTCCATAAAATTTATATGTCAAGTCCAATACATATATTTAAATAAAACTAGAGATCTATAGTCCATAAAATATAAAACCATCTAACTTTTAGGCTAATCAGTCAAATCAAGTCTCCTCTTTGTTCCATGTCGACTAGATGTACCTGCATCATGTTGTAAAAGAGTACAAGAAACTTGAAATTAGATTTAAATTTATTTAGAAATTTTGATATAATTAAACATATTTAAACTTGAAAATATAAACGTTTAGATAAAAATAAATTTAATTAAATATCTAGTAAATATACTAAAAATAATTTCTAGTATGCATAAATTACCATATGATCATATGAATCTGTAATTGGCACATTTTCTTCAATAGGTAGCATAACTGTCACATGAGAAGATGCAAATGACTGATCTACTATATCCTACATATTCATATAAAGCGAACAATATGTGAAAACCTCAAATATATATATATATACATATACATATATACATATAAAAGGTTCATAAAATTGTATAGGAGATTTAAAGTAAAGTTTACAACCTCAAATGATATGACATCATGATCACGCACCTGAGATTGCCCATGCATATAAATGTCGACAATGTCTTAGGTGCGCGGCCCACCATGGGTATCTCATGAAATTCCTGGATATAGATGTACAATAGTTCGTATAGATCATTCACACGTGTATGTAAATGAAAAAAATATATATATCTATGATGCGTATTTAATTTAAACTTAACAAACTTTTGAAAGAATGCACCTGAGCTGATGATGTCTCAGGAGCACTCACCATTGTAACCTATGGTTGGTCAGTATTAGGTATCATATGACCTCCTTGCATCTAGATATAATATATCAATTCACACATGTGTACAAATTCAAATTAAATTAGATATACATTCACACAAACTATTTAATATATATTAGTTCAAGTACATGTCCAATAGGTGAGCCCAAATCTACAACACTTGACATATACACACGATGATCATATTGAGTTTTAGGCATCACATGATCATGTATCTACACCAAACACTTATTGAATTAATACTATATTATATATTATTTGATGTTATTATTTACATGAATTTTTCACATTTCAAACTTGAATTAAATTTAAGTTCAAAAGATGAACATACCTATGTAGGACGATCCTCATAATATAGTAAATTCAGGTATGACCCTATCCCAGATGCATGTGCATCACCTGAAGTGGATGTTTGAGTATCCCTATAGGCCAAGCCTCCATGCTCTCTATTGACCACTTTAGTGGCTGTGTGTGTAGTTTGCTGATGAGATGTATTGAAAGTGAACTCAATGTTCCTAATGTCGATAACATGGTCTATTGTCGAAATGCAGTGGGAACACTAGGATAAGGAGGAGGAACAATAGAAGCAAGTGGATCATGTCATCGAGGATCAACACATGCTCCTAGTCTATGTTGGTGCATGCCATACCCAACTCCCTGAAATGACCTCATATCAAAATAGTTGGGTTTTTTACCCAACTCAAACTCAGCCCATAACTTTCTCAAAAAGTATAAGGGCACCTCACTGTTACCATATGGTGAATTATCAAACACTATCCACCATCTCTCCCAAAAATGCACAGCTATCTGTAGGTGCCTAGACCATAAAATTGAAATTTATTTTTTTGAGGGTGGAATTGGTTGGTTTGTTTGGGGGTTAATAAAATATTGGTACATGACTTGTCTGGTAATTTTTAGGTCATTGATTTCTTTATATGACAGTCCATCTACATAGAATTGTCTCCTCTCTTCTCTCCATTGATGGAACCTATCTAGGTCTGCATCAATAGATCAAACAAAATAGACAATAGTTTGCATCCTAGATGCAAACTGTGCGAGATGGGGAGGGACTCTAGGCTCATTTTTTATGAGATCTATATTTCCTTGAATGAAAATGTGGTTTTCTCATATATTCTCTCTTAATTGATCTTGATCAACTACAAGAGGGGGTGGGGGCTTAGGTGGTGGAGAATGTGGAGGTGTGCTATGGTTTTGTTCATGTGGTGGATTGGGATGTACAGGATCTATAGGAATTTCTTGATCAGGCATAAAATCCTCTAAATTAAACATTGGATCCATGTGAGCAATGATATGGAAACTGCATGTTAAACAATTAAAAAGTATATATCAACAAACTAATTAAATAATGCACACAATTTGAAAGTTATTTAAAAATTACATTGAACATGCACAAATTCAAAATATATTTTATTTTAAGACCATTCAATTTATAACATTAAAAAATCTATAACATTAAAAATTCATAGCATGTACACACATTAAATTGAGTCTAGTGTGGGGTTGTTAATATGAAGGGTAGAAATGAAATTATGGGGTTTTATTAAAATTTATTTAATCTCATTCATTATTTTCAAATTATACTAAAGATAAGAATAAAAAATTAATAGAAGACATTGAAAGGGACACATAGATATATGCTAGTGACCTAATTGCAATGTACATAATATAAAAAAAGATGAGTGACCAAGCTCTATTCACCAAATTTTGAGAACTTCTTTGATCCCCTTAAGAAATGTCAAATTCCCCCTTAAGACATCAATTCATGATTTAGGGTGATAGGATGGCTTAAGGGGATCTATGTGTAGTAAGGTCCTAGGACACAATGGTCAGTGGCTTAAGGGAATAAAATTTGGTGGAGTTGCCTAAGGTAACCAAATTTCATTTTAAGGTCCTACAACAAAATGAATAGATGTATTAATCAAGTATGACATAGAATTTAATTAAATATGAGGACATAAATTGATTTATCTAAATTTTCAAATTTCATGATAAGACACAAGTTCTCTATAGTGGGACAAAGTAGTTAAGAAGAAATTATAAGTTTAACACTAACATTAAAATTTATAATCTCATTCATTGTTTTCAAAGAATGCTAAAGATAAGAATGAAAAATTAACAAAATAAATTCAAAGGGACACATAGATATATGCTAGCGACCTAATTGTAATGTACAAAATAAACAAAGATGAGCTTGAGATCTATTCATCAAATTTTGAGAACTTCTTTGATCCCCTTAAGAAATGTCATATTAGGACCCCTTAAGACATTGATTTATGATTTAGGGTGATAGGATGGCTTAAGGGAATAGAATTTGGTGGAGTTGCCTAAGGAAATCAAATTTCATTTTAAGGTCCTACAATAAAATGAATGCTTTTAGGGTTTAGGGTTTAGATTTAGAGATTTGATGACATGAAAAAATATAGAAGACGCATGAATAAATTTTTACAAGTAAATGAGAAACCCTACCACCTAAACTTAGTGCTTTGAATAAAATATGTGAAATTCTAGGAATAGCTTCAATATATCAACAATTAGGAATTTTAGATTTCAATTATATGTAAGTTGTTGAGTTATGATGGATTTTGAACCTATTTGGACCTCTAAGCACTCTTGGATGATTTAAAAAGGAAGAGGGGATCTAAAGTGATTTAGACCTAATTTTTTTCTAATCATATATGTTTTGAAACTTTTCTATGGCATAGACTCTTCCTTCATATTTATATAAACTCTAGACACATGGGTTTTCAAAAAAGAACCTAACTGCCACTAAGTGAGGAATCAATTGATCAATTCAATAAATAAATAATCTTTGGTTATAGAATTGACTTGCATTTATGAATCATGTATCAAGTTTCTCAAAAAATTAATTTGAATTTTCCATTGAAATGTTCATGCTACAAGTTAGCTTTGATACACTAGTTTAGAGAAAGTACACCATTTAGTTTTCCTAATCTAAAACAATGCCACTACACATGAGAGTTAAAATAGGAATTAGATTACACACAACCTATAGATCTTATGAATATCATCCTATAAATTAAGGCTTAAATATGATCATAATGCATCCTTACATAATTCACAAAGGATCTCATCCAAATAAGAGAAATGGGTAGAAATCATTCATGCTTCACATTTTAATATTTATTTGATTTAATAACATTTATTTGTCTAGCTCTATTTATATTGCACATAGTCTAGATTAACAAGTATGACTTGCATTTCTATGTTTTTTTAAGAGAATACATCATACACTATATAAGCTAATAACATTGATATAGAGTGATTACATGGTCATATCAACTAGCATCATGATATATAAACTTATTAAATCAAGCATATAGTTTCACATGAGGTACATTATTTTACTTCACTGGTACACTTTCTCAAGTTAAATTATACAATCATGAAGTTTTCTAAGATAAAATTAGCTATCAAATTTATATTATGTGAACATATTATAATTAAATCAATTTGTTGGTTAATATATAGATCTATGCATCGATTGTTTGTACCTCCTTTATTAGTCAATTATGAATTTCATTGGTAGTTGTGTGGATCACCAACGGCATACCAAAGAGTACCTAAGCTATGGACTATAATTTTTTATCCCTCCCTACATGCTATGTCATCAAATCTTACTACACATCCTTATTTTACCTCTTATATTATATCACATGCCCCTAATATTGAACTTTTCATCACTTCCACCCTAAATAAACTAAGAACCATGAGTGAGTAAAAATCATACAAAGAAGGTTATGTCAAATAAAAAATGTAATATAAACCTCCTTGAGGAGCCCTAATTTAGGGTTTTAGTTTTACATTTTAGGGTAAATAGGGTTTTAGGTTTATGTTTTAGGGTTTAGGTCCAAGGATTAACCTGTGTAAGTTAGTTCTTAGGGACCTATATAAATTTTGTATCCTAGGGTTTCTAGGGTTTTGATTTCTAAGTTAAATGTGTCCAATTTAGGTTTAGTTTTTATGGTTTTCAATTGACAATTTAACATTCTTTGTTTCATTGACGTTTTTGGTTTTTTAAATGAAATTAAAAACTACAAAACATTGAACTAAAACACACTAAACAAACAAAAACTGAATACTAAGTACAAAAAAAAACAAGTTATAAAGAAAAAAAAAGATAGAATTCAACCAACTTGGAGATCGACGAGGTCGGTTTTGTCGATGGGAGGAGGTGGCAGTCAAATTTTTCTTCAATCACAACCTTTGAAACGCGTATGCGATCTCCTTTCTTCTTCTCCGATGCTGACTAAAATGGTGAGTAAAAATGAAATACAGTCGCTTATTTTTTTAAAAAAATACCTTCACAAAATGTGTATGTGTTTCAAAACGCATACATGTTTCAAAGCGCATACGCGTTTTCAGTTTGCATACCCGAAGTTGAACACGCACACATTTAGATTTTGGCTCGGGTACCCGGTCCGTAACGCATACGCATTTTTTTGAAAACGTGGACACATTTCTTGTGAAACTTTTTGTTTGCCCAAAATTTCCCCTCTTTGTGTACCCAACTTCTTGCTTTTACTCGACAGCTTTTAAACTCTCCAATCTGGCACAGAAAACACCAAAAATCGACAATTTTTATAGTTGTCCCCTATGAAACAAACCAAGGAATCATAAGCAATAGATCTTACAATAGTCCGCTATCAACCCAACACCACAATGGCCTTTTGACAATGCAACTTAATCAATATACTTAATCGCACATTACGTAGCACATCAATGCTCAAACCCTCAAACTTGCTATCAAAATGAACAATAAGCAGAGAACAAAAGACATACACAATAAATTCATCTTTGCAAAAAACCCATGCAAACTAACTTACTGATTCTACGGCTCAACAGTTTTAAAACCCTCGAACCTACTAAAAAACCAGAGTCGAATGCGACGAATTTAACAATAACCTACTATCAAACCAACACCACAATGGCTCTTTCGACAATACAATTTCATCAAAGTATACTCTCCCACACGCCAACATTCAATATTGCATTTACTTTGTCTGTCGCCATCGTGCAATGATAGGGAACATTGGGTCTCATGCCAACAAATGCTTACCATTCACATTCCCTGTATCTAGCACACCATTGTCAACCACCACCAACCCACGTAATTAGCAATGCCCACATCACCACACAAAAAAAAATGGTGGCCTCCTCATCGGTCGGGAAACTCCCGTCGCTAACATATCCAATTCATGGCTGGGCTGACGAAAATCCTGACATAAACTTCAAACAAAATAACCTACCAACTAATAAAATTTTATAATTTATTTTTTAAAATTAAAAACCTTCAAAATCCTTTATGTCACAATACAAATGAAATTAGAAACAATTAATATAAATATTTTATATTTTTCATGAATACTTCTTACAACAAATAGTTAAAATAATACACTATTCATAGAGAAAGCCAATCTAAATATAATATTATAATAAAAAAATAAAAATGTAACTACTTAACCAACTTCCTTGTATTTTTTTGTAAAGTCCAAAAAGCAAGGCTCGACAACAAATAAAATTCTAAATATTTCTAAAAAGCTTCGTACTAAGACAAAACTCTGTTAAGAAAATCTTCACCATAGTTCCCAACTAATGATGCACCATCACGTATCCCGCATTTATATATATAAGAAAATCTTCACCATAGTTCCCAACTAATGATGCACCCTTACTTATCCCGCATTTAGTTACCGTTGTGATTTTGTGATTTATTCTCGCTTCTTCAAAATCACAAAACTGCAATGGCATACTTTTGTCCTCCTTTGTTTCTAGTTTTACTGGTGCTCACAGTAAGTGCAGATCCAGACCCATTGCAGGATTTTTGCGTAGCAGATCTCTCCTCTTCCAGAGTTTTTATGAATGGGCTGCCTTGTATTAACACCAACGACGCTACTGCAAACCACTTTACTACATGCATTTTGAGCACCCCGGGAAATACAAGCAATTCAATAAGAGCCAATGTGACTGCTGCCTCACCACAAGTTTTCCCCGGAATAAACACATTGGGATTAATGATTGCTAGCCTAGATCTTGCAGTCGTCAGATTTCTTCCTCTTCACTCACACCCATGAGCCTCTGAAATCTGCTTCATTTTGTAGGGGTTTCTCAGAGTTGGCTTTTTGGACACCACCTACAAGCTGTTCTATGCAGACATCAAAACAGGCGATGCTTTTGTGTTCCCCAAGGCTTTGATGCACTATATTCAAAAATCTAGAAACACCACTGCATCTGCTATATTAGCTTTTAGCAGTCAAGCTCCCAGTAATCTCTTTCCCTTCTGGAAATTATTATCAACAATGATTTGGCCAAGTCATTCCAGAGTAATGTTACAGAGGTGGATGCAATCACAAAGAATCCTAGTGGCAGTTGAGCACTACGAAATTTCCTTTATTATGCTTCCATAAAAGAATCTCTTCTTTTTCTTTTATTCATATGTTTGCTTACCAGAGAAATTAGATTTCGGTAGTCCATGTTCAATGAGAGTGTTTTTTTTCTGGATTTTACTGTGTAAAGTTTATTTGCATCAACATTTCCAATAATATTACCAATTAATTGTTTGAAGGCTTTAGTTTAATGCTAAATTTTTTATTATTGAAAAAGTTATCTATTTTATGTATCCACTACTTTTGAAACTTAGGCATTTAATAAATAATTATTGATATAATTTTTAATAACAGTCTTTTATTTTTATAAGTATGTTGTTTTTTTCTGTTTTGGACTGTAATATCATTTGGATTATTTGGGTTGTCACTATTTTCACCCATCTTTTTCTATGAATGTGTAATATTATCTATGCATGTTATTTAAATTGATTATTATTTTCAACTATTTCTGCTTTGTTTTTTATACAAAAAATTGATTTCCATAATATTATCAAGTGACATAACAATGACTTTTATTAATGGTTGATTTTTTCTTTCACATATCCACACATTTCAAAGATTTGTTCTTGTTGCATAATCTAGTGATCACTTTGATTGCTTCCTTTAAGATCAAATAGGGTTTTTCCAAAAAAATGCTTTCGTCCTTGAAACAATTCAACAAGAACATGATAACCTCTTTATCAGTGATCCATGAAAACTCACTCCATAAATCCATCCCTAGGGTTTTTATGTTATGTAATTCGACTTCACTCAACCCTAGTTCAATTCCTTTCATTTTCCTATGATTGTATTCTTCTAATTTGATGTTTTTCAACTTCAGAGGGGTAACACCACACAATCCACTATCCATTGCAATGCTTTCTTGAAATTCAACGAAACTTCAATTTTCTTCTTTCCTTTTGCAATCAGAGAAAAGGTTTCTAGATTACCTGATATAATTTCTTCAAATTCTTTTCAGAAATGCTTTAGGCTTGCTCCAAAATCATTCTAGGCTTCTATTCAAGCTCTTCAAAAGCATGATTTAACCAAAAAGACTTGCAAACTTCATCTTATACACCTAAAACACATTAAATGTGGTAGACACCAAAAAGATGTTAAAAATAGTCTTCATATCATAGAAAGCCCTTATTCGGTCTGCAAATCCTCATACCAACATATTTTCCTCCGGTTCTTTTTCCAAAAACTCTGAATAATCATTCTTCACATTCCAACCACGTACCAACCTTTGACACGTCATTCTTCTAGGGGGTTTTTTATAATCTTTTGATAATACTCCCCCTAAGACCATGCTAGGTCTAGATTCTGAAAAAGTCATTTGTACCGAATGAGGGAACAAACACATTAGGAGTCTCAGGTTTTTCTTCTTCTTCTTCTTTCTTCTTCCATATCTTATCCATCTCTTGCTTCATCTCTTCTTTGTCAATCTTCTTTACTATTTCACTCTTCTCTTCGGGAGTTGACTTCTTTCCTTTCTTATTCTTACAAACTTTAGATACATGTCCAGGTTTGTTATAGTTATAAAAAACCACACTTTTTTTATTAAACTGTCCTCCATTATTCCTTGATCTACACTGATTCACACTATGTCCAAATTTATTATAGGTATAGCAGTAGCCATTAAAGAATTGATTCATTCTACCTTCATTAAACTTGTTCCTCATTACTAGACTAATCATTCTCACTTGAGATCTATATTTTGTAGCCTTATGTCCAATTTTCCCACATTCAAAATATTTTCTTGAAAGAGAACCAAAAAATTGGTTCATCCTGCTCCTATATTTAGTTGCTCTATGACCATATTTGTTACAAGAAAAACAAACACCGTCGAAAGAGGGGTACCTTTGTGCATTAGGCTGCCTCACAACTGGTCTTCTTTGCAAAATTCCTTCTCTACTTCCTCTTGCCTTGATTCTTCTTCACATCTTTAGAATTTTCACTAGTATCAACTCCCAAGCCACCTTTTTCTTTACATGGTTTTTTTCTAGCAAGTATTTCTTCAAGTTTATCGAAGCTAGATCTGAAATGATTTTCATAGAGTTTAGCCTTCTTTAGTTCCATTCTTAAGTTTACTATCTCTTGCTCAAGTCTAGAGCATTCATTAGACTTGTTCTGCACCATTGTATTCAGAAATTCTTCAATCCTCTTCTTCTCTTCTACTGTCACTTTCAGTCCAATTATCTCTTGTTTTAGATTTTCACTTACTTCTTTGTGTCTTTCCTTAAATTTCTTCAATTGTTCCTTTAGTTTCTAAACACATTCATTTGCTTCATCAAGATTCTCTTTCAGATCTAGATATTTTCTCTTTCCACTTTATCAAGATCTTCAAGAGTAGTCTAGAGCTCTCCTTTATCATCCATTCATCCAGCCTTTAGTATCTTCCTCAAGTGGTTAAGCTCTTCACCAAGGAACCAAAAACTCTGATACCAATTGTTATACAGGTGTAGGAAAACTAAGAGCCCAAGGTGAATCATTTTTCACACAAATTTAAACTTAAAGTTTATCACTTATCAATTCTTCAATCACACTATTCTATTATTAAATATGAGCATGAAATACAAATAACAGAAAATAAATCAACACAAAGAACACCAGATTTTTATGTGGAAAACCCAATAAGGGAAAAACCACGGTGAGGGTTAACTCGCCCTATATAGTATTTTCAAAAGAGGCTCACTGCCAAAACAAGGACTCACTGTCCAAGTACAAAGGCTCACTTCCTACAAAAGGACTCACTGTCCAACAAGGAGGCTCACTACCTACACAAGATTATACAAAACAGAATAAGGCTTTACAACCCAAAAGTAACTAGAAAGGTGCACCTATCATGTGCTGATATAGTTCCAGTGATGCTCATAATACAGACTTGACACACTTCATTATAGTCACTCACTTTTGTACTTTCTACTACTTCATACTTCTTACTCGCTCATACTACTTTGTCACCATCTCAAAACCTATTCAAGATCCACATATATATACTCGATCTCTATCGCAAGCATCAATTAGGTTGGCCTAAATAGATGCCATTCATTTATAAAAGATATCAACTGAAAATAGATCGTGAAATATTTTCAAAATACAATTTAACTGTTAGCACATTACATTATGTCGGCTCGGACCAAGAGACAGATCACACATAAGTTTTCATATAATACCAAAATTAACTTAACAAGTCAGCCAGGAATAGTCTTTAATGCAACCAACAGAATAATGTCACTTCGATGTACGAACACCAGAACATGAAATAACCTGATCATGCATTCCTTTAACATCCATAACTAGTTTCCAAAAACATCAATAAAAAATTGTCAATTGCAGAGGAATGCAAACTAGAATACCGCATAGGCACCAAAAATACCAGAGAAGATAAGTTAGTTATACGCACTGATTTTAGAGTATTGAACCAAGCTACCAACATCTACCAACATGACGGCATTAATGACAACATATAGATAGCCTACTCATTCTTCCAACAATATTAACCCCTGTTACACCTCAACCACATTCATTTAATGCCTCTTAAAAATGCATTAATCTCTCTTACACCCATCTTACATCTCAACCACATGCATTAACTATGCACATTCTCCAAAATGTGCTCCATCATCACCCTTTAGCCTTGTGACAAGTGTCACAATCTTATTGGATCTCCTTTAGTCCCACATTCCTCTAATCTCTTCAATCTTCAACCCTTCAACCCTATTTATAGATGGCTTCTCTATGAAGAAATTATCCACAATCATCCACAATCATCCACAATCACATCCACAATCGTAGCATTTCTACTATAGGCACATTTCATCTTGCATTGTATCACATTTTGTTCATTATCATTGGAAGCTTATCAAGGGGCTGGGAAAGGGCATCATTTTCACATAAAAGGAGCACCACTCCCACTATGGGATAGAGTTTGGTTTTGCTTTCATATGTTTTCATTTAACTTTTTTGGTTTCTTATTTTCTTGTTGCATATCTAGCATGATTAAATATCGCATAGGGATGTTTTATTTTCTTTGTTTAGTTTGACTAACAATGCTAATGGTTTTTTTTTTTTAGCAAGAGTAGAAAACCATCCACAATCCCAAGGAAGTTTGGAAATACTAAGATTTACCTCTTCAAGATGCTTATCAAAAGAACAAATTAAGTTTCTCCTTAACACAGAGTCTCCCCATATCAAGGTAGAGGACTTTGACTACACTTGTTGCATTGAAAAAGTGAAAATAATGGGAACATAGTGATGCAAAAATTTTCATTTAACAAATAGTTGAAAGAATTCTACAGTAATCTCATTTGGAAATTGACTAAAACAATTTTTAAATGACTTTTTCATATATAGATCATTTCTAGCATGTTTAGGAATACTGTGAGAATTTGAAACCTGACAATGAGCAACTACTTTTGAAGAGTGGATTTCCCCAACACTAACAATAGATTTCATAAAATGATCTTGTCCACTTGCCATGACCAAATAATTTTGAACTTGTGGAATACCCTGCCAATTCATTACCCCCTACCTTGAAGGACTAGAACTAGATGGAAAATCCATAGTTACAACATAACTAGGATTAGAACCAAACAATTTCTCCTTACCCTTATACATCATATTCCTATCAACACCCTTAAAATCAAAATTGCACTGGAGACATTTTCCTGAAATAACTTCTTGGAATTCAGAAGCAAGAATAGATGTCTAGTCATTAACACCTCGTTCTCTTCCTGTATTGCCTTTTACTTACAAGACATAGTCTTATGACCCCCAAAAAGTGAGTCAAAAACTTGCATAGCGAATTCAAGAAATGAAAATAGAATGGATGCCTTTTTAGGAGAAGATGGAATAGGGCTTCCTATTGCCTCATTCATCTAACAGAAGCCTATAGGATGTAGAAGAAAATGGCATGAAGAACAAAATTTATGTGGATCTTAAAAAACTACTTCTTGCTCCAAAACCCCATTACTAGAAGAAATGCATAGAACAGTGGGAATACACTTTGTTACATCAAAAAGGACATACAAACTCATAGGAAATGATGGAGTCTTAAAAAAATTCAAATCATGTTAAATAAAGATACCCAATTGATTACCCAAATTTTCAATAAGATGGGTCTCTCTATACTCTAGTAGACCCTGCAACTAAATCTAGAAAGGCATAAACCTAACCCTAGTATATGAAGGGGAAAAATTTGGAGTCCATGACATGTAGTATATACACCAATGCCATCACAAAACCAATATTTAACTCTGTGTACTGCATTTCTAGCTTCCTTATTAGAAAAAATGACTACAAAGAACTCATATGCCTTATTTAGATAAAAAACCTGAGAAGATCCTTCCCATTCTTGAAAAACCAAGATTGCAAAAATTTCAAGTCATTCCCATTCTTGAAAAACCAAGATTACAAAAATTTCAAGTCAGGAAAGGAATTCCAAAACTTACAAATAAGCCCTAGACCTTAAAGATCTTGAATCTGAATTTGAGGCTAAAGCATTTCCTCCTTGAAAGACACCCAAATAGTGCCCTCTGAAGTACAAGCCCTCTTCAACTTTGGTCACCAAACTTTCATTTGCATGTTCAAGCTAGAATCTATCCCAATCCTGAACCTTTTTTTAGAAAAGATTCAAAGAAGTAACCGCTTTGCTTTTACCCTCTTGATCTAGAATCCCATTACTGAGGATAGGAATAGAATTTGGAAAAGTTGTAGGACAAAAAACATCATTTCCAAAAGAGAAAGGAATATTATTAAGAAACGTTGCTAGATGTTGAAGCTGCCTATTTGGATTGAAGGGAACTCCAACACTAACTGGGATTATGACCAGAGACCACATCAACCCATGACCAGAGACCACATCAACCCATGATCGATGTGAAGAACAAGGAGAGTCCTCGTGAGATCCGGAATCCGATAAATAGATATCAAAAGGCGGTTGGGAAACCCTACTAAGTGATTTCCTGGGTCGAGGAAGAGGTCAAGAGAACAAAAAAATCCTCTTGAGCTACATAATGATGACACGTGGAAAAATGAGAATCCCCATCGAATCCCCTTTGAACGAAATTACCTCCCTTAGATTTAAACAAACAGTCTTTGAAGATCCCAGAACCCTTGTAAGAATCATAAAGCCCTCTTTTCTCTAGAGAAAAACCATTTACTTGACAAGATGGAGATGATCTACACCATGAGGCATCAGAACGTTGCAAAAAATCACACCCACCAATCCGATTAACTCCATGAAAACCCAAAGAATAACCAGAATGACTCGAATTATTTGAAAAACTAACGTTGGAGACGGAAGGCACATTCCATTTTGTGCAAACCTCCATTTTCCTTCTTCCCATTTTGATGCTAGTTGCTATAGTTGTTATAGTGTTGGTTACTGCACTTCTTTCAAATCCCATGAAAATTCATTAACAATTTGATAAGTTAAAATATATTTCTAGTGTGATGAATCAATGGCTAAGAAAGTTTTTAATCTATAGAACTAAAATAATTGACAATGCAATGAATATGTGTAAAATAGAAAAACATTATATTTAACTAAGATTTATTAAACAAATGGTTTTCCCTTCATTCACATTAGGTTTGAGACTAGTTTAGTAATGCTTAACAAATTAAATTTACAACTCTAAAAATATTTTAATTGAAAGATCTTTAACTGAATAGAACATAGAAGGGAATGAAAAATACTAAGTTCTTAAAAATAAAATAATAATTTATGAACTTTTATTATAAGGCCAAAAGAGGGGGAAGGAAATTAGCATTGAAAGATGAAGAAAAATTTACATGATGTATTGTGTGGATTTATACACATCACACTATTATCCCATATAGCTAGAAAATTAAATTTTTTATTCTATCCATAAAAATCTATAAGAAGAAAAATAAAACTAAAAAATATGATGAAATGACTAATAGCAAGTATGATATAACAAAAATATAATGAATTAATATATTAAAAGAAACTTATTGAAATAATAAGAAAAGAGGACTTGAAGAAGATATCGCCAAACTCTTATATAGTCATATATCCTCTCACAAATAAACCTATAGCTACAAAGAAAAAGAAAAAATATTGGGCCTATTTGAGGGATTTCATTCATGTCAAACCCTTGCTTTGGTAATTCTACCTCAATATCATCCACTAGATAGATTTTTTTTTTTTTTGAAAGTGCTCCTATCCTAAGTGTGTTAGGAAATTATAAGAGTTGTGATTGTGCAATAGAGAAAGATAGAATTCAATTTAAAGGATGTGAGGATCTCAAGGTGCTTAGGGGCATAATGTTCAAAATAAATACTTACAATAAAAAGTAGAGAGAAGATAATAAAAATAACTCAAGAACAATATCACCTATGGGGGCTTTAGGAAACTAAGAAGACAAGAGAATTAAATAAGCATTTTAGAGAGCTATAGAGCTTCAGAGAGTTTTATATGTCATCATTAGAGAACAAGAGTGCAAAAAAGAACTAGAGAGCTAGGGTTACATAAAAAAAAAAAACCAAGAGATTGTTCCAAGTGGAAGGATTGACCCCAAAAATAATAGAACTGATAAGAAGAGGTTAATGTGACTTTTAGATTTTTCCTAAGCAATTTCCACTAATATTGAAAGGTGAAAAGTGGGAAAATACTCAAAAATGACTACTAGACAAGAAACTATTGTGGGAAACTACTATTCTACATGGACATCCACATGTTTGAATACTAGTATTTAAACAATTCAATCTCTAAAAAGAAAAGACACTAACAAAACATAGGAATAGAATAAAGGTAACATCAAAAGGTGAACACAAGAAATATGGCCTAAGAACCATGGGAAGGAAAAAAGGGCCAATATAGGGGCTAAAGCGAGCCAAGAGAGATACTAAGGGAATGGACACCAAAGAGAGTGAAAAACATAGTATGGAATTGTAAGGATGTGTACTTTTTGACATTATAATATACATAAAAAAACTAACATGAAGATCTTGACTTAATTAAAATATTGTTAACTCAATTTGAAAAAAAAAATGTCTAAGATTCTTCATATTAAAGAGATGCTTAAGATCACATTTGAAAATATTTTATCCAAATGCGTTGTAGATAGAGAAAATTGGGTTATATTAGTGAAGTAATTAGAAATAATAAAACTAAGAGTTGATTCAAGAAAGAATGAAGAAGTCGGAGAATGTTCAAGTTATAGCCATAGCTATATTTAAGAATGAATGTTCATGATTTAAGTGATAAAACAACAAGGAATTTCTACAATGAAAATGAAACCGTCAACTTTACCAATGCCATTAAGAGCCACTTAACTAAAGAAGTTAATCAACAACTAAATTAGCTAATAAATTTTAAGTTTGTGCATCTCTAGAAAAGTTGATGAAAATAAAATTCTTAATCAAATATTTTAAAAAATAGATAAAGATAACACATAAAAAATTCTCAAGTTACAATTACTTATACCACCAACCATTTTTGTTTCAACTATCTAGAGAGAGTTAACTTGGATGGAACCAATGCGACACTATAAGAGTTTATGAAATATCAGTGCAAGATGCTTGAGAAGGAAAAGGAAGACATGGCTATCATTGAAGATTTTAATATGGGGGATTTAGCTACATAAACACATGATAGTCATTGAAGTGTCAAATTTAATGCTAAATGCAATACACAAATATATGTCTTACTTTATGATGTTGAAACTCTAATATTTCAAAGAGTCTTAGAAGTTCACATATTTAAAAATATTATTTTGTTAATTCTTGTAATTATTTAGTAGTTATGAAGGCCAAATTATAAATATGTGCCTTGGTTATGTTAATTGTATTGAAATTGAAACAATTTTTGACAAAATTCTACTTAAAATAAAAGACTTTGACCTTTTGAGATTTTTGGAAATAAATAAGACCTTCTGAGATTTTTAGAAATAAATAACTTAGTATCAAGAATTTTAATCTTATGTGATGTTATTATTGTATAATTTTTCTTATGTAGCTGATATCATTTCTATTGCATCTTTTCTTATGCAATAAAAAATTATTTCTTTTTTAATTTTGTAGAGTGAACATTTATTTATAGTAGTAACACAAATATATTTTTTATAATTATAAGAAATTTCAATGTATTAAAACTAAATACTTAGTGTCATGTAATAAATTTTTATAAGAAATTTCAATGTATTTATTTCTTTTCTTTTTTTGTTTATATTTCAATAGTGTTTTTTATTTATTTTTATTTATTTTTCAATAGTTTTTAAGTTTTTTCTTTGTTTTTAAAGCTGTTTTAAAGCTGTTTTATTCACAAATTTATGAAAAAAAGCTGAAAATACTTTTAAAAATTAAATTTTCTTAAAAATTTTGAAACTAGATTAAGATTTAAATATAACATTAATCATAATATATAATATAATCATAATATATAATATTGACATGCAAGTGGTTGATGTTGATGTTATGTTTTTCTATATACAAGTTTTTATGATTTTAAGTTAATGTTTATAAAATATAAAATCAAATACTTAGAAAGCTACCCTTAACAAAAACATTACATTGTAAGTTTGGGGACAAATTCCACTTAATTTTAATGTGTAGCCTTATATATAGGAATTGAAATAGGACTCATTTGGTTTGGAACTTGGCAAGGTTACATAAATACATAAATTTAAAGAAGAAATTGGATATATGTATGGAAAATCAAATTATAATTAAAATCAATCAATTCAAATTTCACAGGGAACTCATAAGACAACTAAGCATCTTTCACTATTTAGTCTTTCCACCTAATTTATTATGCTCATAGATTATTTGATTGATTGAAACAGTGATAGCATATGGGCAGTTTACTGGTGTTTTGAATAAGTTGATGAAAATAGGTGAGAAAAGATAACTCTATGTGTATTTTATATATATTAATATTTGATATATGTATGCTAGTTTGGTAAATTAGTGTGTCATATATTCTTCTAAAAAATATTTTCATATTATTAGAAAATCATCCCAAAAAATAATTTTGCAAATGTAAAGTTTATTTGTTATTTACAATTTTGGTTTTCAATAAAGAAAACATCATCATCTAGAAAAGAGGCTTTAACCAAAATAACTATTAGGATTTGACATGAAAAATCAAATTACCATTAGAAACCACTGAAAAAATTCACACTCAACAAAATTGAAATAATCACCCCCTATATATATATTATTTAATATAACAAATAACTTACAATCAAAATTGTAATCCTACACCAGCCGACTTTAGTTGCTCTCCCAAATCATGCAATATGACTTGTGCTCAAAACTCTTGACGGGTGCATGTAACCAACATGATGTATGATATTTGGATTGACCTATGTACATTACATATGTAACCTGAAGGTTACCATCTCTCAATCATTCTATCATCTTGACCCTTGATCTTTCCCTACCATAAACTATAGATGAATCACCTTGAAAGGAAAAAATATAAACCTACTATAAGTATTATAGTGCGTAGTAAAACATAACTAATTAAATTTTATAATTTATTTTTTAAAACTAAAAACCTTCGCAATCCTTAATGTCAAAATAGAAATGAAAGTAAGAACAATTATAATAAATATTTTTTATTTTTGATGAATACTTCTTACAATAAAAAGTTAAAAGAACATAATATTCACAAAGAAAGCCAATCTAAATATAATATTCTAATAATAATTAAAAAAAAAACATAACTATTTAAGCAACTTCCATGCATTGTTTAAACTGGTGGATAGGTTAAAAAGGAAAAGAATGTTCTTTTTGTAAAGTCCAAAAAGTAAGGCTCGACAACAAATAAAATTCTGAACTTTTCTAAAAAGCTTCGTACTAAGACAAAACTCTGTTTAGAAAATCTTCGCCATAGTTCCCAACTAATGATCAACCATCACTTATCCCGCATTTATATATATACAAAGCCAGAAGTTAATTACCGTTGTGATTTATTCTTCGCTTCTTCAAAATCACAAAACTGCAATGGCATAATTTTGTGGTCCTTTGTTTCTGGTTTTACTGGTGCTCACAGTAAGTGCAGATCCAGACCCATTGCAGGATTTCTGCGTAGCAGATCTCTCCTCTTCCAGAGTTTTTATGAATGGGCTGCCTTGTATTAACACCAACGACGCTACTGCACACCACTTTACTCCACGCGTTTTGAGCACCCCGGGAAATACAAGCAATTCAATAGGAGCCAATGTGACTGCCGCCTCACCACAAGTTTTCCCGGGAATAAACACATTGGGATTAATGATTGCTCGGCTAGATATTGCAGTCGCCGGATTTCTTCCTCTTCACTCACACCCACGAGCCTCGGAAATCTGCTTCGTTTTGCAAGGGTTTCTCAGAGTTGGCTTTCTCGACACCACGTACAAGCTGTTCTATGCAGACATCAAAACAGGCGATGCTTTTGTGTTCCCCAAGGCTTTGATGCACTATACTCAAAACTCTGGAAACACCACTGCCTCTGTCATGCTGGCTTTTAACAGTCAAGCTCCCGGTAAAGTCTTTCCCTTGCCCGATTCAGCTTCCTATCTGGGGATTCCTAACAATGAGTTGGCCAAGCCATTCCAGAGTAACGTTACAGAGGTGGATGCAATCACAAAGAACCCTGGTGGCAGCTGAGCATTACGACATTCTGTCTTTATGCTTCCAGAAATGAATCTCTTTTTTTTTTTCGCTTTTTTCTCTTATTCATATGTTTCTTGCTTACCAATTAATTGCTTGAAGGCTGTAGATTAAGACGTGTTTTTATTTTTGACAATTATCTATTTTATGTATCCGCTACTGTTTGAAAATTAGTCATTTTAATAAATAATTGTCGTTATAAATTCCAATAAGGGTTTATAATAATTAGACTGTTCTCTGTTCTAGATTGTAATTTCATTTGGATTATTTGGGTGTGGCTATATATATATATTGGAAATTGATTATTATTTTCAATTAATTTTGTTTTGATTTTTTTTATTAATAGTTGATTTTTTCTTTTTGCATATCTACATATTTTAAAGATTTTTTCATTTTAAGATTCTAATTTTGAAAGAAATTATTTTTTTGTTTTATTTTAATGAATAATTTATTTAGCGGATAAGCTTTATCTATGAACTTGCAATCCAAAATTGATTAGTAAATCTGTCTCACACTCAAATCAAGATATACTCACTATTAAACCTTTACCTATCTCATGCTTGAAAACAAGGTTCATTCACCATTAAATCACAAACAAGTTTCATGTGCTGGTAAATCAAAATTCCTGTAAAGGAAAAATCTACATTCAAAAAACCAAAATCAAATAATACCCAATTGTTGTAAAGAAAAAATCTAGATTTATCTTAGTGGAAAAAATCTATGAGCACAATCCTTAATCCTCTTTTAGATGCAAGTGTTAGTTAATAATAAATTGCAAAGATTGAAGAGGATTTAGAAGTTCTACATATACCCTATTTCATGGAAATGTTAGTTTTTCAACTAAAACTAGCTATTGCACCTTAGGTGTGCAATGGGTTACGCTGAATAATTGTATGGAACTATTTTATTTTCTATAGACATATTGGTTGAAATAGAAAATAGTTTAGATAATTTTTTATTTTTTTTAAAAAAAAAGAGGGGTAAAAACTTTATTGAAAATCAAAAGAGTGCATTACAACTAAAACCAAGAGGGCAAGCCCCAAAAAAACCAAAGAAGCGCCAAAGCAGGAACAAACACAACATCAACTATCTTCCAATATCCTGCTATCCTCCTGAAGGACTCTATCCAAGTCTTGACGTAACTCAGGGGAGACCTGTGTCCAATCCTCTATCTTCCAGCTAGTATCATGCTCAGAAGCCCATTTAGCCAAATAGTCAGCAACCCGATTCCACTCCCTCGGAATATGGACAAAAGAAACCGCCTCCATTTTGGAGCAAACTTGAAGAATACTTTGAACAACTGAAGCCAACTGCCAATTAATATCAGAAATCTTTCGCTCATTCAACAGATTAATTAAAATTTGTGAATCTGCCTCACAAATAACCTTATGCCAACCCAAAGCAAGGGCCCGCTCCACAGCATAAAGAATCGCCAAGCCCTCCATGAGATTGACCGTCTTCTCCCCCTCATGAATAGAGAACATAAAAATCACTGAACCCCCTGAATCTCCACCAATCCCAGCAGGCCTAGGATTGCCTCTAGAAGATCCATCAAAATTAATCTTCAAGACTCCATCTGGAGGAGGAAGCCATCTACCCAGCCGTTGCACTCTCTTAGCCCCATGTCTGCATCTCCTGGAACCCCTTGAAGAATATTGTCTCCCCTGAAGTCCCAATCTATCAACCAACTCAGCATCCTCTTTCCCCAGGGGGAGAGACACTTCACTCTTGGCCACGACCGACTCCTGTATCATTCCTAATATACGCATCCACACCTGTTGACCCACCAAATTAACACCATGAAATATTCTATGATTCCGCTCCAACCAAGTCTGCCAGAGAAGAAAAGTAGGTCCCGCATACCAGATCTCCTACAAAAAGGAGGCCAACGAGGGGGGTCTTCCCATACTATCCCAGAACTCGACCAAAGAGGAAGCATGAACACAAGGTTTCTTCCAAACCTCCCACCACCAATGCCATAGTTGCACAGCAAAGGAACATCGGAAGAACAAGTGTGAGGAATCCTCTTCCGCCTTCCCACAGAGAACACAAACTAAAGGCCCCTGGAAACCCCTTTTACGGATGTTATCCCAGGTCAAGCATCTATTCCACGCTAAAGTCCAAACAAAACAATTACATTTAGGCCATGATAGCTTACTCCACACCCTCTTCCACCACTGAACCTCCGCCCTAGCCAACTTCTGATCCAACAACACTTGATAGCCCCAAGCAACAGAATAACTCCCCTTGGGATTATGAGCCCAAGCAATAATATCCTCTTCCTGAAGGGAACTACAATGCCTACTACGAAGAATTGCGTGAAGCTCAACCTTGCCAACCTCCTCACCCACAACCGGCCACTGGGTGGGATCCTTCCAATAGGCCTTCTCCAACTGCCCATAAAAAGAAAAGGACTTGAAGTCACTCACCCGTGACCAACCAGCCGCAAGAAAACTCTGGCTCAACGGTATCAAGTGAGGAAACTGAGATATAAGCGGAGGGAAACCATCCCAAGAGTCAGACCAAAAAAGAGCTTTTGAGCCCTGACGACAGATCCAAAATAAACCCTCCTTAATGAGCTTCGCACCCTTCTGAAGAGTACTCCAAATCACCGACCCTTTCCCCTCAAGAGGGTACCTAAGGAGATCATGCCGAGGGACACCAGGGAAATACTTATGAGATAAAATCCTAGCCCACACCTGATCTTGCTCCACACACCAACACCAGAAAAGCTTAGCAGCCACAGCCACTCCAAACAAAGAAGATTGTCGAAGTCCCAAGCCACCATACTGTTTAGGACTACACACCTCTTCCCACTTGACCAGGCTCCACTTGGAGGTCGAAAAGCATCCAGCCCATAAAAACTGTCGCTCAAGAGAGTCCAACTCCTTAAGAAACCCAACCGGAGCCACTTGAAGCATACACCTGTAAACAGGGAGTGCTTGCACAACTGATTTAAGAAGCTGAACCCGCCCAGCAAAGGACAACCATCTATGAGTCCAGTGATTGACTTTCACCCGCAACTTATCAATGATGTTCTGCCAAGAACCCTTGGGAAGGAAACCAACAGAAATAGGGATTCCTAAATACATAAAAGGGAGAACTCCTATTTGGAACCTCAAAATGTTAGCAATTCTTCTCTGGATGGGGGCAGGCGTATTGAAGAAGAAGATGGAAGATTTTTCCTCATTAATCAATTGCCCCGACGCCACCAAGTAAACATCCAACAACTATCTCAAAAAGGTAGCTTCCTTGACAGTAGCCATCCCCATCAAGGTAGTATCATCAACAAACTGCAAATGAGACTAAGGAGGCAAGTCTCCACCCCAATGCCAACCCTGAATGTTGCCAGTCCCAACATTTCTTTTTAGCAAACGCCTAAGACCTTCAGCAAAAAGAAGAAATAGGTACGGGGATAGGGGATCCCCTTGGCGAAGACCCCGAGACGCCCCAAAAAGCTCAGAGTGATCTCCATTTATCAGTACTAAAAAGGATACTGACGTAACACAACTCATAACCCATTGGATCCAATCAGCACAAAATCCAAAAGCACCAAGGATCTTCCGAAGGAAGGACCATCTAACCCTATCATAGGCCTTAGCCATTTCCAATTTGATAAACATAGTCTTCTCTTGAGAACTAGCCATGGAGTGGATGGTCTTAGTAGCAATAACAACCCCATCCAAAAATTTTTGACCAGCGACAAACCCACTTTGTTCCTCCGAGATCAACACTTTAAGCCACTTCTTCAATCTCTCAGCCATTAACTTCGCAATAATCTTATAAGCCACATTGCAAAGGGAAATAGGCCTGAACTGAGTTAACCTATCCGCACCTTCACACTTAGGGATGAGAGCAATGAAAGTGGAATTAAGAGCACACAACATCTGCTTGTTCCTCTGGGATTCCTGAACAACTGCTAGAAGGTCCAACTTTATGATTTCCCAGAACTCTTGGAAGAACTCTATTGGGAAACCATCTGGGCCAGGGGCTTTTCCCCTCTTAATCTGAAACACAATCTCCTCCAGCTCCTCTAGAGAAATCTCCCTCATCAGATCCTCATTCACTTCCCTAGAGACCAATTGAGGGATACCCGAAAGAACCAATTCCTCCTCGACCGAACCCCCTTGAGAGTCCTCTTTGAAAAGAGTAGCAAAATACTGTGATGCCTCAGTCATGATGTCTTGGAACGAGACAACACGATCCCCTCTGTCGTTAACTAACACAGAGATAGTGTTACCATGCCTCCTGGCCTTCACAGAATTAAAGAAAAATGCAGTATTCTTGTCCCTTTCCTGCAACCAGTCAATCTGAGCCTTTTGCTTCCAATATATCTCCTCTCGTAACTCACATTCCTCAACCATCTTCAAAGTTATAGCCTCTTCTTTCAAAAGACCCTCTATAACCCCATTATCACAAATCAATCTTGTAATAGTGTTTAGCTCTTCTTGGGCAGCGACCTTATCATGAAAAATATTGCCAAAACACCGGCAATTCCACCTTTTAAGCTGATACTTGATAAATTGAAGAAGCTTAGCAAAGGTATACATTGCAGTACCAAAAGCTGGTCTACCAACCCTCCACCACACACTCACCTGGTCAAAAAGAGTAGAGTCCCATAACCACATAAGCTAGAATTTGAAGGAGGGGGAACGAGGAGCGTGAGTCGAGATGATGCTAAGCTTGATAGGCCAGTGGTCCGAGCCCCTCCAATCCAGAATTTCAAAGGAGGTTGACCATAAGTCACCAACCCAATAACAAGAGACCAAAAACCGGTCAAGCCTCTCAGCAACACAGTCTTCACCAGTTCGCCTATTATTCCAAGTAAAATGACCATTACTGGGCTGGACATCAATAAGATTAAGATTAGAAATGCTATCCCTGAGAAGCAGAGCAGAAGGTTCCAATCGAACAATTCCCCCCCTTTTCTTAGACAAGTCCACAATCGCGTTGAAATCCCCAGCCAAAATCCAAGGGTGGTAGGGGGCCAGGCTACGAACATATCGAAGATGAGACCAAAGAAGCTGCTTACCCTGATACTCAACAAGCGCATACACATTGGAGAGAAGAATACATTCTCCAGTCACATAGCAAGAAGCCACCAACGAAATAGCTCACCTAGAAGACATCCACCAGAGAGGACAGATCCTCTGTGGATTCCATAAGCAAGCCACCCCCTCGGAAGCACCATGAGCTCCAACACACTGACACTCACCATAATTCCACAACTTAGGTACCATATTCACCTTACTCTCTACAGAAATCTTAGTTTCCTGAAGAAAAAGAACATCAGGAGATTGATTCCTAACCAAATCACGAACAACTTTTTGTCGGGGGCCACTGTTCAAGCCCCTTACATTCCAAGATATAACAATCATTTTTGAGAACACAAAAAGTGAGAATCCAGGGTCTTAACTGCCCCTGACTCCACCAGAGTCTCCCCAGTAGATTTAATCTTTTCTAAATCCTTTTTCCTACCCAGCTTGGGATTCTTCTCACCAACCCCCTTCTTTGGATCATTTTGCAGAATACCCATGCGAGAAGAGAAGTTGGAGCTTTTTCCCGCTTCCACGCCAACCTTTAAAGGCAAAGGAGAACCCTCTCCCCCATTTGTTAGAGTCCCATGCATAGGATCCTGTCCAGCCGAAACAATCAACTGCTGATCCGTGTCCATCTGCCCAGCACCCGAGTCCTACACAACCTGAATAACCTCCGTAGGAGGCCCATTCTCTCCTGAACCCATAGTGCCTTGATCCAAGTTCATCAAACCCAGATTCACTTCCTGCTGGTTGAGATCATCCAACACCTCAAACCTGTTAAAAGAAACATCATCCTGCCTCTCCCCCAGAGTCCTCTTTTGCCCTCGATTTCTGTTACGGGCTTTGACAGGAATAAATCCATCTTCTGCACTACCATCAGCTGGAATAGGCTCCTTCCCCTTATCATCCCTAGGTGGATTGCGAGGATTATTGCCAAATTGGGGCCCAACAGGCTTAGCCCGAGGACATCTACGCTGCAAGTGTCCATACTCATGACAAAATCGACACCGAAAAGGCAGAGTTTCATAGTCTATCTGTTGCACCCATGTATATGATCCTGCACTCACCTCCACCGAATCTGGCAATGGCATGCTTAAATCAAGTTCAACACAGATACGGGAAAAATTCATTACCTTTTTAAACTGCGTTTGTTGTGAAGACCCAACTAGTTTACCGAGCATTGAAGCCACCAAATGTAGGACATCCTCTCGCGAACATTCGACTGGAAACCATGGCAGACGAACCCACACTGGAACCCTATTTGGGAGCTCCTCAGTCGGATTGAAACCCGCATGCCACGGCTTCATAAATAAACCCACTTGGTTATAGAAGTAGGGACCTCCCTCAAAAACCCTATTCTGATCAACCATGCAATCAAATGAAACCATAAAGTAATTATTAGCTAGGAGTCTGATCTCCATTTCTCCTTCCGGGAACCAAGTCCTCTGAGCCCAGGATTCCAAAAATTGCAATGAGACCCTTAAACCCATAAACTTACAATAAAAGCAGTGTTTCAAATAATAATCAATATCATTCGCCAGCAACTCCATCGGTATAACCAGTTTCAGTCTCTCCTTACATCTTTGCAAACACCCGTTAATTTTTGAAATTCTAGGTCCTCCAGACAATCCAGAACTATTCATCTCTTGACCCAGCGTAAACAAATTATTATCAAAAACCTTAGCACCCTGTTCCAAGGGTTTCGATCCAAAAGCTAATCGAAAATCCATCTTGGGGCTAATCCCAGATGACTCCCCTCGTGACATGACTCAGAACAATATCCAACTCGGGCATGCAAGCCCCCAAAACAAACCCTACACCCACCTTCATGCGCCAAGGGAACCAGCAACAAAAGGCAGAAGGCAGTCACGCACCCCTCAGAATGTAGGAAAAGACCCCCCTACAGCGCACTAGCAAGATCACACGAAGAGCAAGCTAGGGTACGGACGCCCTAGCTCGACCTGCATAGCTCGACATCGCCATCTCTTATCCTATAATGATGAAAACTATTCTTAATAGTTTAGATAATCTAAAAAGGCAATTAATAAAATAAATTAAATGCAAATGATTATTAATTTAGACCAACTAATTATATTTATTTTCTATTGTCATTGATGTCAACCTCTAGTGTGGTTATGGTAAGAATTTTCTTGTGGTGTTGGGTAGGTGTTGCAGATGCAACAAGGTCACTTGATTTCCAAGTACTTTTGAAAAAAATTGCATAAAGAGTGTACAATTTGTTTAACAATGTCTAGCTGGTGAAGAAGGTTATTTGGGAGAAATGCAATTTCTCCATATTTCTCCGCACCGAAGTTTCTTGTCTTATAGATTTGGAAATGTGCTAATATTTATTGTATCTATCTTTCCTTGGATTTTTTTAGTGTTCGGCTGTTCCATAGGCTTGGTTCATGAGTTGTAACTTGTGCAAACAATCTTATTACCTTTCCTTTTATCAAACGAACAGATATATCCAATCCTGCAACACACAAAGCTAAGTACATGTGTTCCTATCATTACACACATTGGCATTTATAGATACACGCATTATGTTCAAACATAAAGTTCAAGATCTTATAGATAAAGCGGAGATAAACATTGTGCATAATCATGACCCACAACACCCTCACTTGACAAGGTCAATCAAATGAGAACAAATGATGTATGCTAAAATATTTGTCATGTTTACCATAAGACACCCTATGTTGAGGATACATATGAAATAAAAGAGACCATTTGATGTGGAACCAATTAATAATGTGTTTATAAAATGTTATTAATAAGAAAACATGTGATACATGAAGCAAATCTTGAAGAAGAAATATAAGTATCATTGAACATTATGATGATACATTTTGGAATGATGATGATGATCATCATCCTAGATTTGTTGATTCACAAGCTTCCATATAAACTATATACATGCACTACCATATTTCTTGTTTGTACTTTGGCCTCTTGCTTTGCCTTATTTATTGCACTTCACATACTCTCATTTCACCTTTTATTTATTGTTTCATATTTTTTATTCCCCCACTCAAGAGATATTTTCCTTTCATCTACTTGATTTTCTTACAAATTCTATGCCTAGAACTCTTGTATTATGTTTTCATGTCATTGATTTTTTATTTTTTCATATTTCTTACTTTTATGATTGTCATGCATCCTTATTCTTACTTTTTACCATGTTCATTTTCTTATGTTTTTCATCCCTATATGCATATTATACCATGCCTTAAAATTTCTATATGCTACCTAGATTACTTAATGCCTATACTTATGTCGTTTTACCATATTAAGATCATATAAGTTTATGCCATCTTGCTATTTATGTGCCTCAACATTACCTAGTTCTTAGGTTACACTTATGTGCCCATTCTTATTATTTAAATCTCATATGGAAATATTGTGTCTTGATGGCCATATTGGGCAACACCTTGTTTCCCCATTTCTTATTGTCTTGCCATGGGTTATTCTATTACATTGGGGGTACTGTAAATTCTTCCCCACCTACTACATTTTAACATGTGCTTGTTCCACCAAAAGTTATTGGTTATAATACATCTAGATCAATCTCATACCTAGAAACTTATTACCTTACCTTAACCATTATGTGCTCATCCTCTTGAATTCCACAATGGGGGCATATGGCTATCCTATTACTATTATACATACTTACATGAGTGGTCTTGGCCATTAAGGGTTATATAACTATTAATTAGCCATCACTGGAAAAGTGGAAATCCTAAGAAATATCACATATTTAGCTAAAAAGAAACTACTAATTTAACTTATTATGAGAACATCATGAATGATATTGACAGTATCTTTCTAATCACTATTTAATTTAACTTATTATGAGAACATCATGAATGATATTGATAGTATCTTTCTAATGACTGTTGAACGATCATCTTTGTTATAATAAAAGCAGTCGTAACCTAGTATTAAACAAGACTGGTAGAACAGTTTTGGTAATATTTTTTTGTAAAACCAATTTGAAATAAAAATCTGGTTCAAATGGGACAAAAAGCCTTGCAAAATGCTGATGTGGGTATGTAGACTCGATGTGGGTATGTAGACTAGGTGTTATATGAAGAAAATATGACTCAGATCAAAGCAACTCTGCTTTCAAGCATGCCAACTTGGACTATGGATTATAGATAGAACATTGATAAGAAGAAAGAGTTTATCTAGAGGTCAATGAAATGAAAACTCCTTGGAACATGAATTATGAAGTGATACAACTTTCTTGTTAAATCTACATGATATAATGTGAAATTAAATATAAATTAAATATAAAAGACATGAAAGGAAGTAGTTGTGTAAGGCTGTGTAGGGATCCTAATCTGTCACAGGCAAGGAATAGATCATCAAATTTAGCTTTACAATTTCCAATTGCATGTGTTTGAAAGTTTCTAAAGCCTTCTCAGTAAATCCTATTTGTGTATGCCCTGCAATCTTGACAATCCATGTGAGCATTTTTTAAAGTGATTTTATCAAAGTTAGAAAAATTAATTCAATAAATCAACCACTCTGGTAGTAAAGACTACCAATCTTTAAAAAAAAACCAATCACTCTTTATGTGCATGCAATCATATTGCAAAAAATATTATGATCCCAAACAAAAAAACCTTATGGGAAGCAAATATAACACAATATGTAATTCCACAAGCAGTACCACCATAGAATAATTGTGTTCTAAACACATGGAAGTGCATAAAAATTGAGTGCAAATGTAATGATGCATCAATTAACTAACTATTAGATCCAGCTATAACGAATTGCACATTTATAAAGAAAGTATCTATCTTTACAACTTAACTAGTTACTACATTTTTGTCAGTTTATGTTTATCTTTGCAACTCGACTAGTTACTTAAAAAAAATTCATAGAGATTTTATTACTTGAGAAGTTGCTCAATAGTTCAAAGAGCCCAAAATGAATTAACATGAACCAATCAAAAGAATATTGAAATCTAAATTTGGCAATGATCTTAAATGACTATGTATTCTTCAAATTTTTGACGAGTCAATGGCTGCAAATGGCCTCCACTACTAGACTCTTCACAGGATCATCACATGGTTTTCCAAATACTACTTCTAAAAAAGTTATGCATTTCTCATAGCGAACACATACCTGCAAAACAATAACATTACTATTTAGGTTTCTTGCTCTCCTTTATGTTGTATAAATTTCTGTCAAACCAAATAAAACAAGATATGGAAACCAATGGCATATGATGTATATCATTAATGGTATACCAAAGAAAACTTTAAATGTAAACCAATAATATTTGCAAATATGTCCCCTCCTTTTCAAAACATGATATATATAATGTTATTGTCAAACCTTATAAAAAATGAGATACACACCTTTTTTAGAATGTCTGATGATATTCTTGCATGGAAAGAACCTTCATATAATGTTCCACACGATCCTTGCAGATTTCTAAAGCTTGCAAACTTTATGGCTGATATATGTTGCCGTGAAGAAGATTGTGAGTTAACTAGTGAGAACATTTGATTCTAGTCTAATGTATTGAGGTCATGTATCTGACCCCATTGACACAAAGGTTTCACCCACCCTATTGATTCAGAGTGGAGAAATTTGACAGACCCTTATGCAAGCTACCTGGTAGTGCCACTTAACAATTAATTTCCACATTGTTATTTGTGATTGATATACATCTATTAGTAAGAGTATTTTGATATTTTTGATATTTTTGATATTTTTGTTAGCCAATACTCCAAGTGTAGTTGTCAGTCTATTACATTTGGGGTCCCTATAAGTTAAAGGTGCAAACCAAGGTCACAACTATAAATAGCAATATCAAAGAAAACATAGGCCGAAAAGGGAGGTATTCATTTCAAGAGTTATGTAACAACATATTACATGATGGATTTTGGTAGCAGTGTAGCGCAGGTGTGGCTGTGACTTGAAAAGTGACAAGGTAGGAACGACATGCATGAGATTTACCAACTTACAAGTAAGATAGAGTTAAGAGATGAGATCTAATAATGAGAATCACAATCATGCATAGAGTACAATTAAAAAAGTAAAGTAAACTTACTTCTTAAGGTAAAGTTATCTCTTAGGTCATTTCTAGGGTAGACATCGAAGTGTATGAGACTCCACTTGTAGAAGCCTACAAGATGATTATTTTTTCCATTTACCTCATATATTGTTCAAACTAAACCTAAATACCATAGCACCCTCTAGATTGGAACCTATGAATCATCTATGGAGTACACAAGACTTCACCATTAGGGCCACTCAAGCTTCATAGTATAATGATAATCAAATTGACAGTAAGGAAACACTATAGGAAATGATTCATCTAAGACAGTAATGACAAGGATAGACACTGCCATACCTAGCAATATCAATCCCTACCTAGAGATCTTATGTGTGAGAAATTAAACTTCATCTTTTCATTGGATAATATATTCATCATTTCCATGTAACCAAAATTTTAAAGCAACTTCATTAGCGGGATTTGAGCTTAGATTTGTAGAACTTGGGGAAATGAATTTAATGTGTTTATGGTAGAACTGATTATGAAATTTGAAAATGTTACACAAAAAAATTACATAGAGTTTAAGAGATATGAGAAATTCTAACGGTGTAAACTCTCAACAGTGAAAGTACCCCTTGCCATTGCATTTTAGTCCTTAGTTTTTCAACTTGGTCTTGAATCTTGCTAATGCAAAAAAAAATTCTCCCTTTTGAGAGATTATGAATCATGATTTCTAGTGTATTTTTGGTCATGGACTTTTCATTTTGTGTTGACTCTTCCTATTCCTTTTTTGTGCTAATTGATATTGTGTTGTAGCATATGAGTTCATGCAAGAGATGAAATAGAGGAGAGATTTGAGCTAGTTAACCATGAGGTGAGTGTTAGCAAACTGTTGGTGCATGACTATGTTGCTAGTTTAGGTTTGGGTATATATAAAGAAAGAATAGAGGAAAAATTTGAGCTAGCTAATTGTGAGGTAAGTGTTAGTAAACTATTGGTGCACAACTATGTTACCAGTTTAGGTTTGGATGTGTATATATATAATATATATAATTTTCACAAAATGAATTGATAATGCAATGTCACTTGTCAGAAAATAATTGTTAAAGATAAGTCAAAATGTTTTGTACAGACATAATAAAGATTTGAAACACAAGTGCATCCTTTTATTACAACAACAGCTTCCATAACACTGTAAATTAGTCAGTGTGTTGATGTAGATCTCAACATTGGAAAGCTACAAATACAAAACAATATAGATTATGTAGCCATAAAACTAAACCAACACATTCAAGACTGTAAATCTCTAAAGAATAGTGAAGCTATGCAAGAATCTACAACATGTTGCACTAATAGAGAACTTCTAGGGGCAACACAATTCAAAATAATAGAGGTCAGAAAAAAGGCTTTGGATTCTTTATTAGCTTTGATGCAAAAAAATGAAAAAAATGTCTATAGGCATAGTTTGGCATTTTATTCTGAAGGCTATAATTTAACTGTGAAAAAAGAAAACATCTCCCTCCATTCACATATCAACCAAAATATTGTTGCAGACTATAAAATTGGTACTATAGTTGGGCTATCAAGAGTTTATTTCTTCAAACTAGATTTATTAACCATTTGTGTTAACACAAATGAACATTTGGAAACAAAACTACACATGTAGAGAATTCAAATATGTGTAACAATAGAGAACGAGTCACTTTCAACAATTAGCAAGCACTTAAATTTGAAACAAATGATTGTAAAGTTTGTAGAGATTTAGTAATTGTGAAAGTCAAGGCTTTGATTCCCTAAATACCAACAATCAATAAGAAAACAGTTTGAATGGTATGAAAATGGAATCCAAGGGATATAATAATGGTAAAATATGTGTAAGTAATAAAAGAGTGATTATGTTTAAATTCTCGCATTTAATTAAAACTACTTACTAACACAGTGTTAGGACCAAGACTTATTCATCATTATAACCCTTTCAAAAACTTTTAGTAATTATATATATGAGAGTAAAAACCTAATATATTTAAAGTTTTTAACTACCCTTGAAGATATATTAAATTTTGTATGCAATTGAAAGTTGAACGAACCTTTCCACAGTATAAGTCAAAAACTGAGTTTCTGCAGCATAACGGTCGGTCATGTTTTGTGCATGTCATCTCCACCATTTTACACCCCTGCTAACAAGTAGATTTCAAGACTTCCAACTTCCACAATGGATAAGGTTAAGAATTCAGCTTCCAAGAAAAATTGTGTCCACAATATTCAAAGAACCACATACTGTAATTTTCATCATTTTGAGTATAGTTTTCTTCAAAATATTCCAATTTCAAAGCTTGCCATGTTCTCTAAACATCACAGAAGCTAAAGGATTGATTGCCCTTACCTCAGATTCAAATATCGAGAGAAAATCATTGCACTTTTGTGCACAGCTACCATCTTTGCTAATGCAGACTTTATTATAGACAAAGGGAAGACCTACCCAACCGGCTTTGCCGCTCTTTGGTCCGACCATTGGATGAGTGCACATAATTTCGCATTTCTCAAGCAAAACCTGCAATAATAATGAGGTTTCAGGAAATATCAGTTACCGATAGAAAATGGAGGGATAACAAGAAATTTATAAGAACACCATAATTTCAGTAATTACTACATGATTAAAAAAGTTCAAGCTATTCCCTTGGCATTCTTCGAAAACAATACAAAAATTTTACATAAGGATTTTACTTACCAGGATCAACTATAATAGTTAATATCAAAGGTACATAGATTTCTTCTTGAGACTCACTAACATGTTCCTTTACCAGCCCAAAAAAGTGTATCTCTAAGACATTATTTGTGACATTGATAGTGAAATTCTTGAAAACTACAAGATTTTCCCCTAGAGCTTCCTTAATTATATTAAAATCTTTCAATACATTCTTGCCCTGCATAATTGTTTATCAATTTGACCAAGCACAACTGTTACAATTATCCATTTTTTAGTGGTCTAAGACACTAAAATCAGATTGCAATCTTGGGGGAGATGCCTAAATACTGAAACAAACTGCTAGAGGAGAAGGATATACCTGAATATAGACATCAAATATCTGGACTCTATTTGAATTTTGGTTAGCTGGAAGTTGTATCTCTGCAAAGTGCAGTGTTACATTGTATAGTCCATTTTGGAGGCCCAAGAAAAGATTCGTTGTTAACTCCTTTGTTACAATATCTATGATAGTATCATTTATAATTCCTAGTGGTCAACTTTAAAATGAAACTTAGTTGTCCTTAACCTATGACTCATATTTTGATTGCATTTTCTGATACAAATAACAAAACTTTTACTTAACTGGGATCATATTAATTGTATTTGAGAGTTTTGGGTTCATCACTAGGAAGGCAACTCAATTGGCATCAGCATGTAAAATATTTAGGAAAGATTAAAAAGAGTTGTTAATTCCTTGTGCTCACAGTCATGACACGCAATGTGGAAAGCTCTCAATGACCATTTTCTCATGACCCAGAATTCATTAATGATTCTACTTTAAATTTTCTTTTGTATTTTTTAACTCTTGTTGGATTCAGATGTTAGTTTTATTATGTCATGAAGCTAAGTGTTTAGTACCATGGCACCTATAATTTAAAAGTGAGGCTTTCATATTGCTGCCATAGGAAAAGGTGCTTCCTTAAGTTTTTCCTTATAACTTTTCAGTTTCATTATTTGATTTATTCCATCAGCTCAATTAATGCTTTCATTCTTGAAAATGATTTGGTTGTACAACATATATGGCTTGCTTTTAATGCTTGTTGATTACTGTTTTAACAACTTTAATACTAGAACAGATACATTCAACTTATCAGGTCATGCTAATGGCTTTAGCACAGGGTATATAAGTTCTTGTTTCTGAGCTTCTATCATTCCCACAACTATTTTTGACATTATGTTGGCAATTGACACAATCTTATTGTTTGGAAGATATTGTATGGCTATTCTCTAGCACACAATAAGCCTTCAAGCTAGGGCATACCATTAATCCCGAGCAAGGTAGAGGACATAAATGAAATGACACCCAAATCCCACATTGTGGACTAGATTCTAGTTCACTTGACAGATGCGTCAAAATTGCAATGATGGCCACAAGCCAACCATGAGAAACAGTTTCAAGGAATAAGGATACAATAAAGTTTCAAGAAAGGATGACCTACAGGTGGAGGTCTACAAGGCTAGATAGTGAACCAAGAAAGGCTTACAGATAACATAGAATTATCTACAAGATAGAAAAGATCTCAGACCGCCTATATTCAACACAAGAGCATTATATTTCTAAAGAAAATCAAATCATCATGTAGTGAAATGCCAAAGTATTTATTAAACCATTTTAAATCTCTTATTATATATCTTTTCCCCAAAAATATTTTTATACAGTTTGGTAATTTCAATCCCACTAATAGATTTCTTTTGATAAAAGAAAAAAAAATCAATAATCTAAACTTGATTGTGCATTCTTGGTTGAAGCTTTTCACTAGAAACATAAGATAACCATCAGCAACAAAAGAAATTATTTGAAGAGCCTAATGGAAGCAGCTGATTAAAGCTAGTTCAATCCCCAACTACCAGGACAAAACATGAATATGTGGTTCTTGTCTAATAGTTGGTTGTATTACATCAATATCCTTTTATTTTGGCTTTTGCATTTGGATATTATGTTCTACTCTATCATGCTGACATTGTCTTACTAGTATTAACAGTATTCTAGACATTTCGTTGCCAGAGTGTTGTTTAGGTGTGGATGCGTTCATGGTTCCATTCGTCCTTAGCCATAACACAAACAGGGGATTACACAGTCAAGCTTAGGATATTGTATGGGTAAGAATCCCCATCAGAGGGTATATATTCTCTCTTATCTATTGTACACCCAAAGGATGTCTATTCACTTGTTTACTTGGGCACCATACTTTGATGCAGGAGCATCCAGGGGTGCCATACAATCCGCATCACCCAAAAATTGAAGTGATCAAATTTTGGTTTTATGTTTCTTGTTTCGTTTGTGGTTTGACTACAGATGGTGGTTTATTTTCTATTCTTAGTTCGTTCTGTTGCGGAATTTAATCTTGTTGGGAACACACTCCCTCCCACTATTCCACCTCAGGGCAGATCTGCCTTTCCTTTATGTCGGGCGTTTCCTTTTCTTTCTTGCTGGGGCTGCACAAAGTGGAGAGTTTTCTGGCAGAGAGATGACCATTTATTTTTACTTTTATTCCAAGCGTTTCAGGAGCAGGCAGTTACTAACTCCCCACTCCCGACAGAAACTTCTTGAAGGGATTAAATTGGTGGCATATAGGAGGGGACAGGACTGCATGATAGACTCATAATACAATTTATGGGAGAGGATGGGGTGAAGAAAAAAGATAGCCCTCTTGAGACCCACTACTATGCACAAAGAGAGGGATATTTCAACGCTTCTCCAAACATCTCGATCTTTTAAGTTTTTGTCCACAAATGAACTTGGGACAAGGTTGCTTCCCTTATGCCAATAAATCTTCTCAGCAAACAAGAGAGGTTCTTCTTATCTCAGAAGTGATTGGCATGAGCAGGCTGATTGTTGTGTGAGCGAGTATATTTCTGAGTAGAGGTGTAGATAAATGGATTAAATGAATAAAAGTTGATTTTTCTTTCCATTCTGATATTGTTGTGTCCAAGTGAATGATGCCCCTATTCTTAAAATTCTTTGTTTAATTAATTCTAAATGAGTGAGATTTGATTACTGGCTGCAACCCTTCATTGTCTGAGAAGACATAGGGGGTTGTCTTGCATCAAATGGTATCAGAGCCAAAAGATCTTGAGAGTACAGAGTATGCACCAAGACCTACAGGTGAAGAGTGTTGAAGAGTGAAGCTCTGAAGTTGTGAGAGAAACAAAGAGTTATGAGAATGTTTGTCTATTGCAAGTATGAAAAAGGATCTATGACAATTATCCTCCAGTAGAGGTTAAGGTTGGGTAGAAGGTGCACAACAGAGAGGTGTGTCTTCTAGAAACCATCTATTGGGTAGAGGATAATCAAGAGTGATTTTGTTGTAGGGAGAACCTATGATTGTAGAAGGTTGATACCATGAAGTGAGAAATTGTTAAAAGGAGGACTTGTAACTATAGAAGGACTTGTGAGTCTTTGAAGCTCTCTTTAAAGTAGAGGAAAGGATGGGTCATAAGAAGTCTTGTGAGGATTTTACCTATGGAAGAGAGGAAAGAGAGGAGGTTTACAAAATGGACTTTTGAAGAATTAAAGAAGATTGAGGCTCAAGTGGAAGCTTTGGAAAGACATTACTTTCCTAATAAATTTTTGATCCCAAAAAAGAAGAACAAAAATGTATTAGAAGAATTGGAAACAAATAAGAAGGTTGAAGAGGAATATGTGGGCATGAAGAAGTCCCTTTATTTTTCTAACAAAAATAAATCTGCAAGTCAACTTGTGTATGCAGGTGAAGAGAAGAAAGAGGAAAAACAAATATTTGGCAAAGGGGACAGCGAAAAGAAGAAAGAGAAAATGAAGAGTTGCAGCCCTATGATGGAAGGTGCATGGGGAGAAATTCATGTGGGAGCAGCCCACACAAATGCAGTTGAAGGAAAGAAAGAAAATAAGAAAGGAAAAAGGAAGGAATGGAGAAAGAAAGAGATAGAAACATATGTGCATCTTATTGAGGACATAAAGGAAAAGGAAACTAAAGTTGCAAGCACTGGAAAAGAGGTTGTAGCAGCAAAACTAGAGTTATTATCTCATTTTTGTGAGTTTTGCAAAGAAAATACTGATTTGCATGTAGAAAAGATAGAGGAATATGTTGCAAAATGCAATTGTGAAGTTGGGGCAGCGATTGGTCCTCATAAAGATATAGATATATAATGAATAAAATGACACCATTGAGTGCAAGGGAGGAGGTAGAAGAAGAGAACAACAAGATTGTAGTAGAAATTCAAGAAGAAAAACTTGAGGCAGCACTAGAGAAACAAGAAAACACATAGGTAAAAGGTTATTTCTGTGATATTTGTGAAAATGAGTTTGATGTTATGCTATGTTCACAAGGATTTAATGAAATTATGGATATAGAAATGAATGTAAGGGATAGTATTTTCATAAAAGAGGGTGAAGTTGGAGAGATAGAGAATAGTCAAGTTGCAAAAAAGTTTGTTCTTCATGAGGATGTGGAGATGATTCAGAATTTGGAGCAGCAATGTGAAGAAGAATGCATAAAAAATGTCTTAAGTGAAAGAGGTGAAAGAGCAGTACAAAATAAAGAAGAAGATGAATTATTAATGCAGATTGCAGCAGTAGAGAAGGAGTGGCTTGTGTTAACAACAAGTGAAACAAAAGTTGCAAAAAACATTGAGGTAAATTTTGAATTTTCAGAATTATTTGCTGATAAAGAAGAGGTTGATTTAGATAAAAATGACATGGTTTACAATAATGGATATGGGATTGATACAGTAGTAGGAAAAGAGGAGAAGATTAAAATATTTGATGATATTTCAAAATCTGTTGAAGTTCTTGTTCATGCTGATTTATATTTTGATGAATTGGTGAAAGAAGGTGAGATGGTAAAGATGGTTAGGGGCAGCAATAATAGGTTACAAATTGAAAAAATAGCAAGGAATGATAAATTTTGTTGACATAGAAGAAGAGGAAGATGAAGGAAGACAAGGTGTGAAAGAAGTACAAATAGAATTCTTTGATTTCTACGAATTTTTCAATGGAAATTTGTATCCAGATATTGATAGTGAAGAAGTAGGGTGGAAAGAACAACATTGGAATTTTGAAATGAATTTTATGAGGGGGAGAAAGAGAGGAAGGATGAAAGGAGGAGATAGGAAGTTTCAAGGTAGGGTGATGAAAAAGCAACAGGTAGATAAGGAGGAAAGATGGCTGAAGAACAAGCACCGGATTTTTAAATGTTCATGAGCTCTAACTCATGAAACATTTCTTCTTACCCCTGTTGTTTGATGCAGGAGCATCTAGGGGTGGCATACAATCCGCATCACCCAAAAATTGAAGTGATCAAATTTTGGTTTTACGTTTCTTGTTTCGTTTGTGTTTTGAATACAGGTGGTGGTTTCTTTTCTATTCTTAGTTTGTTTTGTTGCAGCATTTACTCTTGTTGGGTGCACACTCCCTCCCACTATTCCACCTCCTAGTAGATTTTCCTTTCCTTTATGTTTGGGGTTTCTTTTTCTTTCCTGCTGGGGCTGCACGAAGTGGAGAGTTTTCTGGCCGAGAGATGACCATTTATTTTTACTTTTATCCCAAGCGTTTCAGGAGGAGGTGGTTACTAACTCCCCACTCCCGGAAGAAACTTCTTGAAGGGATGAAATTGGTGGCATATAGGGGGGGACGGGACTGGATGATAGACTCATGATACAATTTATGGGAGCGGATGGGGTGAAGAAAAAAGATAGCCCTCTTGAGCCCCACTACTATGCGCAAAGAGAGGGATATTTCAACGCTCCTCCAAATGTCTTGATCTTTTAAATTTTTGTCCACAAATGAAGCCTTGACAAGGTTGTTTCCCTTATGCCAGTAAATATTCTTGGCCAACAAGAGGGGTTCTTCTTATCTCAGGAGTGATTGAAATGAGCAGGTTGATTGATGTGTGAGCGAGTATATTTCTGAGTAGAGGTGTAGACAAATGGAGTAAATGAATAAAAGTTGATTTTTCTCGTCATTCTGATATTGTTGTGTCCAAATGAATGATGCCCCTATTCTTAAAATTATTTGTTTAATTAATTCTAAATTAGTGAGATTTGATTACTGGCTGCAACCCTTCATTGTCTGATAAGACATAACATAGGGGGGTTGTCTTGCATCATACTTTCTAGCTCTTATCCACCTAAATCAATATAAAATCAGGTTTGACATACAACCATCGGTCTGGGCTACCCGTAACTGGTATTCTAAATACCCATCTATCAATTTTATGCACACATCAGAGAAAAAACCATGTTTTCCTAGAACCTAAGACAATTTTTTCAGCCCAAGGAAGTACCAATATGGGAAAAGAAGAAAATATCTAGAACTTAAAAGAAAGCAAAACGGAAAAACCTGTTTTGAATTTGTTAAAGATCACAAACCTAGACTAGAAGTCTTCCAATTAGTGTCTTTGTACAACTTCTACTGTTGAGTAACCATCAGACATACTACCATCAATGGCAGAAGCTGAGGACTTATGCACAGGGGACCTCTGCTTCTTATCCTAAAACTTCTGGCTTATGGAATAAGCTAACTCTAAATCACTTCTATTGGAACTATAGTCGTAAATATCAGAATGCATAGTTGTTTCTATATGAAGTACTTTGCAAATGCATGGCATGTGTCTCTTTGCATACAATGACTCTACGCTAATGGCCAACTTTCCAAACCAACTGATGCCTCCCTCAAAAATCGTGCAGTCTCTTGTATTGGAAATCTGCAAATGCATCTGCGAGCCCTCTGCATTGCCAATCAGAAACTGCCAAAATATTTTGCATAAAAATTTTGGTTAAAAAACCTGCAACTTGTTTATAACCCTAGTTCAAAATAAAATCCATGGGAGAAAATCCAAACGATTTGATTCGCTGCATAGAAAAAGTTTAATCACCGTTTAATGTTTCAGCCTCTGCTATAGTTCCCGACACGAACTAATAACAAGGGATCCCATAAAAGGGCTACCACAGCTATTTTTTAAACTCGAGTGGCCCATGTAACTTGTTCAAAATACAGAAAAGATACGATCTTCCTCGCAAACACACAATAGCAATTACTTAAGAAGATGATTCTCACCAACCGGTTGAAATTGACTGATGAGACTCTATAGCGAACACTTCCGATATTTTAGGGTGGGGGGAAAAAAGCCAAGCCAAATGGCAGCCACATAGAGTTTAAATTTCTTCAGAATTTTCAATAGAAATAATGATTAGCAGCATTTTGCTTGATTATGAAAATGCCCTAGCAGAGCAGAAAATAATCTTGGAAAGGCACCATTCTACTGGTAAGATCCTCTTGATATTTCTCAAAGGCCCTCTCAGTAAATTCCAGAACACCTCATCTATTGGATCGCTACGTTATCAATCTGTCTACTATGTAATTGATCCTTGTTGTGTCAACTGTTGATGTTTATCCAGTACGGAGAGTTTATACTTTGACCATTTGCATTGCTTTAGAGTGATCAAATCAGAATCACAATCTGGAGTGATAAACTACACGTTGGAACTCCTCTTCTCCACACAAAGATAGATGAACATATATGAAAGATAGAGCATTAATTCCTCACAGACAAATGACATGAATGGGTGTGATGAAATTAATCGTCTCCCAACCGCTATAACACTATAGATTATAAAATTTAGCTTCGTTCATTTCAAATTGGATACGCCTTTGGCGTAAACAAGAAGGGAATTGTATTAATCTAGTAACTTCTTTCTTATTGATTGTTTAATCATCTAAGGTTGAATATAGTTTGAAATAGGGGAGAGGGCCCAGTAGTCATGCACCCTAACTTCGTGCTTCTAATTATCCTACATCAAAATTTCAAATCACTCTCAATTTTTTACAGCAGCTTACTTGGCAAGTTCTCTGCTTATAACTAAGGTTTCTGGGCCACATCATCAAATATGATGCCACATCAGCATGTGTTTTTGTCAAGGTGTCCAAAAAGGCCCCAAAAAATAGTGAGACCAATTCTCGTGCATTACATCATGAGTAGTTGAGCACTGATGTGGTATCACATGATTGGTTGCTTTTTAGATCAAAAGCATACATTTTGTTTAATTATGGGTAGTCAAATCACAACTATTGGACATTATATAAACAACTATTGGGTATTATAGTTACGATTGAGTGCACAACTATTGGACCCTGCACGACTATTGGGCCCTCTCCCCTAATTTTGTTTATTTAATTATTTTATTTATAACTATAACTTGTATGAGATATTTGAAGAAAAATGAAGACTACAAAATGGGTTTTTGTTTTTTTTTTGTTTATATTGAAAAATAAAGACAATAAAGTAAGACAATAAGCACATGAATATTTTTTGAGTGATATTTACATCAGAATTTCTTAATGAAAATTTTATTACCTCAAGGTGTTTTTATATGAACGAATGAACTGCTTCTAATGTGGAGAAGGATGCAAGATAATTGAAATGATCTCAACAACCTACTTCTAATGATAATTCACCTTTAAAACCTCTTCAATGTTCCCATTGCACACTTAGGAGGAAAATAGATAGAGAGAGAAAGAGAGAAAATACAGAAAGAGAAATGGAGAAATGGAGAGGGATACAAAGAGATAAAAAGACATAGATATAGAAAAATAGAGCTATATATATAAAGGAATAAATATGGAGAGAGGAAGGGAGAGGAAGAGATATAAAGAAAGAGAGAGAGGAAAACAGAGAAGAGAGACATAGATAGATATAGTCATATAAAGAGAGATAGAGAGATAGATAAAGAGAAATAGGAGACAAAAATAGATAGAGAGGTCAAAACATCAAGAGATAAAGAGGGAAAGGGGGGAGAGAGGAGGGAGATAAATATGGATAGCAAAAAATAGTAAGGAGAGAAAGATAGGGAGAGGGAAATAGATAGAGAGAAGAAATAAGATAAAGATAGATAGAGGAAGAGAGAAGGGAAGAAAAATATAAAGAGAAATAGGGAAGAGAGAGGTTGAGAGATAATAAAAATTATAAAGAAAGAGGAGACAAAAATATAAAGATCTATCTCTCTTTCTCTTCTCATATCTCTATGATATCTCCCCATATGTACTTCTCTAGGCTACCTCTGTATATATCTCCCTCTCTCTACCTCTCTCTATATAACTTCCTATCTCTATCTTTATATACCTCCATCTATCCCTCTCTCATTCTCTCCCTCTCTCTTTGTATCCCCCTCTTTCTATCTCTATTTCTCTCTCCCTCTCTCCATTTCCATCTCCATCTCCATCTCCATCTCCATCTTCCTCTCTATCTCTCTCCCTATCTCTGTCTCCTTACCTCTCCTTACATTTAATTCTCTCTTTCCCCTATATCTTTCCCACTATATATATATATATATATCTCCCTCTCTCCCTCTCTCCTTATCACTCTCTCTATATTTCTCAACTTCTCTATCATCCCGATGCAATGTAGGGAAGTACAACAACTAATCTTCACCATTCAATTAGTTTTCAACAATTTTTTTCATTCAAAATCAACTACTTTCTTGCTTTTTCCCAAATTTTCACCTAGTGAACCTTGTAGGACAACAGGATCACTTTTTTCGTCTTTTCTCTCAGACTTCTCAAATGATTCTCCAAACTCATATTCTATATAGAAACCCTTTAAAGAGTTACATTACATACTAAAAATTCAATCCCCACTCTTTTGGAGCGCTTAAGCCAAATCTAGCTTTTAACGTTGGAATATGCCTCAATTAGGTCTCTTTTCAAAGAAAATTATCTCTAAACTCATGACCAAGACTTGAAACCTCTGGATAGTCACAATGATGCCTCCAAAACTTCAATTTTTTCAAATTTTAGGTCACTACTTGTTCATTAGGACCCAAATACATGAAACCCTCACTTTTCTCCCTATTAACTAGGGCTTATTGAATAATGTATACCCTAACCACTAATGACTCCAAAACCACTTTAGTTAAGGCTCCTTTATGCCTTCTCAAGCTTAATAAATCATCCTATTATGCTTCCCCTTTATTTTGTATACACTTGTTTTGTAATTTCACCAATTTTCCATTGTTTTTACCCCCTTCTAAATAGCATTTCACACTTTTACTCTACTTTAGTCACTAGGTATGTGCAGGATCATGATGGGCCAAAAAGTGGCAATATTATGGGTATTTGTAGGGTATGTGGCTGAAGACTTTTTTTTTACCCAAAATTGATGAAACAAAAAGGGTTTTTAGAGAAGATTCTCAGCTTTCCACCAATATAAATTATTCTTTAATTTGAATTTAATAAATAATTATTATTTATTTTCTATTAGAATTATGACTAAAGTCCTAATCGATAGGTTGATTAAAAAACATCTATAACTTTCAGACGATATCACATTTTTTGAATTTAAAACATGTGTCACATTCTATGCTTCGCATACTATAGGATTAAAAAAAGAAAAAATAAATTTCATGAATTTTTGACCAAGTTAAGGTGGTCAGACATACGAGTTTTTATATTTTTTAAAAGTTGTAATAAAAAACTCATAATTAATTATTTACTTGGAAAAAAATTACCAAAAAATATGCATCACATCTGGACATGAGTCCTCTACTTGTATATAAAATTTTATAAAAAAATATTATCATTTTATTATGGTTAGGGTGGTCAGACAGACACCTACTTCTTATTTTTTCCCTAAAATTTAAGTACTACTACATTGAAATTTCAAATTTTGACCAAATAGATTTTATTTATTTTTAAATAAACCTAGTAGTTTAGAAACTACATTCAATTTTCTATAGATTCTATTATTACATATTTTTGAAATAATATAGATAACTTATTCAAATTTTTACATCAAGTTGGCTAACACTGATTTTTCTAAATTTCTTGCCACTTAAGGGCCTGTTTTTTCCATGATGATCCTACACATACCCCACTCCTAACCACTCAAACCTCTTATAAACCTTTAAATACACTTATTCCAATAGTTCCCAATAGGTTTCAACCTATTCTCATTCAAATTATCCAAACCTCACCCTTTAGCCTTGTCTAAAAGGCACAAAACCTGGTTTTCATCATGGGGCAACGCTTCTAGACCTTACTATTCTCTTTCTCAACTCAAAACCCTGGTTCCTACATCTACTATAATATACACAAGCCCATTCCTCTGAGTTACAACCTACAAAAGGAGGAATGGCCTTTTTTTAACACATATTGAAGCTCAAACCCTTCTACCCCCGTTTTAGACCAATTTTCAAGTATCAACCTCAAAATTGCTCAAAACATAGTAAAAGTCCTCAACAATGGATTAGATATAAGTCCAACACCGTATTAAAACATATTCAAACCATTAAGCATCCAAACCCTACTATAAGATACCATACACAGGCGGAAAATGAATAAAAACTTAGAAAATAACTAAAAAATAGTACCTTTTTTTAATTGATTTTCTCCTTTAGAGTGCTTCAACAACCCCCTACAATGAGTTTACAATCACCTTTTAAACATTCTCCAATCTCTACAATTTCCTAAAGCACCTAAAACTAACTCTATAACTTCCTTGAATCTTCATGTGCCTCCACATGGCATCTTTTTGCAATTTTACAACTTTGCTTAAGAACTTTTGTCATGATTTTGAAATTTTTACATTTTAGGATTAAAATTAACTTCCCAGGACCTCTACAACATTAAAATTGCTAATCAATCCTTATTACAACATAGAAATTCCTATTCACATTAAAATTTCAAATTCACCTCTTGGAGGCATGCTCTTTCAAAGGGTGCACTTGCACCATACACTCGACCACAATTTCCTTCCAAGTCTCTTAGAAGCCTTCATGTCTTGAATCAGCTGCATCTTCATGATCTTCATCCTTTTATGCTCCATTTTGTGCTTGCAATGTCTTCATCTTGACTTTAGGCTTGCACTTGTTTTAGCTCACCAACTCTTCTCTTCTTGCTCTGTCATCTTGGACCGGCATCACTATCCTCTGATTTGTTTTCTTCAGCTCCATCCACCCACTCTTACTATGTCCTTCCTCTTTGCTTATTGCAAAACAACCTACACTCTGACCTTCCTCTTTCATCTTAACACTTGGCTTAGTCCTCATCATTAGAATCATCAAAATAAGGAAGCAATACAAGAATCCTTTCATCCTTTGACTCTCAGTTCTCCTTTTCACAACCTTTCTCAGATCCTTCATGTTTAGTATTACTATTGCCATAGCACACACCTACCACATCATAAATTTTTTCATGTAAGGACTATTCACTATCCTACTCTCATCTCCTACTCTCTTCTACATCTCGTTTGGAGATTTTATCAACTCTTCCTTCTCAGCCTCTGTCAACTCATCACTATCAACCCCTTTCATCTTTGGGACTCTTGGCATACTCTTTTCCTTTCCATCTTAACCTTCCATGGTGACCACATTCTCTGTAAACTTACTCTTAGATTCTTTTACTTCTTTCCATTCCTCTTGGCATATTGTCCACACTCTTGTCTTATCTTGCATCTAATTTTCTTCTTCTAAGAACCCTGTCCTAACTCTTTCCAACTGTCCATCATTGCCTTCTCTCAATAGCACATTCTCATGCTGCTACTCTACAACATCTTTCACACACTTTTCCCAATTACTTTGGCTCACACTACTTATCTATGTATTCTCAGATCCTTTGCCCTCTTGTCCTCTTATCATGCTCTCCACGTTCTTATTCTCATTCTCAACTATCTCTCTCTCTTAGTCTAGCCATTCATCTTTGCTTCCCTCATCTATCATCTTCCTTTCTAGTATCCAACCTACTGCCTCCTTAATCTTTGCATTTCTTGATCCAATCTTCTTTATTCTATTAGTGCATGGCTGCTCCTTAATCTCTTTCCCTTTCAAGGGGCACATAAATGCTCCTACTATGAGTTCTTCACCCTTTTCAAGCCTTTCATGGCTTTCTTCATTACTCTCTTTTATTTGATCCATTCTCTCTTCTTCTAAGACCTTCTTGCCACTAGGTCTTTCAATACTCTTTTTATCAATTTGATGCCTTACATTCTTTATGTCATCCTCCTACTGCTTGCCATTATTTTCACCTTGTTGCTGCACCACTCTGTGTATTTTTCCAATTTGTGGACATCCTCCTTTCTTCATAGTGTCTTCTCTAATCTTTACTTTCCTTGCACTAGGAAAACCACTTGCACCTCTTTCTTCTCTACCTCTTGCCAGGGTCTTTGTTTCAAAATTCTTCATCACCCATTGCTTCAAGTATCTAACTCTATCAAATCAAACTTGTCTATACTTAACTATCCCATCCTTTATTTGTTCCCTTCCTATTGACTTGGCCTATTTTCATGCTTAACCTATCCTTTTTCAGATTTCACCTCCATCTCTTTAACCTCTTCACTTTACAACCTTGCATCTTCATCACATCTCTCTACTTCAGCTCTTGTCTTCCTATTATTAGCTGCCTCTTTACCATGTTTGTTCTTCTCATGCCTCATGGACAATCTACTACCCTGCAACAAAATTATTTTTTTCCTGCATTGTTCCTCATATTTTTCCATCAAAGGAACCAAAGTGAAAGTCATACCATCCTTTTTGATGTCATAACTATTCTTTCTTCCATTATATAAAGAACATCTATCATACACCCATGTAATTCCTAAAAAATGATGGCACACACTCATAGGAACAATATCACACAAAATTTTGTCTCTATATGCACCTATGTGGAATTCAATAAGCTTGCTCTTTAGCTGGATCAAAACATGTTCACCATTCACCCAAGAGAATGAATAGGGTGACTCATGGGGTATCTTCTCTAATTGCAACTTATCCCCCATTTCTTGAGAGATAAAATTGTCTAAACTACCTAAATCAACCATCACAATTCAACCATCACAATGCATACCTTACCTTGACATTTTCAGGCGGTCTTAAATATTGCATTCCTTTGTGTTGCTTCTCTAATCTCCATCTCCATTTTGACTTGACTCTTCAGATTCCAACTGCAACCAATCTCCTTCAGGAATCTTTTGTGCTCTAATACCAATTTTTTGCAATACAGGGAAGTACAAAAGCTACTCTTCACCATTCAATGAGTTTCCAACTATTTTTTTTGCTCAAAATCAACTACTTGCTTACTTCTTCCCAATTTTTCACCTAGTGAACCTTGTAGGACATCAGGCTTCTTAGACTTCTCAAATGACTTTCCAAACTAATAATTGATATAGACACCCTTTGAGTAGTTACATTACATACTCAAAATTTAATCCCCACTCTTTTGGAGCACTTAAGCCAAATATGGATTTTAATGCTAGAATAGGCCTCAATTAGGCCTCTTTTTCAAAGCAAATTATCTCTAAACTCATGACCAAGACTTGAAACCTATGTAAAGTCACAACATAGCCTACAAAACTTCAAATTTTCCAAATTTTAGGTCACTACTTGCTCGTTAGGACCCAAAGACACCAAACCCTCACTTTTCTCCCTATCAACTAGGGCTTATTGAATAATGTATACCTTGACCACTAATGACTCCAAAACCAATTTAATTAGGCTCCACTATTCCTTCTCAAGCTTAATCAATCATCCTATTATGCATCCCTTTGTTTTGTATACACTTCCTTTGCAATTTCACCAATTTTCCCTTGTTTTTACCTCCTTCCAACTAGGGTTTCACACTTTTACTCCACTTCAGTCACTCCTAAACACTCAAACCTCTTATAAACCTTTAAATAAACGTATTCCAATAGTTCCCAATAGGTTTCAACCTCTTCACATTCAAATTCTCAAAACCTCACCCTCTAGCCTTGTCTAAAAGGCACAAAACCTGATTTTCATCATGGGACAGTGCTTCCGGACCTTACTATTCTCTTTCTCAACTCAAAACCCTAGTTCCTACATCTACTCTAATATACATAGGCCCATTCCTCTGAGTTATAGCCTATACAGAAGGAGGAATGGCCTTTTATAACACATATTGAACCTCAAACCCTTCTACCCTTGTTTCAGACTAGTTTTCAAGTATCAACCTCTAAATTGCTTAAAAGATAGTAAAACTCCTCAATAATGAATTATAGATAATTCCAACACCATATTAAAACATATTCAAACCATCGAGTAGCCAAACCCTACTGTACGAAATCGTACACAGGCAAAAAATGAATAAAAACTCAGAAAATAACTGAAAAATAGTGCCTTTAATTGATTTTCTCCTTCAAAGTCCTTCAACACCCCCCTACAATGAGTTTAAAATCACCTTTTAAACATTCTCAAATCTCTACAACTTCCTAAAGCACCTAAAACTGACTCTATAACTTCCTTGACTCTTCATGTGCCTCCACATGGCATCTTGTTGTAATTTACAACTTTGCTTAACAACTTTTGAAATGATTTTGAAATTTTTACATTTTAGGATTATAATTGACTTCCTAGGACCTCTAAAACATTAAAATGGATAATAAAGACTTATTACAACATAGAAATTCCTATTCATATTAAAATCTCAAATTTTCCTTTTGGAGGCATGCTCTTTCAAAGGGTGCACCTACACCACATCCCTCCATCTCTCCTTCTCTCTCTACCTCTCTCTATGTATCACTTCCTATATATTTCTATTTCTCTCTCCATATCTCCCTCTTTCATTGACTCCCTTTTTCTATCTATATCTCTCCCTCTCCTTCTTCCTCTCTCCTTTCATCTCTCTATTTATATTTATCCGTTTGTTTATCTTTGTCTCTCTCTCTCCCTCTCTATCTTTCCCAATTTATATTTTTCTCTCTATCTCTCATTTATATCCCTATTTTCCCTCTCCCTCTCCCTATCACTTCCTCTTTCTATATCTCTCTAATTCTCTCTCCTCTCTATTTTTCTCCCTCCATTGGGCTCCCTCTATGTCTATTTGTGCATATCTATCTCCCTTTCTATCTCTCTCCATATCTCTCTCTCTCTCTCTCACACACACACTCCTTGTGTCTCTCTCCCTATCTCTAGCTCTATCTCTATATCTATCTCTCCATATTTAAATTCTTACATATCTTTCTCTATCTCTATCTCATTATCTATCCATCTCTCTTTACCTCTATATCTTTTCCTAACTACCCCTCTCTATATATCACTTCCTATATCTATATTTATATTTCTATCTATCCCTCTCTCCCCCTCTCTATATATTTATCTCTTCCAAGTTTATATTATCCCTTTGTCATCTCTCTTTATCTCTCCCTCTCTCTATATCCATCTCCTTCATTTCCATCTCTATCTCTAACTTCCTCTTTATGTCTATCTCCTTACCCATCTCTCTCTCTCTCCCCCCATATCTCTCCCTCTTTCTATCCACATATCTCCCTCTCTCTCCCTCTCTCCCTATTTCAAACATATCATTAGCCTATTGCTAATGGAGCCTTATTATCTTCCTAATTCAAAGGTTTTTTTTTAGTTGTGTTTAGATCTTTGTAAGTAGACACATAATTGATTTGAAGATATCACTTCTCCATTGAGACTTTTTTTGCACAAACAAAATAATTTTTCAAATAGCCTACCAATTGACCTCATGTATACTAGACAAATGTATGTAAAAAATAAACCAAAAATTTCCCTAATTGACTATCCACACTTCTTTGGTGTACCCATTGCACACCAAGGTGTGATTGCTAGTATATATTAAGATATTAAGTTGATAAAATATAAATATAGTTTGAGGAGATAATACATATTCCTAGTCGATAAAAAACATAAGGGTTGTGTTTCCATTTTAGTTCTTACTAAAGTTTGATAGAAAATTTTGAACAATGTGAGAATGTTAAGGGTTGCAAATGGTAGACAAGAATGTGGTTAATGATAGAAACCTATAGATTAATAGGTGGTAGATGAGAATGACAAAAATATTTTTTTGCCTTACAGGAGTCATGGACTGATTCTCCATAGTGTTTCTATCTCCCCATGCCTATTTACCATGGACAAATGTTTCATTGTGTTCTCATCCTCCAACACCAAAGGAAAGTGAAACATGCACTCATACATAGATGTATGTATGTATATATGTATATTTCACTTTCCTTTGGTATATGACATGTTTCTTATACTAATTTAAAATTAAAATTATCTATACAATAAATACAAAAGCTATATACCATATTAACATAGTGATTATATGGATAAAACTATTTTAATAGAAAAATATTAGATACCATAATCACTGATTATTGACTAATATATTGAATTAAAATATTTTACAAATAAAATAGTGATCTAAAGCAATTTTGGCATCATAACACTAGTTACAAAAATTGGTTTGAAACATCAATATCAAGCACCCAATAAATAGAAGGATAAATACATTGAATCATCAAATGGTAATTAGAAAACCATGAGATAAAACCACTCAAATTTTGGTACCCAAATCCCTAGTAAAATATAGGATGCCCAAATTCTAAGATGAAGACTAAAATTAGTATAATTCTTCCACCTACTATAATATCATCATAATCTATTCAGCTACATGGATACTCCATTTTAGTGGCATTGTATCCATCCAAATATGTCTCATAATGTGTCATAAATTGATCAAAAAGCATAACCCCCTATAGCTCTTTTATGAATCATAGATGTTCTTGTATTTCTGATGCAGGAAGATTAACTTCTAGAGATCACTCCTATAGCTCTATCATGCATCATAGATGTTCTTATATTTCTAGTTTAAGGTATTTAAATTCTCCAAGTCATTCCTTTTGATTTTAGAAATTGAATGAGCCTTTTTTTCAATATAGATATGGAAGAGATTCATGTCCTTGTAACCCAGTTGCTCTAGCAATGATTGTGAACTTGGTCCTCTTTTAACTATTAAATGTTCATGAAAAGTATAAAACAATTATCCAACAACTATAATTACTATGCCATTATTTAATTACCAAAAATCTAAATAATATTCCCTCATCAAGTACTAACATACTTTATACTTTTAATACTATTTGTATTAATTAATTTGATAAAAAAAAAGTGAAATCACAACCAACACCTCTATAAATTGGAAACAATTCACTACAAATGTGTGCTCTCACAAAATGGAAAGATATGGTACAAAAAATATTTTTAATCATAAAAAAATTCATAACCTGAGAAAGGAAACAATATTTTAATTAATTATTAGAAGGGACTTTTTTATATTATAAATCATTAAAAAAGTTCAATATTTTATTTAATTTATTTTCTTTCTAAGAAAAATATCTCTTGGTTAAGTGTGGATATGCTTTTTATTTTATTTTTTAATAAAAGAGGGTAAAAACTTTAGTAATTTCCAAGAGAAGTATAAAGCAAAGAGAAAAGAAAAAAGCCAGAAAGGCCAAGATACTCCAAATTAGAAATCACTTCATAGTCATGTAGCATCTCACATCCTCAGTGACCCATCCCTCCAAGTCCTCGGCAAGATCCTTAAATAAACTATGCCAATCATCCACCATCCAAGTTCCATTCCTCTTAGAGGTCCATTTGGCCAAACCATCAGCCATCTTGTTCCATTCTCAAGGGATATGGGAAAAGGTGATAAAATCCAATTAATCATCAAGACTGCTTATTTGTTTAACCATCACTGCCATCTTTCAAATCACCTCATCAAATTGATAATTATTTAGTAAGTCTATCACCACTTGGGATTCTGACTCACAAATAACCCTCCTCCAACTAAGAGCATATTCTCTCCTCAAATCCAAAAGGATTGCTAAGGCCTCCATAAGGTTATTAGAGTGTTGCCCCTTATACTCTGAAAAGAAGAACAAACCACCCCAAAGCTATCTCTTCCAACTCCACCCACACCGGCATGTCCCAAGTTACCCCTTGCCGACCCATCCGTATTAATTTTTAGAACTCTAATAGGAGGAAGCATCCAATGCCCCCCCTAAAGACCCTCCCTCTAGAGCTCCTCCCTTGCCCAATCCTAACCTTTCTAGCCCCCCAACATAAATTCACAAATTATGGGTCACTCTCGTATCTCCAAGATCCACCTAGACTAACATATCACATTTAGCACACAAAGTCTCCAACAAGGCCCTCAAAATATGAGCCCAAACTTGATCCACCATCACCTTATTATCCATAAATATCCTACAATTGTGCTCCAACCAAAGTTTCCAAACAATCAAGCCGAGGCCAATAGACCACGCTATGTGCAAAAAGCGAGCCTTCACCAAGGTGGGCCCAATGTTCCACCAAAAACCCTCAAGAGAAGAAGGGTTCCTACACTACAAGTTCCATGCACCCCACCAAAAATGCCAAATAGCCCTAGCAAAGAGACACTAAAAGAAGAGATGAGGGATAGGGTATGTGCAGGATCATCATGGAAAAAATAGGCCCTTAAGTGGTGAAAAATTTAGAAAATTTAGAGTTAGGAAACTTGATGTAAAAATTTGAATAAGTTATTTATATTATTTCAAAAATATGTAAGAATAGAATCTGTAGAAAATTGAATGTAGTTTCTAAACTACTAGGTTTATTTAAAAAATAAATCTATTTGGTGAAAATTTGAAATTTCAATGCAGTAGTACTTAAATTTCAAGAAAAAAATAAGAAGTAGGTGTATGTTTGACCGCCCTAACCACAATAAAATGATAATATTTTAGATATAAGTAGAGGACTGATGTCCCAATGTGATGCACCTATCAGGTACTGATACAGTTCTGGTGATGCTCAAAATACAAACTTGACACACTTCAATATATTGACTCACTTTCACACTTTCTACTGCTTCATACTTCTTACTCGCTCATACTACTTCATCACTATCTCAAAACCTATTCAACATCCACATATATATACTCGATCTCTATCGCAAGCATCAATTAGGTTGGCCTAATTAGATCCCATTCATTTATAAAAGATATCAACTGTTAGCTCCAATAGATCGTGAAATATTTTCAAAATGCAATTTAACTATTAGAACGTTACATTATGTTGGCTTGGACCAAGATATAGATTGCACGAGTCTTCATATCATACCAAAATTAACTTAACAAGTCAGCTAGGAATATTCTTTAATGCAACCAATAGAATAATGTCACTTTGACGTACGAGCACCAAAACACGAAATAACCTGATCATGCATGCCTTTAACATCCACAAGTAGTTTCCCAAAACCATAATAAAAAATTGTCAACTATAGAGAAATGTGATATAGAGTACTGGAGAGGCACCAAAAAGACTAGATCAACCACTAGAGAAGATAAGTCAGTTATACACACCAATTTTAGAGTACCGGACCAAGCTACCAACATCTACCAATATGGTGGCATCAATGACAACATATAGATAACCTACTCATTATTCCAACAACATTCACCCCTGTCACACCTCAACCACATTTATTTAATGCCTCTTACAAATGCATTAATCTCTCTTCCACCCATCTTACATCTCAACCACATGCATTAACTATGCAATTCTCCAAAATTTGCTTCATCCTCACCCTTTAGCCTTGTGACAAGTGTCAAAATCTTATTGGATCTCCTTTAGTCCCACATTCCTCCAATCTCTTCATTCTTCAACATTTCAACCCTATTTATAGATGACTTCTCTATGAAGAAATTATCCACAATCATCCATAATCACATCCACAATCTTAGCATTTCTACTATAGGCACATTTCATCTTGCATTGTATCACATTTTATTCATTATCATTGGAAGCCTATCAAGGGGGTGGGAAAGGGCATCCTTTTCACATCAAAGGAGTACCACTCCCACTATGGGATAGAGTTTGGTCTTTCTTTCATATGCTTTCATTTAACTTTTTTGGTTTCTTATTTTCTTGTTGCTATGTAGCATGACTAAATATCTCATAGGGATGTTTTATTTGCTTTGTTTAGTTTGACTAACAATGCTAATGGTTGTTTGTTTTGAGAAAGAGTAGAAAACCATCCACAATCCCAAGGCAGCTCGGAAATACCAAGATTTACCTCTTCAAGACGCTTATTAGAAGAACAAATTAAGTTTGTCCTTACAAGTCTCCCCAGATCAAGGTAGAGGACTTTGACTGCACTTGTTGCATTGAAAAAGTGAAAATAATGGGAACATAGAGATGCAAAATTTTCCCTTTAACAAACAATTGAAAGAGTTCTACAATAATCCCATTTGGAAATCGACTAAAATAATTTTTAAATGGCTTTTTCATATACAGATCATTTCTAGCATGTGTTAGGATTATTGTGAGAATTTGAAACTTGACAATGAACAACTACTTTTGAAGAGTGGCTTTCCCCAACACTAACAACATATTTCAGAAAATGATCTTGTCCACTTGCCATTACCAAACAATTTTGAACCTATGGAATACCCTGCCAATTCATTACCCCCTACCTTGAAGGACTAGAATGAAGACTAGAACTAGATGGAAAATCCATAGTTACAACATAACTAGGATTAGAACAGAACAATTTCTTCTTACCCTTATACATCCTATTCAAACCAACACCCTTCAAATCAAAATTGCACTAGAGACATTTGCCTGAAATAGCTTCTTGGAAGTCAAAAGAAAGAACAAATGTCTAGTCATTAACACCTCCTTCTCTTCCTGTACTTCCTTTGACTTACAAGACATAGTCTTATGACCCACAAAAAGCAAATCAAAACTTGCATAGCCAATTCAACAAATGAAAATGGAATGCATTCCTTTTTAGGAGAAGATGGAACAGGGCTTCCCATTGCCTCATTCATCTGACAGAAGCCTATAGGATGTAGAAGAAAATGGCACGAAGAACAAAATTTATGTGGATCTTCAAAAACTACTTCTTGATCCCAAACCCCATTACTAGAAGAATTACACAGAACCATGGGAAGACACTTTGTTACATCAAAAAGGACACACAACCTCACAGGGAATTATGGAGTCTTAAAAAAATTCAAATCATGTTGAATAAAGATATCCAATTGATTACCCAAAATTTCAATAAGGTGGGTCTCTCTATACTCAAGTAGTAGACCCTACAACTAAATCTAGAAAGACATAAACCTAACCCTAGTATGTGAAGGGGAAAAGTTTGGAGTCCATGGTGCGTAGTATATACACCAATGCCATCACAAAACCAATATTTAACTCTATGTACTGCATTTCTAACTTCTTTATTAGAAAAAATGACTACAAAGAACCCATCCCCCTTATTTAGATAAAAAAACCTGAGAAGGTCCTTCCTATTCTTGAAAAAACCAAGATTGTAAAAATTTCAAGTCAGGAGAGAGGAATTCCAAAACTTACAAATAAGTCGTAGACCTTGAAGATCTTGAATTTGAGGCTGGAGCATTTCCTCCTTGAAAGACACCCAAATGCCCTTTGAAGTACAAGCCCTCTTCAACTTTGGTCGCCAGACTTTAATTTGCATGTTCAAGCCAGAATCTATCCCTATCACCCTTTTTTTCAGAAAAGAACTTCTTTGCTTTTACCCTCCTGATCCAGATTCCTACTACTGAGGATAGGAATAGAATTTGGAAAAGTTGTAGGAGAAAAAACAACATCATTTCCAGAACATAAAGGAATATTATTAAGAAACGTTGTTAGATGCTGAAGCTGCCTATTTGGATTGAAGGGAACTCCAGCATTAACTGGGATGTTGTTCAGAAACGTAGCTGGAGGATTATGACCAGAGACCACATCAACCCATGATCGATGTGAAAAACAAGGACAGTTCTCCGGAATCTGATAAACAGATATCAAAAGGCAGTTGGGAAACCCTACTAAGTGATTTCCTGGGTCGAGGAAGAGATCAAGAGAACGAAAAATCCTCTTGAGCTACATAAGGACGACGCGTGCAAAAATGAGAATCTCCATTGAAACGCACAACACACCTTTGAACGAAATTACCTCCCTCAGATTTAAACGAACAGTCTTTGAAGATCCCAGAACCCTTGTAAGAACCATCAAGCCCTCTTTTCTCTCGAGAAAAACCATTTACTTGACAAGATGGAGATGATCTACACCATGAGGTATCAGAACGTTGCAAAAAATCACACCCACCAGTCTGATTAACTCCATGAAAACCCGAAGAATAACCAGAAGGACTCGAATTATTTGAAAAACTAACGTTGGAGAAGGAAGACGCGTTTCGTTTTGTGCAAACCTCCATTTTACATCTTCCCATTTTGATGCTAGTTGCTATAGTTGTTATAGTGTTGGTTACTGCACTTGTTTCAAATCCCATGAAAATTCATTAACAATTTGATAAGCTGAAATATATTTCTAGTGTGATGAATCAATGGCTAAGAAAGCTTTTAATCTATAGATCTAAAATAATTGACAATGCTATGAATATGTGTAAAATAGAAAAACATTATATTTAACTAAGATTTATTAAACAAATGGTTTTCCCTTCATTCACATTAGGTTTGAGACTAGTTTAGTAATGCTTAAAAAATTAAATTTACAATCCTAAAAATATTTTAATTGAAAGATCTTTAACTGAATAGAACATAGAAGGGAATGAAAAATACTAAATTCTTGAAAATAAAATAATAATTTATGAACTTTTATTATAGGGCCAAAAGAGGGGGAAGGAAATTAGCATTGAAAGATGAAGAAAAATTTACATGATGTATTGTGTGGATTTATACACATCACACTATTATCCCATATAGCTAGAAAATTAAATGTTTTATTCTATCCATAAAAATCTATAAGTAGAGGAAGAATAAAACTAAAAAAATGATGAAATGACTAATAGCAAGTATGATATAACAAAAACATAATGAATTAATATATTAGAAGAAACTTATTGAAATAATAAGAAAAGAGGACTTAGAGGAAGATATCACCAAACTCTTGTATAGCCATATATCCTCTCACAAATAAACCTATAGCTACAAAGAAAAATAATATTTATTGGGCCTATTTGAGGTATTTCATTCATGTCAAACCCTTGCTTTGGTAATTCTACATCAATATCATCCAATAGATAGGTTTTTTTTTTTGTGAAAGTGCTCCTATCCCAAGTGTGTTAGGAAATTATAAGAGTTGTGATTGTGCAATAGAGAAAGCTAGAATTAAATTTAAAGGATGTGAGAATCTCAAGGTGCTTAGGGGCATAACAAAATAAATACTTACAATAAAAAGTAGAGAGAAGATAATAAAAATAACTCAAGAACAATATCACCTATGAGGGCTTAAGGAAACTAAGAAGACAAGAGAGTTAAATAAGCATTTTAGAGAGCTCTAGAGCTTCAAAGAGCTATATGTCATCATTAAAGTAGAAGAGTGCAAAAAAGAGCTAGAGAGCTAACGTTACATGAAAGAAAACCAAGAGATTGTTCCAAGTGGAAAGATTGACCCCAAAAATAATAGAGGTGATAACAAGAGGTTAATGCAATTTTTAGATTTGTCCTAAGCAATTTCCACTAATCTTGAAAGGTGAAAAGTGGAAAATTGCTGAAAAATGACCACTAGACAAGAAACTATTGTGGGAAACTAGTGTTCTGCATGGACATCCACATGTTTGAATACTAGTATTTAAACAATTCAGTCTCTAAAACCATAAGACACTAACAAAATATAGGAAGAGAATAAAGGTAACGTCAAAAGGTAAACACAAGAGATATGGCCTAAGAACCATGGGAAGGAAAAAAGGGCCAATATAGGGGCTAAAGCAAGCCACGAGAGATACTAAGGTAATGGACACCAAAGAGAGTAAAAAACATAGTATGGAATTGTAAGGATGTGTACTTTTTTATATTATGATATACATAAAAAAATTAATGAAGATCTTGACTTATTAAAATATTGTCAACTCAATTTGAAAAATAATAATGTCTAAGATTCTTCATATTAAAGAGATGATTAAGATCAAATTTGAAAATATTTTATCTAAATACATTGTAGATAGAGAAAATTGGGTTATATTATTGGCCTAATTAGAAATAATAAAACTAAGAGTTGATTCAAGAAAGAATGAAGAAGTTGGAGAATGTTCAAGTTATAGCCATAGCTATATTTAAGAATTAATGTTCATGATTTAAGTGATAAAACAACAAGAAATTTATACAATGAAGATGAAACCATCAACTTTACCACTGCCATTAAGAGCCACCTAACTGAAGAAGTTAATCAAGAGCTGAATTAGCCAATCAATTTTAAGTTTGTGCATCTCTAGAAAAGTTGATGAAAATAAAATTCTTAATCAAATATTTTAAAAAATAGATAGATATAAGACATATAAAAAATACTCAAGTTACAAATAGTTATACCACAAACCATTTTTGTTTCAACTATCTAGAAAGAGTTAACTTGGATGGAACCAATGTGACACTGTAAGAGTTTATGAAATATCAGTGCAAGATGCTTGAGAAGGAAAAGGAAGACATGGCTATCATTAAAGATTATAATATGAGGGATTTAACTGCATAGACACATGATAGTCATTGAAGTGTCAAATTTAATGCTAAATGCAATTCACAAATATATGCCTTACTTTATGATGTTCAAACTCTAATAATTCAAAGTCTTAGAAGTTAACATATTTAAAAATATTATTTTGTTAATTATTGTACTTACTTAGTAGTTATCAAGGCCAAATTATAAATATGTGCCTTGGTTATGTTAATTGTATTGAACTTGAAACAATTTTCGACAAAATTCTACTTAAAATAAAAGATTTTGACCTTTTGAGATTTTTAGAAATAAATAACTTAGTATCAAGAATTTTAATCTTATGTGATGTTATGATTGTATAATTTTTCTTATGTAGTTGATACCATTTCCATTTCACCTTTTCTTATGTGAGAATTTTTTTATTTTTTTTCATATTTCTTCTTTGTGTATTTCAACAATTGTTGAGTTTAAACATAAATCTTGTAACATTATCATTTGTGTGTGGGATTTTAAAACTTTGATTTTTACTTGTTAAATTTACAAACATTATCATTTTCAAAATATATTAATGCACATGTTTTCAAGCTCTATCTTTGATTATGATGAGAGGCATATTACAATGGCATCAATCAAAAAGAAAAATTCAATGTAAGGAAAAGCTCTTCAGTATGGATTTGACGTTCAAATGATATGCAGCTAGCATACCTACACTCATTTGTATGTAGACATTTTTTCAAGAAAAAATTAATTAGATTTAAAGCAGATTTTAAATGTTTAAAATCGATTTGATATCTTATTCACTCTATAATACTTAATTTTTATATCATAATCAATTTTATAATGATTTCATTGTTATTATTATTATTATTATTAAAATTTAAAATTAATAATTATAATTAATTTAATTATAGTAATTATTATAATAAATTAGTATTTATATAACATTTATTTTATATAAAATACATGGAGAGTTATCCTTTTTGAGGCACTTATTTTCATCATTTTTCTTGTTAAAAACATAAATTAAAACTAAATACTTAATGCCATGTAATAAATTTTAAAGTTTTTAGAGTGAACATTTAACACAAATATATTTTTTATTTTTATAATTATGAGAAATTTCAATGTATTAAAACTAAATACTTAGTGTCATGTAGTAAAATTTTATAAGAAATTTCAATGTATTTATTTTTAATTTATTTTGTTTATTTTTCAATAGTGTTTTCATTTATTTTTCAATAGTTTTTAATTCTTTTGCTTTGTTTTTAAGGCAGTTTTAAAGTTGTTTTATTCACAAATTCATGAAAAAAAAACTAAAAATATAGGAACCTTTAAAAAATGGAATTTTCTTAAAAATTTTGAAAATAGATTAAGATTTAAATATAACATTAATCATAATATATAATATATATCAATTAATATTGACATGCAAATGGTTGATGTTGATGTTATGTTTTTCTATATATAAGTTTGAATGGTTTTAAGTTAATGTTTATAAAACATAAAATCAAATACTTACATAACTACCCTTAACAAAAGCATTACATTGTAAGTTTGGGGACAAATTCCAGTTAATTTTAATGTGGGAATTGATATAAGGCTCATTTGGTTTGGAACTTGGCAAGGTTAAATAAATACATAAATTTAAAGAAGAATTTGGCTATATATATTAATATTTAATATATGTATGCTAGTTTGATAAATTAGTGTGTCATATAGGGGAGAGGGGCCCATAATGGAGCAGGGTCTAATAGTAGGGATAAAAGTAGTTCTTAGTGAGCCCCATAGTGGGGATCTTTAATATCCAATTGCAAAACACATTTTATCCATAAAGTACGCAAAGTGACAAATCATGTGATGCCACATCAGTGCACCAATAAAACATGACTTAGTTTACCACTGTTGGTCTCACTTTTTTTTTTTTTGGGTCTTTTTGATACCTCAACAAAAAGCATGCTAAAACGAAATATAGAAGCATGTGAGTTGCCAAATAAACTATTGTACAAAATTAGGAGTGATTTGAAATTTCCACGTAATATTTTGAGAAACGTGAAGTTAGGGTGCTCCACTATAGGCCCCTCTCCCCTATTCTTCTAAAAAATTATTTTCATATTATTAGAAAATCATCCCAAAAAATAATTTTGCAAATGTAAAGTTTATTTGTTATTTACAATTTTGGTTTTCAATAAAGAAAACATCATCATCTAGAAAAGAGGCTTTAACCCAAATAACTATTGGGATTTGACATGAAAAAACAAATTACCATTAGAAACCACTGAAAAAATTCACACTCAACAAAATTGAAATAATCACCTCAATATATATAATTTAATATAACAAATAACTTACAATCAAAATTGTGATCCTACACCAACCGACTTTAGTTGCTCTCCCAAATCACGCAATATGACTTGTGTTCAAAATCCTTGATGGGTGCATGTAACCAATGTGATGCATGATATTTGGATTGAGCTATGTACATTACATATGTAACATGAAGGTAGCCATCTCTCAATCATTCTATCATCTTCATCTTGACCCTTGATCTTTTCCTACCATGAACTATAGATGAATCACCTTGAAAGGCAAAAATATAACCCTACTATAAATATTGTAGTGCATAGTAAAACATAAATAATAAAATTTTATAATTTATTTTTTAAAACTAAAAATCTTGGCAATCCTTAATGTCACAATAGAAATGAAAGTAAGAACAATTAATATTAAAAATATATATATTTTTGATAAATACTTCTTACAATAAAACGTTAAAATAATATAATATTCACAAAGAAAGCCAATCTAAATATAATATTCTAATAAAAACAAACAACATAACTATTTAAGCAACTTCCATGCATTGTTAAAAAGGAAAAGAATGTCCTTTTTGTAATGTCCAAAAAGTAAGGCTCGACAGCAAATAAAATTCTTAACTTTTCTAAAAAGCTTCGTACGAAGACAAAACTCCGTTAAGAAAATCTTCGCCATTCCCAACTAATGATGCACCATCACTTATCCCGCTTTTATATATATACAAAGCCAAAAGATAATTATTCTTGTGATTTATTCTCTGCTTTTTCAAAATCACAAAACTGCAATGGCATACTTTTGTGCTCCTTGTTTCTGGTTTTACTGGTGCTCACAGTAAGTGCAGATCCAGACCCATTGCAGGATTTCTGCGTAGCAATGCGTAGCAGATCTCTCCTCTTTCAGAGTTTTTATGAATGGGCTGCCTTGTATTAACACCAACGACGCTACTGCACACCACTTTACTACATGCGTTTTGAACACCCCGGGAAATACAAGCAATTCAATAGGAGCCAATGTGACTGCCACCTCACCACAAGTTTTCCCCGGAATAAACACATTGGGATTAATGATTGCTCGCCTAGATCTTGCAGTCGCTGGATTTCTTCCTCTTCACTCACACCCACGAGCCTCGGAAATCTGCTTCGTTTTGGAAGGGTTTCTCAGAGTTGGCTTTCATGACACCACCAACAAGCTGTTCTATGCAGACATCAAGTCAGGGGATGCTTTTGTGTTCCCCAAGGCCTTGATGCACTATATTCAAAACTCTGGAAACACCACTGCCTCTGCCATACTGGCTTTTAACAGTCAAGCTCCCGGTGAAGTCCTTCCCTTCCCCATTCGGGAAATTCTCAACAATGAGTTGGCCAAGCCATTCCAGAGTAACTTTACAGAGGTGGATGCAATGACAAGGAACGCTGGTGGCAGCTGAGCATTACGAACTTATGTCTTTATGCTTCCAGAAATGAATCTCTTTCTCTTTTTTCTTTTTATTCATATGTTTTTTTTGCTTAACAATTAATTGCAGTTTAATGCTAAGATTTTTATTATTCACATTTAGTATCTATTTTATGTATCCACTACTGTTTGAAACTTAGTCATTTAATAAATAATTATTGATATAATTTTCTAACAACCTTTTTTTATGATTATGCTGTTGTTTTCTGTTTTTTTTTTATTGTAATCTTATTTGGGTTATTTGGATGTGATTATTCTCACCTTTTTTTTTCTGTGAATATGTGTAATATTATCTATGCATGTTATTGAAATTGATTATTATTTTAAACTATTTATACTTTGATTTTTATAAAAAAATTGATTTCCATGATATTATCATCAAGTGGCAGATCAATGATTTTTATTAATGGTTGATTTTTTTCTTCACATATCTATACATTTCAAACAAACTTCTCATTTTATGACACGGATTTCAAAGATTTTCAGTTTTTATTTTATTCTAATGAATAATTATGTCGAAAGAAATATTATGTGTAAATTTTTTGAAACTGTATTGAAAATGATGAGAGGTGGAAGTGGAAGTCATGTGCTGCTTTTGCTCCTGTCTGAATTCATCGGATGCCAGAACACTGTTGTTAGGTTTTTCGTTTTCGCGTAACTGTTTTCATAAGGTTTCTTTGGTTTCGTTCGGTTTTTCTTTTCGGGCTTTCTTTATTTGAAAAAGTTATGATTCATATTCGTTGGGAGCTCATGGAGCAGGGGGCTAGGCAGATCATTCTCTGACGGCTCAGAATATTTAATATAGGTGCCTTGAAAAGGATAGAGAGATCGTTGTTGAAGGAGGGCAGAGTAATTCATTGATTCCCTTTCAAAACTTCATCAACTAGAACACTGAATTTTTCTCATCCCGTCCGACGGTTGGAAAGGATTTTGTCCGGAGGCTGAAACAAGATTTTTGCAAATTAAATCCGTTGAGAAATCGACAATATATGGTGTTGAGTCTGCCAAAAAATTTTAATCTTGGTTTCAAGAATGAATTTTAGTGAATTTATGGATTCGCCATTGTGTTCAGATCACGATCGAAGAAAATGAAATTTGGAAGTCCGAAACCCTCAGACAAGTGAGTCGCTTCCCATTCTTGATATACATAAAATTTGAGGATATAGATAAAGCAGATCGAGTTTATTTGCTGTGGATGTATGCTCCGAATTTAGATTAAATGGGATTTGGGGTCAGTTTACAGTCGTCGAAGTTAATGCGCTTCTTGCTTGGCTCTGCTTGGCTTCTCTTTGTGCTGTGGTTTTAGGTCAATATCCATTTGGTAAGGATTTTCTTGCATTTAAATTTATTCCCAAACTAAGTACTCTTAAGTTCAATTTCGAGAATGTAAGTTGAATCTCTGATAATGACTGTGAAATATGTGAGCTAAATGAGGGAAAATGATTGAGAAATAATGAATTGAAAATATGCTTTTAAAATAGCAAATTGTAAGAATGCAGGTCGAATCTGTGGAAACGTCTATGAAAAGATTAAAGGAAAAGACGTTTTGTTAGGAGTAATGGATAAGATACCATAGATGCCAGGTGAATATGTGAGAATGATGAGAAAAATATGAATTCAAAGTATTTTTTAAAAGCAAATCTCGTTTTCGTATTTCATTAATGTTCGCTGCCTATTGTCATTTCCCAACTTACATGCTGTGCCTGTTCTTTTAATGTTCAGCAATAATCACCTAAGTGTGTTTTTTGTGACACTGTCTTTTATATAATATAGTAGGTCTCAAGTGGATTTCCTTATTAAGGGAAGCTGGCTTGAATAAACCTGCGGTTATTGAGAATTTCTTGAGCTCACAGCCTGAAAGTAGCGGGTTTAAACGGTTTTGGGGGAGATGTTTTTTATTGCTTTTGAAAGAATAGGGTTATACTGCATTTGCACCGTTAGTAGGATTTTACTTCTTTTTCAGAGAGAAAGGAATTTTTTAACCCGATGAAAAACTTTTAATGGGATTTAATATTTCAGAACTATCGTTGGGATGAGATTTTGTTCTTTTTTTTTCAATGGAACTGATGGTACCTTTTCATGTATTATGTCCGTGGAGTTCGACTGCGGAATCCATCCTGCATACTCTGGTATGGCGGCTCCACCGTATTTTTACCCAGTATGTATTTAGACCAAAATGCATATGCGTTTTCTTGTTTTTAGCGTTATATGTGATTGAGGACTGTTCTCTTTTCTTTTGTTGTTGTGTGCCTGAACACAAGAGGGGTTTAAAACTTTAATCCTCTCTACGTATCAATCTATCTTGGTTGAGCAAGGCGCTCCTATTTTCTGCATATTTGTTTCTGCTATACAATGTGTTATGCTATACAATGTTAATAATGAACTACATTTTGCAGTAATCTTTTTTGGCACATATAATTCTGCTGCACGACTCTGATATTCGTTATGCCCTATATTCTGCATGTTTTAACATTTTTTTGTTAGTTGATCTAATTTTACATTGTATTGCTTTCCAAACAAGACCTGATAAGTGCACTAGGGATATACCGTCATAGTTATACAACACCTTTTAAGAAAGAGCTCGTACTTTTTTTCTGTTTTCTTTTAAACATATTGTGTGATTCTTAAATGATTTGTCAATCTAGTAAGCTAAACGATCCACACTTTTGGGCAAAAACTGCTATGGTTTTATTTTTCTAGCGTGGGTTTGATTTTTGTTTGCAGTTGAACCTTCCTTTAAAAAGAATAAACAGGGGTATTGAACACTATCAATATCTTTTGATGTCTAGTCATGTTTTTACCCTTTTGTTCTTGTAGTGTTTTTCATTTGATAGTTCAAAACAGAGCATCTACAATGGGCCCCATTCTATTCTAAATTCAATAATTATTCATTGAGAAAGTACTGACAAAGGTGACAGGTTTATACAAGAAATAACCAGTGTCTTCTACCTTTAAAAATTTAAAAATGTCTCTATGCTCGTAAAGAGACCTGCACCTTGTTAATGTTTTCTTTTGTTTGTTGTGATACAACTCAAACTGGAACAATGAATACAGTAGAACTGTCATCAAATTATGAAGCTGTCTGAGTTCTAACTAAACCTAAAACTAATGGAATTTACAACAATGCATATTATATAAGATTTCATGGGGGATTTTGAGTTAAATGTAAATTGCTAATGATTATGTTTTTTTCTTGGGTGCAAGCACCAGATTGACAACAATCAAGACTTACAGTAAGATTTTCAGATTTAAAGGAAAACTAATCACCCAAGCACAAGCAAACACAATTTCCTACCAGTTAAATTACAGACTGATAATTAGCTGCAAAAAAAAGTTTAAATTGAATAATGCCAATGGATACTAGCTATTGGCTAAATCAGAGACCAGTACATTAGCATTGGCACAGAAAATTATTTTAATAAATAAACATAGATGATTCCATAAAATCAATCGCTGAAGGGACACACAAAGTTATTTCTTCAATGGACATTGGGCTTCAACATAAAGTTTGACAAAGCTATTCAATTCAATTGACTTGATGGAATTACAAACACTAGGTCAATGATTTACACGAGCTTTTGCAGCATAGGCTTTACATCAACTGACATACATTCATTCATTACACAAAACATTAGTTGACTCTTCAGCATCAGCCTTTAGTATGCAAATAATAATAAAATAATTACGCCGATAGGAGTGCACTGCTGCGGCATTTTTCCGTGTAATAATGTGTTTATGATACGTATTTATGGGCTCTTCAGCATCAGCCTTTAGTGTGCAAATAATAATAAAATAATTACGCCGATAGGAGTGCACTGCTGCGGCATTTTTCCGTGTAATAATGTGTTTTTGATACGTATTTATGGGCTCTTCAGCATCAGTCTTTAGTGTGCAAATAATAATAAAATAATTACGCGGATAGGCGTACACTGCTGCGGCATTTTTCCGGGTACACGGAAACGGAATTAAAAAATATTTTGTTGACAGTAAAAACTCCGATTCCACCGCTTGGTTATGTTGTGCGTGCTTGTGTCGTTTATTAGACTGCCAAAACGATTCGTTTGATATTATCGTTCTGCACTGTAGTATGCCGTGTGTATCAAAATGTACGACGTGTGAGGGAATAAGTCATGGTTATGTATGTGTAGGAGCCTTCGTAGGTTGATCACCGCCTCCATGCTATGCAGCTGATCACCGCCTATTACTATCACGGAAATTGGAAAAGCCAGAGGGAAAATAGCGAAATCCTAAAGTAAAGGAATCACAACCAAATTTTTCGTGTGGAGGGACATTGGCGGCGGGAGAAGGGCATAAAGAGTTTTTATCTGCAACATAGGTTGCAAGACCATTCCATTCTGTAGGCGGCCTCCCTCCATGACTTAGCATTACACTGGTAAATCTGTTTGTTTTGGGTGAGCCTTAATATCATTATTTGAATTTTCTTACATCATGGTTTGCTTTAAGTTTATTTGCTTCAGTTCTAAGGAACACTCGATTATCCAAACTGCTTCCATGTTTAACGTAATTCCTAGGCTTCAGTTGTAAGAAACACTCGATTATCCAAACTTCTTCGTGGACTTTGTTGCAGTCTTAGCTTTCTCAAGCCCCCTAACAACTTCGGCAGAAGCCTTCGGAAGGAAAATTCATCCCAATGTCGTTAGGGTTTTTGAAATCATCAGGCTGCGCTGGGTATGGCAACCAAGGAGAAAGATGCTGTGGAAATAAACCCAGATTCAGTATAATGGAAAGCAGGAGACTGTGGAATTGGCGAGTGGGGAGTTCATGCTGGTGAGATTAGTTCAGGGGGACAACGCCATTGCAATGTTTGCGAGGGTGGATGATCAAATCCAGTGGCCCTTAGCCAAAGACGAAGCCGCCGTCAGGGTTGATCATTTTTTCTTTCCCCTTCGCCTGCCCCAAGAGGCATATGACAGCGATGATGACGCTGAAAAAATGGAGAATATTTTCAACTATGGCTGAACATTTGCAGGCGAAGGGCAGGAGCGTTCTCTGCAAGAGCTGGACAAGCACCTGGAGAAATACATTTTTTTTCAGTGCAGAACGTTGCTGAAAGTGAAAGTTTGAGGGATTTTGGAGATAGTGGAAATGGAAGTGATGCTGCTGAGGTGAAAGTGACAAAGGAAAAATGTGCGGCTTATTGGATAAAGTTGGCACCCAATGTGGAGGATTATAGTGGACTTTTGCCTCGGGGTATTGCCGCAGCTTCAGGGTAGATTGTCAAGGGGATTTTGTGGTGCGGAGATGTCATTGTTGATCAACTGACATGGCATGAATATCTGCAGAAGAGGCTTACCTAGCTACTTTTCAAAATCCGAACCTGAAGGGTTAGTCTGTAGCCAAGAGTTAAGAATTGTTACTTTTTTCCTTTTGTATATGCCATGGAAGTAGAAAATAGTCTTGTTGATTTTTTGTGAGAAAAGCAGTGAAACGATCAAATTAGAATACAGTAGGGATGAAAAATGGAGACATTCAATAGCTCAGTGGCCTTGAGGAATCATCCTCATAGGCTTCTGCAAAGAGAATCAGCAGTTTTCACCCATTTGCTTTGGAGTTTGAAAGGAATTTTTTAATACATAGATTTTCTGCCTTATTTAATTAGAGATCCACAGCAAGGGAAGTGTGCTTGCTGATTTATTTACATTCCTCCCTGAAGCTGTTCTGGTTAACTGAAGATCGCCTTGAATAAAGTATCAATTGTATATGATATAATAAATAATTAGTAAGTGTCTTTAGAAAGATATATCTCCGTGTTATTTATATATAGTACTTTAAGATATATATGTTAGTTGTATTCATTTGGAATATTCAATGTGTTACTCTAGAGAATTTAGTCTGATCGGGGAGATTAACTTTGTATTCTTCAGAAAAGCTTGAGCACACTTTTATCTGAAGTTATTTGCTTTTTATGTATCATGCTGCAGGCAAATGGATAGATGGTTCTATGGGGTCCATTTTTTTTGCAGCTGAACAATGAAATTGCTAAGGAAAATTTCAGCCCCATCTTCATGGCCTTAAGATTTCTCTGAAGAATATTCCTCATCAGCCTCAGAATTCTCTGAAGTTTGTTCCTCATCAGCATTAGTTTCATTGGAAGACTACTCCTTTCCAGTGAATTTAAAGATTGTGAAGAGATACAGCCCCTTCAGTGTGTAACTTCGAGTATAGGTCAGAAAGCATCAGATGAATGTCTTCAATTTCTTATTGGCACTGTTGTTGATTCCCTTTCAGAAACCATAAGACAAGTTTCTAAAGAGTGTGTGGACTCTGCAGAATGTCACAAGGTTGTTCAAACTATGCATAATTTAGCAAACTACTTATTGTCAAGACTAATTTTACCACACCCATAAAAATAAAGGAGATTATTCTGATGTAACCCTTACAGAAATTAAAAATATCCATTAATAAAATGACTAAACTAGTATCTATATTATTTAATAAAATGACTAAACTAGTTGCTTTAGTTTTGTGTTTTAAAGCAACCTCATCCATATCCTTTCCTTTGAAACAAGCCAAAAATGGTGTAAAAATAAGTCACTATATTTAGGTTCTGTTCATTGATTTGACACTTTATTTCTGAATGGAGTTTTCTATAGCAATTTCACATCAAAAGCACGTCTTTAAAAGTTAAAACCCTTCACTTTAATGTTTGGTGCTGATCGTGAAGGTGTTCGCCATGCTTGCTAGAGATTCTACATATGTTGTGTGCCATTTTGTCACTATACCTTTCTTTACCTCTTGGCGGAGTTTACTTGAAGATTTGCCCTTTTTCCCTGCTTAACTAAATGGTTTGCCTTGTTTGGTGCGCTTTTGGAGTTGACTTGCCATCTTTATATGCGTGCCTCTTTTGTTGGTCAAATTTTCATGTAGTCTTAACCATGTTTGGTGCACTTTTGGAGCTAGCACACTGAAATATCCCCAATGGGATCTGCCCTAAATTCTGATTTTTATTTATGTTCAAATCTTAATTCTGATTTCTGATTTTTTTATTTTCTGAAAACAAAATATCACAGTGAACATACAAGTGCCCAAACATGATAAATAAACATACCAAATGATGCTACCAATCGATATTCATATCAAACATGAAATCCATCATGAAAAACACAAGATAGGGCATTCAAATGCCACATACATATCTGATTTTCTGTAGGTAACTTCTGGCATTACAAATCGGAGTTGGACTGATTTTTCAATGAATTCGTGGACTCACACATGTCAAACATACGTTCAGATTTCTACTCTATAAATTAGATCTAAAACTAAGATTGTACATACCACAAATATGCAAATTAGTCTTCAAACATCAAACCCATCTAGGGTGAATCCTTCTTTGGCAAGCGCTTAGGGTTTGCTGCTCCAGAAATGGAAGTCATTTGATCACCTGTTGTACAATAGTACGTATGATTTTTCATTATCTAAATCTTTTTAGATTGCTTCTAGATTAAACATTACTGATAAAGATTGTTTTTATATGTCACTATGTATAATTTCAATCCATAAACAATATTATCAAGACTACAATCATAAATATACATTCTTTTAATGGAATAAAATTGTTTATGGTGAAAAAATACAATCATTAATTAATAGGTAGTGTGGGAAGACAATGTCAACAATAGAATAAAAGCAGTAAAAACATCTATTCCAATCACGAATTCAAACAATATTCTATTCCAATCACTATTTTTAATCTCAATTATGAAAAGTTAAATAGAGGGCTATTTAATGTCTAATTTGTTTCAGATTTATAAACAATTCACAAAAAAACAAATTTTTGAAATATAGGGTAGATTCTTGACAATATGAATTGTTTATAAATCTGAAACAAATTATGCAATTAAATATTGGTGAATATTGACAATTAGAGCATGTTTCAATAGTTGTGATAGTAGTTGTTGATATAATTCTCAATAGTTGTGATAGTAGTTGTTTATATAATGCCCAATAATTGTGATAGTAGTTGTTTATATAATGCCCAATAGTTGTGATATGAGTAGTGCACAACTAATGGATCCTCTCCCCTAATAATTAAAATTTTAAAGAAGATTTCAAATTTAAATCTTCAAAATTTAATTTCTTAATAATTTTAATTGATTTAAGATAAGTGTTTGTTACATCATATAATTTAATAATTTTTATATTGGACAATATAGTTATAAGAATAAAAGCTACCATTTTTTTCTAATTTCATAGAATTCATGATATTATAATTAAATTAGTTAAAAAAAAATCCTTAATGAATTTTTGGGTTCAAAAAATTAAGTTAAAAAAAAGCATTTGTTTCTATATATCAATTTAATATTAGAATATTGTGATATAAAGAGGTCTATTGATTGATCAATTAATTTTGGAAATTGAAAGTTTATTGAAAATTATTTACACAATAAAAAATTAGCACAATTTAATATAATGTTTAATTTTCTTTTTAAAATCTTGACAAAACAAGAAATATTAAAATAGCAATTTATATTTATTCACATATTCCACCCAAACTCAATCTCTCCAAGTGAAGCGTAGACAAGCATATATATGCAATATGTGATGTTTCTACTAGATGATACTTACAATGATCTCCACCAAACATGCTTTTAAACTCGTGACAATGATGTAAAAGCTTTTCTTGTTAATGGACAAATTGGAAAAAAATAAAAATTGTTTTAGTACAGAGGTTGTGTGCATTTGTGCACGAATAAATTGACATCATGTAGGTTACAAGATTTTGTCATCAATCTGTTTGTGCTTATTGAATGTCGCTTTCAAGTTCACTGTACTTATTGAATGTCGCTTTCAAGTTCATTGTACTTGTAATATCTTTGTTTTCCTGAATGCCAAATTCATAGTTCAAAACATGAAACTCCACCATAAGTTTATGAGAAGTTTATTCATAAGCATCTTCAATCTTCATATTATGATTCTTTGCCTTCTCATTTTGCATGTTAAATGAAAAAACTTGGTTTTACACCTTATTTAAGTCATTTAATCCTTGATTTTTGTCTCCAATAGATTTATTCAAAACTGTAGACACCATCCAATTGAACTATGAGATTCCTCTCTTCTTCTATTAGGATGTAAGAAAAGTCATTTGAGAGGTCTTTTTGGATCTTAGCCATTCTACTTTCAAAGAAATTCTTTCTCTGAAAAGGTTTCTAAAGACTTGGATATTCCACTTTTAGTCTGAGTTTTATGAATTTTAACTTTCTATTGAACATGCAGATCTTCATGTGATGATCAACTGTTTGGGTGAGCCAAGAGTTAGTGACAACCATTTCAAAGTTTGGGTTTTCCATCTACACTTTTTCAAACTTGAAAGGCACTCTTCTAGGGAATTTTTCTTTGTCTATGAGGAACCAACTTCAAATAGGGTTACGATTAGGGTTCAAATAGTTTTGTGGTTAGGGTTAAGTTTCCATTTGGGTTAAGGTTTAATTGATTAAAAATAGGTGCCTTGAGAAGGATATCTCTCGGCATACTTTACATATATTTTTAAAATATAGGTATGCTAGTATATTTAATAAAAAAATTCAAGGTTTAAGGATTTAGTAGTTCTACATATATGGTATTTCATGGATTGTTAATTTATTCACTGAATCAAGAAATGAATTGTACTGATCTACTAAATTTTTTTATATTGACTCTTTGATCTACTAATTTTTTTTATACAAACCTTTCCAAATCCTATCAGGTGACAACTTTCAAAAGCATGGACACATGTCACTATGGTGCACCTTTGGGAGGTTTACACAAACACCTTCTCCCAATTGAACATACAAGTGAAAAGTGACACAATTTCATGCTCTCCACAAAACTTGTAGGAAGCCAACATGCATGTGGGTCTCACAATATGATTTATCACCTTAGAAACATATCACTTAGGATTTAAGCAATAAAATATGTAGCAATAGGACTAATTTAATTAATTAAATAATATTGGTACTCTCTTTGATTGAGACACCTTAATCACAATATAAAACATAGTATGAAATTGTAAGGTCATATATTTTTTGACATTACAATATACACAAAAAATTTAATGAAAATCTCAACTTAGTTAAAATATTATTAATAAAATTTGAGGAGAATAAAAAATTAACATGACTAAGATTGTTCATATTAAAGAGATTCTAAAGGTCAATTTTGAAAACATTTTATCCAAATGCATTGTAGGTAAAGAAAATTGGGCTATATTAATGGACTGATTAGGAATAATAAAACTAAGAGTTGATTTTCTTAAAGAAAGAATGAAGTTGGAGAATGTTCATGTTACATCCATAGATTTAACAATGGAAGTTCATGATTTATTTGATAAAACAACAAGGAATTTCTCCAGTGAATATGAAACCATCAATTGAAGAAGTTAATCAAGAATTGAATTAGCCAATAATTCTTTTTTTACTTTGTCATCTCTAGAAAAGTTGGTGAAACTAAAATTGCTAATAAATATTTTTGAAAATAGATGGAGATAAGACACATACAAACTATTCAAATTACAAATGTACTTATACCATCTACCATTTTTGTTTCAACTAACTAGAGAGGGTTAACTTGGAAATATCAGTACAAAATGCTTGAGAAGGAAAAAAAGACATGATTATCATTGAAGATGTTAATATTGTGGATTTATTTGCAAAATTACACATGATAGGACCATTGAAGTGCTAAATTTAAGGCTAAATTTAATACATAAATATATGGGTTAGATGTTCAAACTCTAATATTTCAAAGAGACTTGGATTTTCACATATTATTTAAAATTATTTTTTCATTAATTTTTATAATTACTCAGTAGTTATTAAGGACAAATTATAAATATGTGCCTTATTAATGATAAGTGTATTGAACTTGAAACATTTTTTGGAAAATTTCTACTTGAAAATAAAAGGCTTTAACCTTTTGAGATTTTCTAGAAATAAATAACTTAATATCCAGAATTTCAACCTTGTGTGATGTTATGGTTGTATGTTTTCTTATGTTAGATATAATTTTCATTGCACCTTTTCTTAGTGAGATAGATTTGTTTCACTTTTTTTCATAATTCTTGTTTGTGTATTTCAACATTTGTTGAGTTTAAACATAAATCTTGTAATATTATCATTTTTATGTTAGATTAATCAAACTTTGATTTTTATTAGTTAATACAAAAAAATATATAAAAAAATTAAAATACATTAATGCATATGTTTTTCAAGCTCTATCTTCTATTTGGTAAATTAATGTGCCCTATATTGTTCTAAAAAAAATTATCTTCATATTATTAACAAATCATCCCAAAAAATAATTTTGTAAATATATAGTTTATATGTTATTTACAATTTTAGTTTTCAATAAAGACAACCACATCATCTAAAAAGGAGGCTTTTATCCAAATAACTATTAGGATTTGGGCTGGAAAATCAATTTACTATTAGAAACCACTTTAAAAACTCACACAGCAAAATTGAAATAATTATCCCAATATACATTATTTAATATAAAAAATAACTTACAATCAAATTTGCAATGCCACACCAGCCTACTTTGTTTGCTCCCCAGCCATCAACATGGCTTATGCTCAAGATCCTTGATGGGTGCATGTAACTAACATGATGCATGATGTTTGGATCGAGCTATGTATATTGCATATGTAATATGACTTTAATCATCTCTCAATCCTTCTATTATCTTGACCCTTGATCTTTCCCTATCATAGATTATAAATAGATCACCTCAAACAATGTAAAAGTAAGAGGCAAAAATATAACCCAACTATAACTATTGTAGTACATAACAAAACTTAGCTAATAAAATTTTAAAATTTATTTTTTAAAACTAAAGACCTTCACGATCTTTAATGTCATAATACAAATGATAGTAGAAAAAATATTTTTTTATTTTTTAATGAATACTTCTGATTGAAATTTATATTCATAAAAAGTAAAAATAATACAATATTCACATAGAAGTCCAATCTTAATATAATATTATAATAAAAAATATAAAAGTAACTACTTAAGCAACTTCCAAAAAGGAAAAGAAAGTGTTTTTTAATAAATCCAAAAAATAAGGCTCGACAACACAATAAAATTCTAAACTTTTTCTAAAAAGCTTCGTACTAAGACAAAACTTTGTTAAGAAAATCTTCGCCATAGTTCCCCAACTAATGATCCACCATCACTTATCCCGCATTTATATATATACAAAGCCAGAAGATAATTACCGTTGCGATTTATTCTTCGCTTCTCCAAAATCACAAAACTGCAATGGCATATTTTTTTGCTCCTTTCTTTATGGTTTTACTAATGCTCACAGTAAATGCAGATCCAGACCCATTGCAGGATTTCTGCGTAGCAGATCTCTCCTCTTCCACAGTTTTTATGAATGGGCTGCCTTGTATTAACACCAACAACGCTACTGCAGACCACTTCACTACATCCGTTTTGTGCACCGCGGGAAATACAAGCAATTCAGTAGGAGCCAATGTGACTGCCGCCTCACCTCAAGTTTTCCCCGGAATAAACACATTGGGATTAATGATTGCTCGCCTAGATCTTGCAGTCGCCGGATTTCTTCCTCTTCACTCACACCCACGAGCCTCGGAAATCTGCTTCGTTTTGCAAGGGTTTCTCAGAGTTGGCTTTCATGACACCACCAACAAGCATTTCTTCGCAAACATCAAAACAGGAGATGCTTTTGTGTTCCCCAAGGCCTTGATGCACTTTATTCAAAACTCTGGAAACACCACTGCATCTGCTATACTGGCTTTTAACAGTCAAGCTCCTGGTAATCTCTTTCCATTACCCACTTGGGCTTCCAATCTGGAAACTATTATCAACAATGATTTGGCCAAGTCATTCCAGAGTAATGTTACAGAGGTGGATGCAATCACAAATAATCCTGGTGGCAGCTGAGTATTACGAAATTGACTTTATTATGCTTCCAGAAAAGATTCTCTTCTTTTTCTGTATTTTTGTTTATCAGAGACATTAGATTTCCACAGTTCATGTTCAACGGGAGTTTTTTCCCTGGATTTTATGGATAATATTACCAATTAATTGCTTAAGGCTGTAGTTTAATGCTAAGATTTTTATTATTGACAAAGTATCTATTTTATGTATCCACTACTTTTGAAACTTAGGCATTTAATAAATAATTATTGATATAATTTTCAATAACGGTCTTTCATTTTCAAAAGTGTGCAGCTGTTTTCTGTTTTGGACTGTAATCTCATTTGGATTATCCAGGTGTGACTCTTTTCACTCACATGTTTTGTGAGTATATGTAATATTATCTATGCATGTTATTCAAATTGATTATTATTTTCAGCTATTTGTGCTTTGATTTTTATAAAAGAAAATTGATTTGCATAATATTATCAAGTGACATAACAATGACTTTTATTAATGGTTGATTTTTTTCTTTGGCATATCCACACATTTCAAAAATTTGTACTCAAATGTTGTATAACTTCAATTAGAAAGATTTTCATTTTTTATTCTATTCTAATGAACAATATATTTAATAAAAAAAAGTCAAGGTTTAAGGATTTAGTAGTTCTACATATACCCTAATTCATGGACTGTTAATTTATTCACTGAATCAAAAAATGAATTGTATTACTTCTTTTATAGATGGTTTAACCATATTTCTTTTAATTATTTTGTTTATAACTATAAGTGATATGGGATATTTCAAAAAAATGGAAAACTATAAAATGGAGAATTGTTTTGTTTATATTGAAAAATGAAGACAATAAAATAAGACAGTAAGCACATTAGAATTTTTTTTTTAATGACATCATCTCAAAACTTCTTAATGAAATATTTATATATTAATATATTAGATTGATAAAATATAAATATATTTTTTAAAAAGAAAATATATATTCATAGTCTATAAAAAGCATAAGGGATATGTTGCAGCTTTAGTTCTTATCAAAGGTTGAAAGAAAATTTTAAAGTGGTAGAATTTTAAGGGCTGCAAATGGTAGATAGGAATGTTGTTAATGATAGAAATTGATAAATTAATTGGTGGTAGATAAGAATGGATAAAACATATTTCTTTATCTTTCAAGAGTCATGGGCTAAATCTTCATAGTGTTCCCATCTCTCCACACTTATTTATCATGGATTGATTTTTCATTGTGTTTTCATCTTCCAACATCAAAGGAGTGAAAAATAATTAAAATAAGTCTATATATTAAAGATAATTAATGGATATTCTACTAATTTTGTATAAAATAAATAGAGGTATAGAACATATTTCTTATACTAATTTAAATTTTTTTAAAATCTATAAAATAAATAAAAAAACAATATATCACTGGTTGGGTTGTGTTTCATGCTTTGTAATATTTTGTTTTTGTATTCTTCTCGTAGTTCTCCTTGGTTGTTTTTTGTTGTCTAGTTGTGTTTATTGTTATACCTTTCTCTTTGTACAAGGGTCAAGACCTTTTCAAAACCTTTCTTATCTAATAAAAAATATAGATTTATGTGAGAAATTTTTGATAATAGAAAAGTCTCATATCCCAAAATAATTCAATGTGTTAATCAATAGTTGATGGTTACAATATACATGCACAATCTAATCGTTTATGGGTGTATCATCAACAAGTGATCTACATCAATTTTGGAAGCATAATAATACCTACAAAACTCACTATGAAATGTTGACGCAAGCACCTAATAATTAGGAAACCACGAGATAAAACCTTTTAAAATATGGTGCCCAGATCACTAGTAAAATATCCAATCCCAAATTCCAATATGAAGGCTAAAATTAATATATTTCTTCCACCTACCATAATCTTATCATAATCCATTTAGCTATTTGGATACTCCATTTTAGTGTCAATAACTCCATCCAAATATGTCTCATGATGTGTCATAATATATGTCATAGGTTGGTCAACAAGAATAACCCCCTATAGCTCTCTTATGAATCATAGATACTCTTGGATTAAGGAAGCTTAACTTCTAGAGGTCACTCTTATAGCTCTATCATGCATCATAGAAGCTCCTATATTCTAATTTGAGGGACTTAACTTATTGATGTCATTCCTTTTGATCTAAGAAGTTGAATGAGTCATTTTCTAAAAAATATAGATATGGAAGAGATTCATGCCCTTGTAACCCAAATGTTCTAGTAATGATTGTGAAGTGGACCCCATTTTAAATATCAAACATGGAAAGTATGCAACAATTATCTAACAAATACAAGTATTATGTTATAAAATGAATTTATTTAATTATCAAAAATCTTCATAAATCTATTCTTCTCATGTAGTAACATAGTTTATATCTTTTGATACCATTTGGATTAATTAATTTGAAAAACAAGTGAAATCACAACCAATACCTCTATAAATTGGAAATAATTTATTGTAGATGTGTGCTCTTAGAAAATGTAAAAGGCATTGGTAGCAAAAAATATTTTTAATCACCAAAAATCTTCATAACTCCTTAAAAGAACTCAAGTTTCTTTCTTTCTTTTTTTTCCTTTATAAAAAGGGTATATTTTGAGTAAGTGCACGGAAATGGTTTTATTATAAATCTTAAAAAATCTCAACTTTGTGATTTTTTTTTTTTGATTTTTTCCTTTGCAAAGTCTTTTTTTTTTCCCAAAAGTCACACTTTCTAATTTTAAAACAAATTCTATTAATATTTTTTAGTATGTTATTTTTCTAATTTTTTTTTAGTTATATGTATATATACTAAAAATATATTTAAAATATGTTAAAGAGACTTGTTCAACTTATATATATTAAAAATGATTAAAATTAGGTGCTTTGAGAATGATATCTCTCAAATATATATATATATATTTCATTGCCAAAAATATCCATAAACCTATGCTTATCAACTACTAACATATTTTATATCTTTTGATATTGTTTATATTAAATAATTTAATATAAATATGATATCACAACTAGCACTTCCATAAATTGAAAACAATTCACTATAGATGAGTGCTCTAGAAAATGGAAAAAACATGTTTTAAAAAAGTTTTTAAATCACCAAAATTATTCATAACCTAAACAAGGAACCAAACATATCCTAACCTATGAGAATTACCCTATGTTTCTTGATATTTTTTATATACTGCTTTGTATTAATTTGGAGATAAAACAATAGTAGAGTGGAAGCTAGAGCAATCTTCTAACCAATATGAAAAAAAAAAAAAATGAATTCATCCAACATCCAAATAGTCAAAGAATTTATTAATATATTTGGACCCAATTTGTCAACCTCCTATAATTCAAACTCTCCTTTGTTATCCAATGTGGCTTATGGAGTCCCTTGGATTATGATTCAATATTTCAAGAAAAAATAAAATTCAAAGATCTATAGGGAATCTATCAACAAATTGGTTAGAAGAATAATAAAATAAAAAAATATTTTTAAAAATAATATTATATTAATTAGGGGGTGATATGGATAGACAGATAGAATTAAAGAGTGATAAGAGATTAATTGAAGTTTTGTTGGTGTTATGATTATTATGAAATATTTATAAGTGTTATTATATATGTTTTGTCTATGATTTTCAAGAAAATTGAATTAATTAGATTTAATTTTACCATTCAATCATACTATTTAACAACATAATTTTATCTTTTTGGTGTTATTATATATTTTGAGTTTAATATTATGAAGAAAACTAAAATCATAAATTTAATTTGATTATTTATTTTTTTTAAAAAGAGGGGTAAATTTTTTTATTGAAATTCAAAAACCAGCATTACAACCAAGCAAAGGGCACAAGCTTGAAAAGAACAACAAACACCAAGAGACCCAAAAGCCAAATCAGTCAGCACCCCCACTATCCTCAGCAAGAACCCTCTCCAAATCCAGACTAAGCTCCTGAGGGATCTGCGCCCAATCGTCAATCCTCCAATCCTCCAGATGCTCTGAGGCCCACTTGGCCAAACAATCAGCAGTCCTATTCCATTCACGTGGAATATGGACAAAAGACACTCTTTCCATGAGAATACCGATCTGCAAAATTTGTTGCACCATCACAGCCAGTTGCCAGTTCACATCCAACGTCCTCCCTTGATTGAGCAAATTAATTAGAACCTGAGAGTTAGATTCACAGATAACCGTATGCCACCCCCTCTTGTAGGCCCTCTCCAAGGCAAGAAGAATCGCCCATCCTTCCATAAGGTTGATAGTTTTTGTCCCCTTATGTATGGAAAAGAGGAAAACCACAGAACCAGAAGAATTCTTACCCACCCCACAAACTCTAGCAAGACTAGGATTACCCCTAGAAGAGCCATCAGTATTAACCTTCAAAGTAACTGCAGGGGGAGGTTGCCATCTCCCTTGCCGCTAGACATGCTACCCCACCCACCTACCTTTTTGGCAATAGGACGCAACAAGGGATAACCCCTGGATACCCAACCTGGCCACCAACTCTGCATCCTTCTTCTCAAGTGGCAACTCTACCGCCCCTTTGGCTTGAATAGTCTCCTGAATCATCCCAAGAACTCTGGACCACACTTGCTGAACCTGCAAAAGTTCCCCTCTAAAAATCCTCCTATTCCTTTCCAGCCAAACCTGCCACAACAAGAAAATAGGCCTAGCCTGCCATGCATCCTGCAAAAAAGAGGCCATCGAGGGAGGTTTGCCCAAGCTATTCCAAAAATACACAAGGGAGGAGGCATGAACACAGGGACCCTACCAAACACTCCACCAAGAGTGCCAGAGTTGTAAGGTGAAAGGACATCGAAAGAAAAGATGAGAGGAGTCCTCAACACCATTCCCATGCAGCATACACTTAGACGGTCCCTGAAACCCATGCTTCTGGATATTATCCCAGGTCAAACACCTATTCCAGGACAAGATCCAGGTAAAGCAGTTACACTTCGGCCAAGAAAATTTATTCCAAAACCACTTCCACCAAGGAACCTCTGCCCCCTCAATCCTTTGAGCAAGCAACCTCTAATATCATAAAGCAACAGTGTAATGCCCTTTCGGATTAGGTGACTATGCAAGAATATCCCTACCCTTAGGGGATTGCACTGTCTACCTGAAAGAATATTATGCAAAGTCCTACAATCTTCTTCCATACCAATTACCGGCCACTCCTCGGGCGTTTTCCACCGAGCACTCACAAGCTAACCCTAAAAAGAAAGCACCTTAAAATCACTTACCCTCATCCAACCAGCGTCACCAAAACACCTACTCAGGGCTACCAAATCAAGGAACTGAATGAGGATGGGAGGATGGCCATCCCAAGAATCATACCAAAACTAAACCTCTGTCCCACACCTACAGATCCAAAATAAACCATCCTTGATGAGAGCCGCTCCCTTCTTGAGGGTAGCCCAAATAGCTGATCCCTTACCAACCAAGGAGTAACGGGGGATATCTTCCCTAGGAGCACCCTGCAAATACTTGTAGGAAAGGATCCTAGCCCAAATCCTGTCCTTCTCCGTGCACCATCTCCAATAAATTTTTTCTGCCAAAGTCATCCCAGCCAACGCGGCTTGCCTCAACCCCAACCCACCATACTGCTTAGGGAAACAAACCATATCCCATCTAACCAAACTCCACTTGGAAGACAACAGACTGCCCACCCATAAAAACTGTCTAGCCAAAGAGTCCAACTTAGAAACAAAACCCTTCGGGGCCACTTGAAGCATACCCCGATAAATGGGAAGGGCCTAGACAACGGACTTTAGCAATTGAACCTGCTCAGCAAAGGATAACCAATGATTGGTCCAATGAGTAACTCGCAAACAAAACTTATCCAAGATAGGCTACCACGACTCCCTTGCCAATCTACCCACCGCGATAGGAAGCCCAAGGTAAGACAGTAGAAGAGTCCCGATCTAAAAATGAAGAATCTGGGCAATTCTCCTCTAGATAAGGGAAGGAGTATTAAAGAAGTAGATGGAAGACTTTTCATCATTAATTGATTGACTTGACTCTTCAAGATACATATCCAACACCCTCCAGATATTTTTTTCCTCCTGAATAGTGGCTATCTAACATATCTAGTTTGATAAACATAGCCTTATCTCGAGAATTTTCCATAGAATGGATAGTCTCAGTAGCTATAAAAATTCTGTCTAGAATCTGTCTACCCTCCACAAAACCACTTTGCTCCCCCGAAATGAGCAATTGTAGCCACTTTTTCAACCTATTAGCAATAAGCTTTAAAATAATCTTGTACGCCACATTGCAAAGGGCTATAGGCCAAAATCGGCTCTACCTATCCACCCCTTTGCACTTGGGAATAAGCGCAAGAAAAGTAGATTTCAGGGCCTTTAACATTCGCTTATTCCGCTGTGACTCCCTAACCACCTCTAGTAAATCAAGTTTGATGATCTCCCAGAAATCTTGGAAGAATTTCGTCGGGAAACTATCCGGGCCAGGGGCTTTTCCTTTCTTCATCTAAAACACCGTCCCCTCCAACTCCTCAAGGGTGATCTCACCCATAAGATCCTCCATCATCTCCCTAGACACCAACTAAGGAATACAAGAGAGGACCTGAACTTCCTCAATTAAACTCCCTTGCAGATCCTCTCTGAACAAGGAAGCAAAATAATGGGTAGCTTCATCTAAAATACTCTGATAAGAAGTTATAGTCACGCCCCTATCTGTAACTAAAACAAAAATAGAATTACCATGCCTCCGCACCTTAACAGAATTAAAGAAGAAAGCAAATATTTTATCCCCCTCCTGCAGCTAATCAATCCAAGATTTTTATTTCTAAAAGATCTCCTCCCTTAATTCCCATTCCTCTAAAGCTTTCAAAGCCCTAGCTTCCTCCTACAACACACCTGCAGTCACCCTATTCTCCCTAATCTCCCTTGTAACACCATCCAGCTTAGCTTGTGCATCAGACTTGGCCTTAAAAATATTTCCAAAACATTGTCTATTCCAATGCTTAAGCTTATATTTAACAAACTGAAGAAGCTTAGAAAAGACATACATTTTCGTACTGAAATATGGTCTGCCCTCCCGCCACCACCGAGCAACAAAATCATGGAGATCAGGATCACGCAACCACATAAGCTAGAATTTGAAGGAGGGCATGTGAGGTTGCCCAGCAGAAAGGATCATAAGTTTTATAGGCCAATGGTCTGAACCTCTCCAGTCTAGAATCTCTGAGCTAGAAGACCACCTATCACCAACCCAAAAATAAGACACCATAAATCTATCCAGACGCTCCGCAATGCAACTCTCCCCGGACCTCCGATTGTTCCAGGTAAACTGACCATTGCCAAGCTTGATATCAATGAGATTAAGAGTAGAAATATTATCTTGGAACAAAAGAGCTGAAGCCTCCAACCTCCTGGTACCACCATGTTTCTCAGCAATCTCAGTGATAGCATTGAAGTCACCCCCAATAATCCATGGGAGATAAGGATCCATACTTTGAACATAACAAATATTTGACCACAAAATTTTCTTGGCCTGCATATCCATAGGCGCATAAATATTGGAAAAAGAACCAACTCCCTAGATTCATAGCAAGAGGCCACCATAGAAATAGAGGATTTGAAGGACACCCACCACTGAGGGAAAATCTTCTGAGGGTTCCATAAGTAGGCCACCTCTCTAGATGAGCCCTGTGCACCAGTGCATTGGCATTCCTCGTTCATCCAAAGTTTGGGTAGAATACCCATCATACATTCCATAGAAAGCTTGGTCTCCTGCAAAAAGAGAATATCAGGAGACTAACATCTAATCAAATTCTAAACAGCTTTTTGTCTAGGGCCACTATTCAAGCCCCTAACATTCCATGATAAAACAATCATTTCAAAGGGCTTGCGAAATTAGAATCTAGAGTCTTGAATAACCCTAAATCCACCAGATTTTCCCCTGTCAATTTAATCTTCTCCAAGTCCTTTTTCCTACCCAATTTAGAAACTTTCTTTGCCCCTCCTTTCTTAAGATCTTTTTGTGATATACCCAAATGAGGAGATGGCTTACTATTTTTTCCCACCTCTGAGCCAGACCGCCGTGCAAAATGAGACAAAACCTCACTATCCTTCACCACAACACTACCTGAATCTTTATGAGCTTCCATCTTTAGATCGGATTCTAAGTGCACAGTCCCATCCACCCGTGGATCAGGAGAGACCCTGGGATCAATCCTCTCCTAACCAGAGCCTCCCCCAGCTAACTCCGCCTCCTACAAGCCCAAGCCCACCACCTGATGGTTTTCCTACTCCAGCTCAGCCAATTGCCCCGGCTGATTAGAACCCAAAACTCCTTGATCCAAATCAACCAAACATGGATTTACTTCCTGTTGGCTAAGATCCTCTAAGACCTAAAATCTATTAAGAGTATCCCCATCCTGCCTCTCTTTCATACTTCTTTTATGCCCCTTATTCTTATTTCGAGATCTAACAAGAATAAAGCCTTCCTCCCCAATACCACTACTCTCAATAGGGCCCTTTCCCTTGTCCACCCTCAGCAGACTACTGGAGGGTTGTGAAGAATTGACCTCCAAAGGCTTGGCCCTTGGGCATCTACGTAGTAAGTGGCCATACTCATGACACAAACAACATCTAAATGGTAAAGTCTCATAGTCAAGCTATTGAATCTAAGTAAAAGATCATGTACATACTTCCAAAGAGTCTGGCAAGGGTTTACTTAACTCAATTTCCACACAGAACTAAGCAAAAGTCATTACCTTTTTGAATTGTGTCTGCTGTGAAGAGCCCACTGGCTTATCGAGCATTGAAGCTAGCAAATGCAAAACATCATCACACCAACACTTGACTGGAAGCCTCGGTAATCTAACCCAAACTAGAACTCTACTAGGAATTTCCTATGTTGGATTGAAGCCTACATGCCATGGCTTGCTAAACAAACCCACCTGATTGTAAAAATAAGGGCCTCCTATGAAAACCTTGATCCTGTCTACCATGCAATCGAAGGTAACCATAAAATATTTTTTTGCAAGGAGCCTAATCTCCATCTCACCTTCTGGAAACCAAGTTCGTTGAACCTAGGCCTCCAAAAACTGCAACGAGATTTTCAACCCCAAAAACTTGTAGTATAGGGAGTGTCGTGAGTAATACTCAATATCTTCTGCAAGCATCTCCATCAGGATCACCACATTTAGCCTCTCTTTGCACCTCTCCAAGAATCCATTAATCTTTGGTAGATGAAGCCCCCCAGATGATCCCCTCTTGTTCTTCTCCAAGTTTCGAGCAAATAAATTATTGTTGTAAATCTGAGACCCCTGTAGCAAGGGTTTCGAGCTAACAGCAGAACGGAAATCCAGCTTAGGTCCTACCCCAGATCATTCCCCTTGCACCATAGGTAGAAGAAGAAAACCCAATCAGGCAAATAAACCCTCAAAACCATGAGAGCACAAGGCCCCACACCAAGGATTCCCAACCACAAACTTTCACCAATAAGGGTAAGCGCATAGGCACGCTCAAAACACCAAAGTTAATAGCATCAAAAGAAATAAACCAACACCCAAAATGAACAACATGCAACCACCGAAGAACGGCCACGCACAGGAAACCCCCACATGCCCAACACTCACAGCCCCACACAGGCCTTACAAGCAAAGAGGCCCTCCCCTATCGGCAGCACTCAGAAATGCACCCGACCACCAAACGCATAGAGAAGGGACAGGACAAAACCAGTCAGCACTAGCAAAAACAACACCCCCGCACACCAAAGATGGACAGGAAATATGGAAAGAAAGCATAGTAGACCTCACCCCGAATGCAGAAAGCCCCCCCTTGGCGCACAAGCAAGAAGAACCAAAAGCAAGCTAGGGCACGGGCGCCCTAGCTCGACCAGCAAAGTTCAGAAATGCCATCCCCATTTGATTATTTATGACATACCACTAATAAAATATTTTATTTTTGTTAGTGTTATATTTTTCAAGGATGCCATTTATATCGTGAGTCTTGATATTAGTGTAAAAATCATTATTAATTACTTTTTTTAATTTTTTAAATCAATTTTATTTTTATGTTTTTAAATAGAAAGACATAAACTATCTATATAATATATACTATTTATTAAAAAAAATTAATAGACTCAATAGTAGTAGGCTCAAGAATGGTCATATAAATAATAACAAAACAAAGTCTAAAGAGCATGCAGAATAGTGAAATTTACATAATTACATAACCACAAAATAATTGTATTAAAAAAACTCTTGACCAAGCTAACCTACTTAGTTACTTTTATAAGAATTATCAACAACATCATGATGATACAGAGGTAGATTCACAACAACAAGAGTAGGGGTATATTTGGAGAACCATGAATAGGAGCATAGTGGTGCTAAAAACAAAGGGTTTTGATAAGAACTTTCACTTTATTAACTAGATGTTGTTAACTACAGGAATGGTGATATTCTAAAGCACTCTTTAAAACTAGAGATAAATTATTTAAATCACCAAATTGTATGGCATAAAAATGAATTTAGTTGTAAGATAATTTGGAATTTTATTAAATGCAAGATAGTTTGAAATTTTATTAATAGAAAAAACTCTAGAAATTAAAATAATAATAAAAAAATATCATGATCTTCAATAGCCTTAAGAAACTTATCCTTAGGGTAGAGGTTTCCATGAACATACCCAAAACCAACAACCATGAGAAAAATAGCATCCTAAATGATCCATAATATTTGATAAAAAGTAGATACAACCTATAAACATGGAAAATCCTATGAAATATATTGCTAAATCATAAAAAGGGTAGCAACTTTATGTTGCAAAATTATATTGTTGCACTGAATAGGGTAACCTAAGGTTTCTTTATCATGACATATTTATGCTTTGATCTATTCTTTGGAGATCTAATGCTTGGTCTCTACATGAATATCTCATTAAGTTAATGAATGAATTCATACTTGATAGATAATTATTTGTCTCTACATACATATCTTAGCAAGGGAATCAATAGAATCACTTAAGTCTAGTGATACACAATAGTCTCGATACATGTCCCAAATCTTGGTCCAAAGTATGTATGAGCACTCAAGATCTAAAATAGAATTTATAATGTCATAATCAACATTAGAATAAATTAATTATACAATACAATTAATATAGGTATGAATCCACAAAGACTATGCAAAATATCAAGCCACTTAAGACATGTCAAGATGACCTTTCACTAAGACTCATAATTATTCTTATTTAGGATTGATGCAAAAATATGAATAAGAAAACCATGATACTCTTGTAAATAAATTTAGGCATCAATAATCAAAATGCATAGAATCTCATGAAATGAAAGCTTTTCTAGGTGAAAAAATATTTATTTTATCAAGATAAAAATGTAAAAAAGTGACAAACTAAATAAAAGATATATAAGACTAAATCTGGAAAAGTTTCATAGATAGTTGAGGAATGATTACTCAATTTTTAATATTAATGAAAATAGAAGAAATTTATGAGCTCGTGAGCCAAAAGGATCATCTAGATTCCAACCTATAGAAAAATCTAAAAAAAAACTCATATAACTATGAAGTGTTCAAAACAAGATTTTTTATGCCCATTTATTTGTGAAAATTTGATAGATGGATGAAAATTTATGGCTCTAAATAAATCTCTCATAGCAATAAAAAAATAGGGCCACCATCCTTTCCCTAGTGGTGTCACTCACTAAAAAATCCCCTTGTAAGTTGGGGAAATCTATTCACTAAAAGATCCTTAGAAGAGGGAATTAAAATAACTGAATACAAATTTAAAACAAGTGACGCAAGTGTCGAGTTCCTGCCGAGAGGTAAAAAGCATCTAGCTATGAGTGAGACAAAGTAATTAGATAGGAGATAGGAATATAAATGTATTAAATTCAGGTAGGAAAGTTTGAAATAATTTGCAATGGTGCATTAATGCGTGGAATGTTTAGGGTCCATGGGGAACATGGTCCATAAAGAGATTTGAACAATTGACATGTGTCGATGGATGCATGCAAAATTGAATTTTTGGGTATCATGTATACGTGGAATTTTTTATAGATATACCAATGAATACTTGAATTTTTATGAGTCTGTATACATTTGGAACAAGAAACATCCTTTATGATCTTATTCAGGAAGCAAAAATGTATTCTTGTTATGTTTAAATTATTAAATGCAAGCAATCTTAAATGTTTGTAATAATGCTTGTGTTACCTGTGTATGCATGCATGCATGTATACATGTATCCACGGACACAAAATGCATAGAAGAGTGAAAAGTATCCTCGGCATCTGAACAAGTCTCAAAGCATGAGGAGACTCAACTTGCATTTGCAGTATTAAATGAAAGAAAATAGTCCAGAAATAAATTACTTATGAACAATGCATAATTTTTTAAAAAAAATTTAATAAACCTTTTGGCCCATAAATTCATTAGTCATTTCAATTCCAAAAAAGTTTTGATGTAGGAATATTTCTTAAGCATCAAATATCATTTGCAAGAATTTACAAAAACATGTGACCAGACACTAAAAAATATTGCATTCTTTACATGTGTCTGCATTATTGCATATAGACACATATCTATACGCATGTGCAAATAGAGTTTACTATACCTCTTTTTTTTGCTTGTATGTCTATCTGTAAATAAAATTATGTTTAGTGTGCTAGTGTAAGGTCTATTTGTAAACTTTTCTAAGATCAATTAATCTTTTTTTTAATGTAATATGAAAGTTAGTTCTATATAAAGCTATTGGTTGTATTAGAAATAAGATTTTAATCTTGCTTATGTAATATGAAAACATATTTTTGTGTATAGTGTAAGGTCTATTTGTAAACTTTACTAAGATCAATTAATTTTTTTTTAATGTAATATGAAATTTAGTTCTATACAAAGCTATTGATTGTATTAGAAATAAGATTTTAATGTTGCTTATGTAATAAGAAAACATATTTTTGTGTATAGAACAATGTAATTATATTAAAATAAATTCTTAGATGAATCACTAGAAAGCTATTGATTTTATTATAAATAAGATTTTAATCTTGTTTATGTAATATGAATAGATATCTTTGTGTATATATATTAAAATAAAAATCATTTGCAAAGATATAAAGAACCTTATTACGTAAGATAAAATGTAGCCACACTTAAATAATTCACATGTTTATAGCACTTTGCATTGAAATTTAATGAGAGAGTAACATTTGTAACAATGATTAAGGCATGTATGTATAAATGTATGCATGTATACATGTATCGATGTGCACATAAAGTACACAAGAGTGGGAAGCATCCCCGGCATTTGAACAAGTCTGAAAGTACAATGGGACTGAACTTGCATTTGCAGTATTAAATGAAAGAAAATAGGAGAAAGAAACTACTTATTAGCAATATATATATCAAAGGGAAGCATAAAAATATGGATCCATGTAAACATGTATACATGCATGGATGTGTACATGAGTCCACGTAATTTGGTATGTAAACAAGAATCTATATATGCATGCGTGCATAAAGTTAGAAATGTCAAAAAAAAATTGCATTTGCAGTAATAAATGAAAGAAAACATGAAAGGTTAATTATTTATTAGCAATGCATATATCGAAGGAATGCATAAATATATGGATGAATGCAAACATCTATGCATGGAGCCACGTGTACATGAGCCCATGTAATTTGGTATGTAAACAAGAATCTACATATTCCTGCATGCATAAAGTTAGAAATGTCAAAAACAATTTGCATTTGAAAGATATACAAAAAACATTTATGATCGAAACAAAAGAATAATACATTATTGTTTTTTGAACAAGTGTATAAAGGATATCTAACGATGTATTTGAATGCATGTATACATGGAAATATTTGTTAAATCTGATGATACATTTTAGTCTCCAAGAAACTATGATACGTGCTCTTAGGTATCTGTAATAAACAGGATTTAGAAAAAACATTTTGAAAAGAACGCTTGAATACAACTAGATGTTATGATAGTTATTTTGAAAGCCCTCAGTGTTTAATTGCATAACCTTGATATTTTCTTCATTTTTTCCTCTGTCTCGTATGGTGTGAATTTTGTTGTGATGGATGAAGGTATATTTGAGCTATAGATAGATAAAGCTATATAAGGGTAATAAAGAAGAATGAGCTATGTAAGTGCAACAAAGAGAGGGAATTGAGAGAATGATGAGATGCAAGTAAGGTATATGAATGCATTATGAAAAGTATTTGATATGGGAAGCAAGGATGTGCGACCCTGGAAATGAGAATGAATGGAATGTAAATGGTAGGAATTTATCATTTTTGAGTTACATGCTTAAAATTAAATGCGAGAAATAAAAAATTTGAATGAGGGAGCTGGATTGAATGAAAAAGGGAATGCAACAAATTGGTGTGATGCAAGGCAATCATATAAATGGATTTTGAAATGTATTTGATTTGAGAAGAAAGGACGTGGAAGGGTGGAAATGGAAATGAATGGAATGAATAGGGTATGAAGTGATCATTTATTCGAACAAAAGGTGGAAGAATGTCTAGTTTGTTATTGGTTATGCTTTTTAAAATCATCATAGGGCTAAGTGTTTCAATACAAACACAGAAAAAAGACTCATGTCCCATTTCTCACTCTCCTTCGTACTGAACAAGGTGCCGAGATCCTTGAGGTTCCTTGAAATGTGACAAGAGAAGAATAGATATAAAAATATAATGATATTTAAGGATATTACCTTAGAATTTATATTGCAATAACTTGAATATGACCTTGAAAAATATTTGAAAACCGAAAAAATATTTAACAAATTAGAGAGATATATATTTCCTAAAATGAACTCTAAAATAACATATATGATTTTTTCTTGTCTTCATAGTGCCAATATTATTCTGTAATACCACTTGTAATGAATCAAATTGCACAATAAAACAATACAGTAATAAAAAATACTACAAATACTTGATAATAGTAAGTCACTTTCAAGAGACAAGCTCTAAAAGTCTTCAAGAACACAATTCAGAATATGATGATAATAAATTGTCTTAGAAATCACCCAAGCTAATGTAGATTTAAAATATGTAAATATATGTACATTTTGCTTTTGAGCAGCCAACATCTTATATGTAACCATTGGAATGATTAGACCGTCTGTAGTAGAAATGCAAATAGATACATCAAGATGGATCAGCATTACCAAAAACTTGTAAAAAAACACAAAATGAAAACAATTAATATGGAAGGCCATGAAACCGAAAAAATGCAAACGCTGATGCGTTATAAAACAATAAATGCATGGATAGAGAAAAACATAGAGCTATTCATAGATATATGCGTGGATGCATTGAGAGACACATGTATACAAAAAAAACATAATAACATGGACAGATGGAGAAATGAATACATGTATACATGGATCCATGCATATTTGCATATAGCTACAAATGCATATGTTACATGGAAGGATGTATTCATGCATATTTGCATATAGCTACAAATGCATATGTCTATCTTTGTGCAAATGAAAATTTGTATTGTGCTATGATAAATTCTCTAGTGCATTAGGTACTTTAAAGCGCAATTTTTTGGATGTTGCTCTTGTTCCAGGTCTGATTCTTTTCGCGGTTATAACTATTTACTGTTGTATTAGTTTCCCATTTTTTCTTCTACAAATGAATGAATATGTAAACAAATAATCATATATAATAGTTTTTCTTTGATGAGTTTTGTCAAACAGTTCACCTGTTTTCTGTATGCTCCCATTGTTTGCATTTATGCCTATGGGGACAATAATCACGACTTTTAACAAAATCCCTCTATGCTTTATGCTTTGATGACAACGGAAAAGCTCAAAGCAACACACTGTCGACTTATTCTTTGAAAGCATAGCTGAAGGTACATAATTCATTGATGCAAAATTACTGAATGGCATCTGACTAAAGAGGAGGCTGTTTGGATTTCTAATTAGTCTTTGAATATATAACAATTAAAGGAGAGAAATAAGTATAATTATCCTTGGGCACATTTCACATTAACGAGCTACTTGATACATGTATCCATAGATACATGGATGTGGACATCTATCATGGTATCCATAGATGCGTAGATACATGTATCTATGAATAGATGTATCCATAGATACATCGACACATATATGGATAGATGCCTATATACATATGCACATAGAAGCACAGATACATATATGCATGGATGCATCTATAGGTAGAAGAATACATAGAAACATAGTTGCATGGATAGATAGATGGATGCATAGTTGGATACATAAATGCTTAAATATGCATGTATGGAAATATTCATGGATTGCATATGAAGTTGCATAGATACACATATCCATGGGTGCATGTATACATAGATGCATGTATTGCAGTACACATGGATGCATGTATATGTGTATACATAGATGCATGTATTGCAGTACACATGGATGCATGTATATGTGTATCTCTGGGCAAGATGCATGGATGCATGTAAATAGAAGAATTTTGTCAAATGCCATAGCTATGTCCTCATAGGCACATATGCAAAAAATGGAAGCATACAAAAGGCAAGTGAAGTGTTTGACAAAAACTCATGGAATAAATGTGGATGCATGAAATGTTGTTCGAAAGGGACTATGTAAAAACCCTTTTGTCTATTTTGTTGACTGCATCGGAGCCCTGTAAAGACTATATATCTTCAATTGTTGTAGAGTTGTGCCATAGAGAGAGCTTTAGAACCAATGTGTTAGTAACCTGTGCTGTAATGAGAAGTTTGGAACAATGTAAACCTAAATTCTACAATTGTAGCAAATTTTTCAAGAAAAGAGTATAGGGTGAGTTTCTAGAATGAACCTTTTTCTTTGTTCACAATTGCGAAATGCAAGTAGGGTTTCATAGTGCTTTAAGGCATTCTTATAGTTTGATTATAAATTGATATTTTAAACTACTTTTAGTATTATCTATTCAAATTTATTGTTGAAATGAGAAGGTTTCATCTTTGTTTGATAGGAATTACGTAGAAACCCTCTTGTCCATTTTACTTCATGCATGTGAGCCCTGTAAAGTTTGTATATTTTTGATTGCTGCAAAGCGGTCCCATAAAGAGAGCTTTGGAACCAAAATTATGTCAACGTGTGCGATAATGAGAGTTTTCTCCTTGAACCTTGTTATATATTCAAAGACTAATTAGCAATCCAAATAGCGTCCCCTTTAGTCAGATGCCATTCAATGCATTGAGTTTGTATCAATGAATTATGTACCTTCAGCCACTAGTTCTAATCAAAGTATGCATATGGATTCAGAATCAAAAGCTCTTTCTTGTGAACCCATTTTTAATTTTCCTATGCATTTGCCCATAATGCTTTTTAACTGGGAGCATCGTCCAATCACATTTCAGCATATAACATATTACTTCTTTTTTTGTATAGTTTGAATTTGGAGAGCTAATTTTAATATTGGAAGATTAGCATTTATCTATTTTTCTATTCATCCGAGTGGCTTTATAAATCATTTTTGTTTTAAAAATTTAGGAAAATGTGAATGCATAAAATGATTAAATAAATTTAAGCAAAGGCATAGTGTAAAAGTTGGTAGCTAGAGGTATGCAATCCATGAATGCAGATTCAATGCATTAAAATATCAGGAAAATGCGAGTGCAATGGATGAATGCAAATTAAATGCATTAAATGGCATCTGGCTGGAGGTGAATGCACTGGAATGGCTTGATGGCCACACATGGGCAGGGTACTTTGGTCATTTAATACAGAGATAAGCCACTTGCTATGCATCCCTATTACTTTATGTGTGTTGTTTTTGTGTTCTATAAGCCTGTGTTCTATAAACCTAAAGTCTGCAATTGCTTTGAGCTTTTTTGCTATGATGAAAGCATAAAGAATAAAGGAATTTTGTGAATTTTTATAGTTAATGTGCTCATACGCACATATGCAAAATATGGAAGCATACACAAGGGAATCAAATTGTTTGAAAAAACTCCTCAAAGAAATGTGGTCCCGTGGAATGCAATAAGTGTTCATAATGGACACTTTGGTTTTTACATGTTAACTTTGTCACATAATGCAATTTGACATGAAGAATGTTGAAGCCGTGACATGAAAAATACAACTATTTAACACTGAACTCTATGCCTATAATAATTATTGCAAAAGCTCTAAATGCCATAGATGAAATAATATCAATAAAATTTTAGTTTCTGCTTTCTTGAAATGCAATGAAAAAACTGCTATAAAGGCATAACACAAGGTTGTGTGACATATTGTCACTCCTGTTTCTAATTTCTTTGGACATGAATGCTTTACACATTTGATTGCAATAGTAACATGTCTACGAAAATGGAACAATAAAGATCATAAATAAGTAGTTTTAAGTCTGAGTATATATGTAGCTTGAAACATATAAGCTCAACTTGGCATTAATGAAAACAACTGTTGTCTATGGTGAAAGAGACAATTAGTGTTCCTATATGCAATATCCATAGAACAGAATAAATTGCTAGAAGGCTAGAGTGGCACATCCATAAATGCATGGACGCATGTATAAGCAATTGCATACAGGTATACGTAGAAGCCTAGATGAATACATGCATACATGAAAATGTGCATATGTGCATATGGACATAGAGGCATATATACATGTAAATATGCATATATGCAGTGAAAGCAACAAATGGATTTCTCTATACAGGGATGTACTTTATACATTAGAATGCGTGATGGAAAAGTGACTATAAAGTAGAATGCATAAAAGTAGTGTTGATACTTGGTTGCATTAATAGCATAAAATGAAAAAATCCATAGGAAAATAACTATTTATTGCCTCAAGTAACTTGTTTATGGGTCTAGAGTGTGCAACCATAACAACTTCTACTCAGTGACCATAAACTCTTGAAAACATAACAAATAGAGAACAAATATTGGAAAAGCTAGAAACGACATAATACAAAAAGAAACATTTAAAACTATATAGTTTGAATGGAATTATGCATGGAGGGCTAATAATTATTGAAAATATATGTCAGATGTACATAGACAACCACTGTCTTCGTAGATGCAAAAACAAAATTAGATTTTCAGATGTCCATATTCGAGAAGACTTTAACATAGTAACCTATAAAAGTGTCTAAATTTATAATAGCAATAGAGTATTTTAAAACCAAAGATGTCTTTAACATGTCAAAACCAGTGAAATGTCTTAGAGCATGGAAAGGTGAAAAAGTTAAAGTCTGAACAATGTAAATTTGTACTCCTATATTCCTAGTTTCCTATAAAGCCAAGAAAATGCTACGCATTAGAAACATAGTTTGTATGGATGGTGATTTGAGGCGCTGGTTCACAAGAGAAAAAGATTACATATGAATGAATTTCTTACCTTTTGGTGATGTTTCCTATCTATTTTCCAATGCAAATGGCTTCAACAATGACATTGTTTTGGTCAAGGCTAAAATGTCCTTCAGCGCTGAAGTCCCGTAGGATGAATATCACTACTGACTTGTCCTTGATATAGTCTTCATAGCTAAGGTTTTGTAGTTTGGGCAATAGACAGTGCATGGTGACCTGGTCAATTGAAGACTAAATTGTTTGATTGTCATAAGTTGTAATGATAGTTTTAAGTTGCAAACAGAATGTATATTTGACTTGTTGGTTGCACTGTTTGCAGTGAGCAATTTTTTTTTGGAGTGTGCCATAGCCAGCGAATTTGCATTTGCATTTTGGACAGCATGCATGAAATGGATTGGAAAATGCATTTGCTGCTTTTAGAGTACCAGAAACCTATAGAATATGGTTCTAAATTGTTAGAGGAAACAAAAAATACAGGTTCGGATGTGATAGTTCAAAAAAAAATGAATGTCGTTACCTTAAAATTTGAGTGTAGTAGGTTGTTGAGTTTTTCCAAGCTTCTTTTGTCATTCAAGTTATAGATGAATGTTGACCGACATGTGTGAAATGTGTTCTTTTGATCTGTTTTTCTTACAATATTCTTGAAAAGCATTGCAGGTGTTTTATTTGTATGCAACTGGTCTTTGATTGTAAAGTATTATTGCTCATATGTTGACCATAATAGCACCTACGATTCAATGAGAGAATTAGATTTTGTTATGGAAATTGTTATAGAGACCATTGTGGAACGAGAAACAACAGGGAAAAGTTTTGTAGACCGAAATACCTGTGCTCTGTCTATGTCACTGTGGCCATCTTTAATGTCAACTTCAAATTGGGTACCCATTTTCTTGGCACCAACTACTAGCATAGCTATTATGCCAGCTGGGTACTCATTTATAGTTGTTAGCAGCTGGCTGATAGTTGTACTTGGAATAAATTTGTACTCTTGACAGAGGCGTGAGATGTTTTCAGTGGTGCTTATGTCTATTAAAATCAAAATGCAATCACAGTCACCTCTGTCATAATCTGTCCTAGGTGCAACTTGGAAATCTAGGATTGAGATAGTTGACCCCAGGACTATTTTAGGCTCATGTTTATACACAAGGTTTCCACTAACATTTAACATGATTGTCATTTCTGCTTTGTGATCTATTAAATCAGCACGCAGCATTTCTCGTGTTTTGTTGGCCTTATCCAATGTTTCTTTGTAGACAACACACACATCACCTTGGAAGGTGTCTCCAACTCTTTTTGCATTTAGTTGTTCAATTGAAACAATCTTAGGTTTCTTGACTCTTGTCCTACAACGAACAAGGATAATGTAAATTGAATGCTAATTTAATATTAGCAAGCTAGGAAAATGGCGGTACAATGAAGAACCAAGCACTTTACCATTGTGCTGAGTCTTCTTGTGCAATTTGTACTTGTTTTTCCTGTCTTTTTGATACATCTTTTGGCGTCCTGCAAAGAATTGGAACAATGTTATTTGAATATTTGTGATTTGGCCGAATGAGTATGAAGGAATAATACTATGAGTGCTTTACCGTTGTTTTGATTCTTCTTGCGTGGTTTGTATTTGCTTTGACTGTCTTTTAGTTTCATCCATAGATCTCCTACAAATAATGGATATAGCATTGAAAAAGGCATTGCAAAGCATAAAAGTGATATAAGGCTATAAGTTCTATAAAGTTGAATTTGTCTGCTGGGCAATATGCAATTTTAGGAAAATTGGATTGTGATCAATCCAATATGCTTCTAATTTATAGATAGAGCATATATTTGTAGTCGTGTTGGACCAAATGTGATCAATGACTGACTTGCCCATGCTGTGTTGTTGGTCCAACATAAGTTGTATATTGTTCTGCTGCATATAACTGTGAAGTAATTTTTTGCTTCTGCTTTCAGAAAACATGTTCACATTAAAATTGCCTAAATTGTACAACATGTTTTCTGAATTTGTGGATGCAATAATTATTTGCAAGATTGCGATTACTTCGTTTATGGTAGTTGCAGGTCTTGCATAAATATTACAAACATTGAGTTCATTGTTAGATAGCATTACTGTTGATGTGATGGCTTCAATATTTGATGTTTCATGTTGTTTTGATTTTGAAAGGAATAGATGTTTCCTAGTTAAAGTTGTTATTCCTGGTATGTTATGCACAAAAAAGCTATCAAAATACTGCAGCAAGATATTTAGCTCAAAGGAATGCATATGTGTTTCTTGGAGACACACGATATCAGATTGCATTATGCCATAGTCATTGACAATGTCTTCTACATGTGCTTTCAAGCTATGAGTGTTCAATGTACATAGGAGCAAATGTGATTTGTTTTCTGAACATGTGCTTTGGTTATCAAATTGGCATTGTGCACATGTCTGGAGACGAGACATTTCTAGTTGTATTTTGTTTTTAACTTTAAAGTTTTTTGTAGTTAAAGGTTGTAACAAAAATAATGATTCTACTAATTTTGTTCATGATAGAGCTGTATAGGTTAGCCCATGTTGTCTAATGCCTGTGGGATCAAAAGCCAAGGCCTCCATTGTTAATCCTTGGGATCAATGTATGGTTCATGCACATGCTACTTGTATTGGGAATTGTTTTCTAATTGTAATTTGCTTGTTTGTTGTTATTTTATGGATTGGCATAGCAATGCTTTGTATAGGCACCCAGTCTTTGTCAATGATAGTAGAATAGCATTGTGCTAGTTTTGTGGGTTGATAATGTCTGATTGGTGGGTCATTAAATTTAATCCAGACAATATCAATATTGTTTTGTGCTATATATGCTTTAAAAATTCCATCTGAACCGTTGACGAGGCCATCTTGAACATTGTAGTTGCCTGCATAGAGTTCAACAAGAATGTTTGGTTTTAAGCATATTTGTAATGGAAGTGTCGTTGTGTGATTGTATACTCGTATTGCATTAAGGTCCTCCTCAAGTTCATCTATTGCATCTGGCACTATCATTTGGGTTGGAATGATTGATAGCATTTTGTTGTTATGTGCTTGAACATCAATTCTCCTATAGAAAAGGTGCGGAAGCAATGGATCAAATGGTACAGGATGAAAGCAAATTTTGTTAAGATAGTCTATTTCATGAGTTGTCTGAATGCCTACTCGTAGTCTATTAAGGATTGAAATAAATATTTCATCTTTTTGTCTCATGGTAGTCACCAATGAATAGCACTTTATATGGTCTTTCCAGAAACTATAAGGAATTAATTCAATTGGAGTAGGCCTATTTTCAAAAACCACAGAGTCAAGGACAGGTTGTGCCTGGTAAAGGTCACCACAAAGTATTGTATCAAGGTTTCCAAAGTATTTTGTAGGCATTTGCATTATGTCTCGTAGTCTTCTATCAATATACCATAGGAATGTTGAGCCAACTAGTGATATCTTGTCTATAAGAAGTATGCGCAATTGATCATAGTGCTTTGACATAGTGTCAAGCACTTCAGTGTTCAGTGGCAGGAATTCTAATGTGTTAAAAGGTATGTGAAATGTTGACTATAATGTGAATCCCCCTATGTTATATGCTGCTTTACCTATATATGCAGTTAATAAGCCCTTGGGTTTGTCTAGATTATTGTCAATAGAATTGCTATACATGTGAATGAGAGCTTGGTAGATGGCCTTTGTTGTAAAAGTATTTCCTGTTCCAGCTCCCCCAGTCAAAAACAAGTGCAATGGATTTTGTGGATTTTTCATCTTTTTTATGAGAACATCTTTAACAATTGCTTGTTGTTCTTTATTTAACATTCATCTTAACTTGTAGTATTCATTGTTATCTATAATATGTGGGTGCTTTGCAATTTCAAATCCATTGGAATGCATGGTATTTGGGTTAGAACGACCCATGTTTGGAAGGTCTGTTTGTATGTCATATAGTTCTTTCTAGCAAAGCTTTGCTTGCATTGCTAGGTCAATGAGCTTTTCATCTTCAAGAGATTGAAGATCATTTATAGCTTTGTCAATGTCACCCCATGCAGAGTTTGTGTTGTGGATGAACTTTGCACTATTTGTTTGAATGGTTTGTCCATGGTACATGTATGCATGTTCCCAAGAATCAAAGTTTTGTTTGAGTGTATGCTCATTAATGGTAAATGGAACATAGAGAACCAATTGCTCTCTACAATGATTCTCTATATCAAAGTGTTTGTTGAAATTGATAAACCATACCACATTTAGTTTGGCCTTTGGTTCAATTGTAGCACCGTATTTGTTGTATCTAGAAACAAATTTTGCAAGACATATGTCCACCATTGTTTCAGGATGTTTCAAATAGTAGTCTATAATAGATTTCGCAAGAATGTTTTCTAATTCGTCTGGCTCATTGCTCAATTGTTTAACAGATTTTAGTATAAATGTGTGATCATTGTCAGATCGTGTATCAATGAATATACATTTTCTTGAACTATAGTTTAATGGTAGTGACAAAAAAATATGTGCAGCTTGTTGTGATGACATTTGTTGCAAGTTAAGCATGGCATTTCCAAGTTTACTCACCATTTGTATTGCATCAATATTGTCTTTCCTGTGGTCTATACGTATTCTTTTGAATGCATATGTCATTGACTTGTCTACTTTTGCAATATATGAGGTACAATACATTGCAGCAACATATGCATTGAGGACAAACTGTGCATCTGTATTAGCCTTCCAAAGATCTGTAATTTTCCTTGAAAAACTATTTTTCCATATTTGTGATGGTTTTCTTTGTAAAAAAGGTGTGGGCCTGTTTAATGTTGAGCTCAAAGCTTCAATGTATTCATTGTCAGTTAATTTTATTTCTTTCAAGAACATTTGAAAAGTGAATATTTCTTCATAGTTTGCTTTTTGGAGTTTTGCAAAGATGTCACTGGCATTTGCAGTTATTGCTTCAGTCTTTTGGAGTATTGGTAAAAGTATAGTTGACTTTTGCATTGGTGGAAAAGGAAAATTGTATCTACAAAGTCATTTTCTTGATCTCTTGCATTTCTTTGTATGATGATGTTTGTGTAGCATTGCTAAAGCAGGTTCCAAATTTTCGGTGTCACAAGTAATATACTTATCAACAAAAGCTATGATGTCTGCATTGTTATCTTCTGTGTAGATTGGTGCATTTTTAACCCATATGAGAAAATGATCATGTTCATTTCCTCGATTTTGGAACTCAGTGACTAAGAAGTAATCAATGACATTTCCAAAGAAAGAGTCATTTGTAAGTACCATTTTTTTTATTGCATTTATTCTATGTTTATAGTAATGTGCACAAGTGATAGGGTCTTTCTTGATTAGTTCAAATTTGTCAATGTGTGTTGGGCCATTAGATTCTTGACAGTTTTGTGTTGATTGGTGTAGATTGTGCAGCTCTTGTAATGTTTGAATTAGTGGATCCCAATTTTGCTCAGCACTAGTGAAAGTGATGAAAAATGTCAGTGGTCCTAGTTGTCGAATCATAGCAAATACATTTTTCTTAAGTTGTTGTGAATAGTCTGGAGAGATTCTTATTCTTTTGAAATCAACATATCCAATATCTGATTTAAGAATTTTTTTAGATTTGGTTTGTGTTTAACATCTTTTGCAAATAGCTTTCATCCTTTTAACTAGCCTTTTCAGATTCTTATTGTCGTTGTAGATAGTACTTGTTGTATTAGTACCTTATTGAAAAAAATGTTTGTTGTATGATATGCAAATTGTCTTTGTGACTGTAAGAGCTCCCAACGTATTATTTTCTGATATGTAAAGTTTTTTACAATGTCATTATCACATGGTTTGCCAAAGAATAAAGTTGGGAAATTCATTTCTTCAGCATACATGTCCTTAAATATTCCAATTGGATGCTTGTCCTCTATAGGTGCAATTTCAATAATCTTGTCTTCCATGTTATGGATACTTCTAGACTCAGTAAATCCATGTATCAATGTTTCTGATGGGTTTTCATTTTCCATTTCACTATCTGATTCTATTTCACTTGTATTTTGTGCACTATTGTCTTCGTTTTCTTGAGTGCATTGGAGAACTTCTTGCCAATCTTGGTTTATGTGGACTTTGTGCATTTTGTATAATGGTGTCCTTGTTAATTGAGTCAAAGCTTGCATGATGACATTTGGGCGCACCATGCCTTTTTGAAATGTATTTTTGTATTGTAAGCGCCTTTTCAATGAAACAACAATTGTTTGTGTGTTGTTAATTGATTGTGGTAATGCTCTTTGTACAATGTTCATGTCAACAGGAACATTTATAATAGAACCTATTAGGCCTATTTGAAACCTTTTGAACCTTAGTTCCCAAATTTTTGCAAATGAAATTCTAAGTGAGACAAGTTGTTCTTCTAACTGAGTTAAATTTTGCACATAGCACAATGGTCTATTAGTTCTTATTTTCTGTGGGGTAGCATACTTTGGAATAGTGGACTGTTTTAATGCAAAGTAGCATACATGGCATATGAAATCTGTGAATGGTAAGGAATCTAATTGTAGTAGCTTATAGTATAGTTCTTTTTGTTTTTCTTTGAATGTCCTGATGTCCTTGTGGAAACAGAGCACTTGGAAAATTGCACATGGGTATTTTGGTGTATCTTGTATTGCTATTTTATAAATTTCTATTGGTGACAATGTTTTTGTTTTCTTTGGACTGGTAGGCATACTTTCTTTTTGTTTTTCTTTTCTAATCAAGTTCTTCAGGTGATTAAGTCTTATTGTTGATTTATGTTTAAAATTGTTTGTTGTGACAAATGGTATCAAATTCTTCTTGTTTTTTGGCAAAGCGTGTGTCTTGTTCAAGTAAGTAATTTTGTATTGTGGATGACTTTTGATCGACTTTTTAAGTTGGAGTAAGCTTCTTGAGCATTGGCGAGTTAGATTTTGGGATTTGATTCTTAGAGTAGGCTCAAAATGTCCAGCCAGAGGGTTGGTATCATGGAACAGTATAGAGACTAATTCTGTATATCCAGAATCATTGAAATCTAAGTATTTTCTTGATGTTGTCAATGACCAGAGGCTTATTTGTATTTTCAACCATTTGGATATCTAGTGAATGCAGAACAAGTCACCCCACAATCCACATTCACTATGGTTTGTGCATGGTCTTGCAGACAATCGCATTTTGCAGAAGTATGTTTCTTGGTCATGTACTTTGTGCAATGTATATAAAGTATTAGGATTTAGTTTAGTGTTATATGATTTAATTGCTTCTTTGTCCTTATTTTGAAGACAAGTTAGGAAATGATCTATAGCTCCATTTCGTAATTGAGTTGAGGTGTACTGATTGTTAAGTAGTACTTGAAGCAAGTCAAACAAACAATCGCCAGCATTGTATGCAAATGTACTTAATCTACAAAGGCCTTCAGCCCTAAGGGCATTGTCAATGTTTGATATCCGAGGGTACTTTGTGCACAGTTTTTTAATTTCATGAGAACCTATGGGCTGTTTTGAAATTACGTTTTTTTTTTCAATGTTTAACAATGGTTCGAAGTGTCCACTTAAAGAATTGATGTCATGAAATAGTATAGAGACTGATTCTGCGTAGTCAGAAGTATTGAACTGTAAGTACCTTCTTCTTGTTGTTCTTGACCAAAGGAATATTTGTATATTCAACCATTTGGATATCCAATGAATGCAAAATAAGTCACCCCACAATCCACTTTCAGTGCAATCTGCCTGTGGCTTTGCAGATAATCACATTCTGCAAAAATATGTTTGCGGATCATGTACTTTGTGCAATGTATATAGAGTATCAGGATCTAGTTCATAGTTGTATGATTTTATTGCTTCTTTGTCCTTGTTTTGAAAGCAAATCAAGAAGTAATCTATAGCTCTATTTCGTAGTTGAATTGATGTGTAGCAATTGTTAAGCAGTAGCTGTAATGAGTCAAACAAACAATCACCAACATTGTATGTAAAAGTACTTAATCTGCAAATCCCCTCACTCTTAAGTGCATAGTCAATGTTTGATATTTGGGGGCGCTTTGTCAATTCATAGGTGTCAACGTCTATCATTTTCTTTGTTTCTTTCATATCCTAATGTGTTTGAGAATGGCAGATGTCATGTATGAATAGTATCAAATGCTATCATCTAGATTACAAAATCTATAGTTTTATCCTATGTTGCCTATGTGCTTTTACTCAATAGCATTCTATAGTATTAATCATGTTCTCGAGCATCTTGGAAGATAATAATGTCTATATATGTTGGAAAATGGATCTTGAGTAGTAGCAGAAGCCTACGTGACATATTATATAGTAAACAATTTTTTAGAAGCACAATTGGAAAAGGGTATGTGCAGGATCATGGTGCACCAAAAAGTGGCAATATTTGTAGGGTATGTGGCTGACGACTTTTTTTCACCCAAAATTAATGAAACGAAAAGGGTTTTTAGAGAAGATTTTCAGCTTTCCAAAAATATAAATTATGATTTAATTTGAATTTAATAAATAATTATTATTCATTTTCTATTAGAATTATGACTAAAGTCCTGATCAATAGGCTGATTGAAAAACATCTATAACTTTCAAACGGTATTATATTTTTTGAATCCAAAACATGTGTCACATTCTATGCTTCACATACTATAGGATTAAAATAAGAAAAATTAAATTTCATAAATTTTTGACCAAGTTAAGGTGGTCGAGACAGAGAGTTTTATATTTTTAAAAGTTGTAATAAAAATTCATAATTAATTATTTACTTGGAAAAAAATTACAAAAAATATGCATCACATCCGGACATGAGTCCTCTACTTATATATAAAATATTACAAAAAAATATTATCATTTTATTATGGTTAGGGTGGTCAGACGGACACCTACTTCTTATTTTTCCTGAAATTTAAGTACTACATTGAAATTTCAAATTTTCACCAAATAGATTTTATTTATTTTTAAATAAACCTAGTATTTTAGAAACTAGATTCAATTTTCTACAAATTCTATTGTTACATATTTTTGAAATAATATAGATAACTTATTCAAATATTTACGTCAAGTTTCCTAACACTGATTTTTCTGAATTTTTTGCCACTTAAGGGCTTGTTTGGCATACCATGATCCTGCACATACCCAAAATAGTATTAATTCTTCAACCTAACCTTGTCATCCACTATCCCCCACCAAGATTGTATGTACTTATTCCTATTACATTGACAAATTGGATAAATGAGTACAATGCATGATGTATACTCTCAATGCCACAAACACAAAACAATATTTTTAGGTAGCTTTGTTTACATGCAAGAAATGGTGGATAAGAATCTTTTTTGCTCACATTGTCAATCTGAGGCTATGGTCTTCAAATGTTTTGTGTAATTGGATTCCTTTGTCTCTATGTACTTCTAAGTGACTGATTTTCTCAAAGAGAAAATGATTTTAAAAGCTATTCACATAAACATGAATTAAGTGGCATGTAGGGAATAGTTTCATAAATCATTTCTGTTTTTAAAAATTCAGGGAAATGCAAAGTCATTGATTGATCAAAGAAGATCTACGGCTTTTCTTTTTTGTGGCAATAGCTTTTAAAATCATTTGAGTTTTAAAAATTTGAGGAAAATGCAAAGGCATAGATCCATTGAGCAAAAGCGAAGGCATAGATTGATTAAATAATTAAAAAAAAGAGATTAAAACTCACAGGTGCAAGCACACAGTGCATAAATGCAAAGTAAATGCATTAAATTACGTGTGGCTGGATGGGAAACTGCTGGAATGGCTTGGTGGACATGTATAGCTTGGCTGCTTTGTTCATTTGTTATAGGCTTAAGTCACTTGTTAAGCATGACTATTACTTTGCAGAAATTGTTTTTCTATTCTACAAGTCTTTGTTCTAGAGGACTTTACAGTGATTGAGCAGACTTTGTTATATTTACAGTTTCCAGAACTAGAAACGAGTTACTTGAGGCAATAAATAGTTTCTTTTGTCAGTTTTCTCTTACTGTAGAGGTTTATAGCACACAATGAAATTGGCAATGTGAGCAAAAAAAAATTGTGGTTAATGTCATTTTGCATGTAAACAAGACCATGGAAAAATATTGTGTCATGTCTATGAGTAACGTAGTACATCATTCATTGTACTCATGTGCCATGTCAGCTTTTGAAATTAACTTTGTGGTCTTTTTTTACAATACAAGAAGATTAAACACACGTTCACTTGCATAGTGCATAGCAACTTGCCACATATATAAGTAGTCTGAAGAACAAAAATTCCTTAAATGCATATAGGTAAAAGCCAGTTGACATAAAACAAAGACTTATGACTTTATAGCCTATTTGAAACTGTAAAAAGGATTTAAAATTTGCATTCTAGTAGTTCATTCTATTCTATGGATATTGTATAGAGGAAGTATAACTAGTTAACACATAAGCAAAACTTGTTCTATTTTCCGAAGACAAATTACTATTGCAATTGTGGAAAATGCATTTTCCTGTTCCTATATGTGCAAGTAGCCTTTTAAATCATTTGTGTTCAAAGAAATGAGGAATACAAGATGACAAAATGAAAACATGAAAAAGAACTTTATGCACTCATTATATTGAAGAAATTTCAATTGCATTTCAAGAAAAGCAGAAAGACAATTTAGAGAGCTGACCTTACAATTTTCTATTGAATGATCAAGTATACTTGTAGCAATGAACAAATTCTGGCTGTTATTATAAGGTATGTGCAGGATCATGATGGGCCAAAAAGTGGCAATATGATGGGTGTGTGGCTGACGACTTTTTTTTTACCCAAAATTGATGAAACGAAAAGGGTTTTTAAAGGAGATTCTCAGCTTTCCACCAATATAAATTATGCTATACTTTTAATTAAATAAATAATTATTATTTATTTTCTATTTGAATTACAACTAAAGTCCTGATTGATAGGCTGATTGAAAAACACCTATAGCTTTCAAACGGTATCACATTGTTTTAATTTGAAACATGCGTCACATTCTATGCTTTGCATACTATAGGATTAAAAAAATAAAAAATGAATTTCATGAAGTTTTTACCAAGTTAAGGTGGTTAGACATACAAGTTTTTATTTTTTTAAAAATTGTAATAAAAAAATCATAATTAATTATTTACTTGGAAAAAAATTACAAAAAAATCTCCATCACATCTAGACATGAGTCCTCTACTTATATCAAAAAATTTATAAAAAAATATTATCATTTTATTGTGGTTAGGGTGGTTAGATAGACACATACTTCTTATTTTTTCCCTAAAATTTAAGTACTACTGCATTTAAATTTTAAAGTTTCACCAAATAGATTTTTTATTTTTCTAAATAAACCTAGTAGTTTAGAAACTAAATTCAATTTTCTATAGATTCTATTCTTACATATTTTTGAAATAATATAGATAACTTATTCAAATTTTTATGTCAAGTTGCCTAACTCTGATTTTTCTAAATTTTTTGCCACTTAATGGCCTGTTTTTTCCATGATGATCCTGCACATACCCTATAGGCACAAGTATTTTTTCCTAGTACAATGACAAAATTGAGAAGTGAGCAAACTGTAAAAACATATACTATTTCATCTACAACCATGGGAAATTTTCCTAGAAGCACATATTTGGAAAACTCTGCATTGTTTTTTTCAAAAAAAAAAAAGAAGGTTAATATGCTAACCTCACATTGCAGTTTGTGCATGATTGTTTAAATACAGTTGAAAGCACCGATCCCTGTCACAAGGACAATTTAGACAAATGAGTACAGTGAGTGACATATACTATGTTATTCATAAAAACAAAACAGAATTCTCATGTAGATTCATTTCGATGAGAAAGAACCTAAGTAAGAACTTTTGTTTCTTATAATGCAAATTGCATTTTATAATTTTTAAATACTTATTGTTATTTGTGTACCCTATAATATAGAATTTTTTTTGCATTTGCATGCATTAGTGTAATTATGTTATTGCAATGGTGGCATAAGCTCTTTAAGAGCAATCAATGGAATAGATGCCATATTTGCTTAAGCGTCTGAAGAAGTGTAAATAGGCCATGGCAAGCTATCAATACTAAGCCAAAAAACAACATAGACCTATGCTACCACTGTTAAGTTTTGATAAAAAAAAAATCTAACTACTATTTAATGCTAGACCAGCTATCACTTAATAGTCAAAGCCAAATAAATATTGATTTTCTAACTAAATGGGGTCATTTTTTTTCCATTTGCATAAGTTTATTTTGTACCATTATGTAGCACTTACTATTACTTATGCAATGAAGCCACATGCAAGTACAATTCATAACTCATGGCATTTAGATACACTCAAGGAGAAATACAAACCAAGTTTGTTCGCATCATGATAAGAAAGATGATGACATACATCCAATTAATGTATGCCAGAACATCTTATTCAATGAGGATGATTTGGATAGGGACGTTACAAATGACAATCCTTATTTGTGTGTGAGTAATCCTCTTTTTCAAGACTTCTCAAGGAAATTGCATGCGAATACTATCAGTGAATAGGTGGAATTAGATTTATTAATTGACTTTCATTGATGGGTCAAATGTGCACAAGAATAGTTATAATTATTTCTTTCTTTTTATTACTATGTATGTAAATACTATTTAGTAGTTACCTAATTAATTAGATATCAAATGATAGAAGGGAAAAGAAGATTAATTAATTAAGATAATTTGATTCATTAATTAATAAGGTGAATTATCATGTAAAAGTACATAGATTAGAAGTTTGGAAAAAATCCTCTTTCCTTTATGCTTTAATGACAACGAGAAAGCTGAAAGCAATTGTGGAGTTTAGGCCTATATCTATAAACTGCATTTTCCTGACAGCCTGCAAAGCCTTCTCAACACATTGTCCACATATTTTTTCAAAAGGTCCCATTATGGCACATGCTAACAGCACAGTGGCTCTAAAGTTTGCACTATGGAATAGTGATGCAGTAATTGAAGATATGTAATCTTTAGAGGACTCATAAGCACCAAGTTATCGTTAAGCTTCCATATTGTACATTGGAGAAAACACAATTGTTCATCCGAGGAACTAGTCTATGAAGATTAGCGTAGGCTGAGCACTGTGAAACCCAATCTGCCTATGGACTCTTAAATAAAAGAAAACTGATGAAAATAACTATTTATTGCCTAAAGTAACTTGTCTACAAGTGTCCTTTTTGGAACCATGACAACCTTTGCCCTGTCACTGTAAACTCTCTCCTAGAGAAGACATATAGACACACACATATATATACATATGTATATATATGTACAGATACATCCATGTAGACACACATAAATGCATGTATGGACGTAAACATATATGCATGCATGCATATACACATAGATGCATCTATACACACATACATATATGCATAAATACACACATGCATAGATATATCCAGAGACATATGCATACATGCATATATGCATCTACAAATGTTTACATAGATATACACATAGATAAATGCATATATACATAGAGATATGCATACATACATACATGCACCAACACATCAGGCACAAAGTGATAGTGATAGTCCAACTAAAGCACTATGAAACATAGCTTCATTATGCACTTAAAATAAGAAACTGTAGAAAATAACAGATTATCACCTCAAGTATCTCATAGCTGGTTCTGGACTCTGTAACTATAACATCTCCTGCTCATTGGCTACAAACTCTTCCTCAGAACATGCACTTACAGAACACAAAAACAACACACGCAAAGTAATAGAGATGCATAGCAAGTGGCTTAACTCTATATTAAATGACCAAAGTACCCTGGCCACGCGTGGCCACCAAGCCATTCCAGTGCATTCGCCTCGAGCCAGATGCCATTTAATGCATTTAATTTGTATTCATGCAGTACATACGTCTACTCACCAGTTTTATAAACTATGCCTTTGCTTAAATTTATTTAATCAATTTATGCGCTCTCATTTTCCTGATATTTTAATGCATTTAATCTATATTCATGGATTACGTACCTCTAGCCACCAGTTTTCAAACTATGCCTTTGCTTAAATTTATTTAATCAATCTATGCATTCACATTTTCCCAAATTTTCAAAACAAAAATGATTTATAAAGCTACTCAGACAAATAGGGAAATAGATAAATGCTAATTTTTGAATATAAACAATAGCTCTCCAAATTCAAACTATACAAAAAAATAAGTAATATGTTAAATGCCAAAATGTGATTGCCCAATGTTGCCAGTTAAAAGCATTCCAACCGAATGCATGTGTATTATTGCCTTGACGCTAGGAACCAATAAAATTCAGACTATACAAAACATTTTATCCAAGTGAGTGCTATTAGGTTTGTTATCTTCAATTTCAAACTCCTTTGACTTTAATGCATTTTCTTTGATGGTAGGATATGGAGATTCTTTTTTATTGAGAGTTTAGAACAATATGACAAATCTTTTGATATAGTGTGTTTAGCACATTGCAACAGCAAATAGATACAAAGACTTTGGAAGCCTTCTTTTAGAGTTTGGAGTAGAAGTAAACAGCATAGGTACCCTTGAATACTTGTTTGTGTTCTCATTCTACTAGAGCATTGTAGAGTTCTAAATGTTGTTTTTAGTTGCTTGTTATTTAGTATGCTGTAAAAGTGAGCTAAAAAAACTGAAAAATCATAATGAATTAGAAAGCTCAAGAATCTATTGTTTTTCCTGTTTTCTAAATTCCTGATTGTTTCATTTAACAAAATAAAGTTCTTGACCAGATTCTGCTAAACTAAAACAAATGGAGGAGGAAGTGTGTCTCTGTCAGAAGCAGTTCTTGGGTCATATGAATTGATAGCAAAATTACTAGATATCCTATTGTACGTGTATTTTGCAAAAGTAATCTGATAAAAAATCAATGTTCATAAAAGCTTTTTAACAAATTATTGGAGTTTAAACTATTACTTGTTTATGCTACATGTCATTGTATTTCATAGCTTATGTTTCCTATGCATTCCTTGTTTCCAATTCTTGGACCTTGTCTATATTTCCACATTGTGTATATATGTCTATGATAGCATTTTTAACTGTTATATCTACCTATAAGCCAATACATAGCTGCAAGGGCTAAATAAGTGTGGGAAATATTATAGAGACAAAATTATTTCAAGTGCCTTAAATTCATTGTCATCTTACAAATTGGTTTGTACTTTTTTGTGATATCTACCAGTAGCAAGGGAGTAATGAAGGACCTCGCTAACAATTGCATCTTATGTTTTTATTCCCTCTTGTTTGGACTAAGAATCTCCATTTGTGGTATAATCATATAGTTTGTTTCGCTATAACTTGCAAAATAGGGGCTTGATTGCATTGCACACTTATAAATTCATTTTTAATACATTATGGTTGTACCTGATCTTATTAAGGTGGCAGAATATGATAAGCAATCCAACAAAAGAATGTGTAATTTTAGTCATTTTCCATATGTAGACATGTTTTGATGGTAGAAAGGTAGACAACAATAAAATAGTGTGGAGTACATTGGAGGCTTATGCAAAGTTGAAAATAGTGAGTTGTTCCAGCAATTTGTCAAGACTCTCTAAGTTAATACAGTTAGTCTAGGAATATGTGGGGTATACATATGATGATTGAAAAGAAGCTCTATCTGTGGCAATATAAGACAAAGAGCGAAATATTATTTTTTTAATGATTTGTGTTTTTTGATTCAAAGTTTTCTAATATAAGTGTTATTATTAGTCATGTATTTGAAAACAATGTTACCCCATATACAACTAAATTTAAGCAAAGGCATAGATTTGAGAACTGACATCTTTTATCAATACAAAGGGGATGTTTACAGTGATAGAGCAAAAGCTCCTATGCTCATTGAATGAACACCAAGGGACGAGTTACTCAAGGTAACAAATTGCTACTTTTATTTATTTTGCTTCATTTTATCCCAGAAACACAAGTTGGGTTTCACAATGCATCAAAACACATCTGTGCAAACAACTCCCAAAATTATAATTGCAATGGATGACAGTGATAGTGTAATGGATACTAATAGTCAAAATACCAAAAAAACCAGCAAGTATTTTTTTAGATTCAATAGAAACAAGTAATAATTGAAAACAGATTAACCTGCAAGAATATTTATCATAGGTCCTTGAATTCTAAATGTACAAGTGTGAGCATGGTTCTCTATAGGCTTTTTCTATACATTTTAACTATATTGTTGTTTTGCATCGAGCCTAAAGAAACATTGTAACTATGGTTTCCAAACAGATTTTAATCAATCAATTTAAATCAAGAAAGGTTTCCAATTACACTTAATACTTGAGCCATAAAGCACCATTGCTTCAAGCTATAGCAAAAGTGCAGACAGGCACACAAAACCAAATTCAACTATGACATCATCTAGCAAGGATTTTTTTGCTATTACTATGATTAACTATTGAAGTCAATTGGCTCATCAGTCAAACAACTTGATTGTTCATTGACCTAACTTGTTTGAAAGCTATCTTGTTAAACTGATTAGTTAATTTCATTAATGAGTAAAAGATAGAATTGACTTAATTTGCATGAGTCAAGTGTAATATTGACTTATTTATTAATTGACTTTGATTAATGTATTGGAGACAGATGAGACAAACTAAATTTTCATGAGCAAAATGTGAGATGGACTTATTAGCTAATACGCCACATATACTATGACATTTGAACTTTTATCAAATAATAGCAAAAGCAATAGAATAAACAGATGGCTTGAACATAGACAAAGGAATACAATTAATATGGACAGCTATAGCTTGTTGAATATTTGTAGCACAAGAAACACAAAGGAAAATGTTGACGAAGGTTTTCCAATTTTGGTTTGCACCTAGCAATTGCATTTGTTTCCTTGTCTATAAATCCTTTTCAAGAAATTATTTTTTTTGCATATGAATGGCCATGATTGGTTTAATTGATTTGGTGAATAAAGATGATTTATAATTAACTATAATTAACTATTCAAGAAAACTGATCTATCACTGAATTAGTTTCATTGATTGGTCAAGTAACTTCATTGATGGTTAACTTGATCAGCTATTTAGTTAATTTGCTTGAAAGTTTGCAAAAATATTTTTCGACAAATAATTCTCTGCATAACTTGCAATCATTACACACCAAGATCCAACATTTCTTCGAGGAATTCTGTCAAACAGTTTACATGTTTTTCTTGTGCTTCCATATTTTGTATGCATATTCATGAGAGAATTTCAAACCATAATATCTGTCAAAAATCCACATCTTATCATGCTTAGATGAATGTACATATCCTATTCTAAAGCTCCTATTTTATTAAAAACACGCAAAATGGTCAGAAAGATTGTGTATCTATGAATGTGAATAGGCAAGATTGATTTAACTGATTTGGAGGATAAAGATGACTAATAATTAACTATGACTAACCACTCAACACAATTAATTCATCAGCCAATTAGCTTGATTGATCGTTGTATTAACTTGTTTGGAAGCTATCATGTTAAGCCAACTAGCTAATACACCACATACAGCATGACATTTGAGATTTAAAGAAGTCTCATGGACGCAAATCTGCTATCATGTTAAAGCCATGTAAACATTGATGTTTCAATTTCATGGGTTCATTCTATTTCCATTTTCCCAAGTTCATTTCATTCCATTATCTAGCACTAATTATTAAATGTTTAAACTAGCTACATGCAAATAGAAATCACAATTCATAGCATCCATATACACCTATGCACAAGTACATGTTATCCAACATATTAACACACACATGGTTTTCTAGTGCTAGTTTGTTAACTGCCTTTGATCAACAGTTCAAATGCACACAAGGATAATTGTAATTATTTCTTTGTTTTAATTATTATGTACTTAAAGACTAATCAGCAGCTGCCTAATTATTTAACTATCCTTGTACATGTTTGAACCATCAATCATAGTCAATCAATAAATCTGATTCCACCTGTTCTCTAATAGTATTAGCATGCAATTTTCTTGACAAGTCTCTATAAAGAGCATTAGACACACACCAATAAGGATTCTCATTTGTAACCTCCCTATCCAGATGATCTTCATTCAATAAGATGTTGTGACACACATTAATTGAATGTATCTCATCATCTTTCTTATCAGGATGCCAACAACCTTGATTTGTATTTGTCCTTAAGTGTATCTAGATGCCATGAATTATGAATTCTACTTGCATGTGGCTTGGTTGTACAAGTAATAGTAAGCACTACATAATGGTAGAAATCACAACTCATAGCATCCATATACACCTATGCACAAATACATGTTATCCAACACATTAACATGCACATGGTTTTCTAGTGCTAGTTTGTTAATTGCCTTTGTTTAATAGTTCAAATGTACACAAGGATAATTGTAATTATATCTTTCTTTTAATTGCTATGTACTTAAAGGCTATTTTGCATCAATGAATTATGTACCTTCAGCCACTAGTTTTAATCAAAGTATGCATATGGATTCAAAATAAAACTCTCAAAATAGAAAAGACTATGTTTAAATTATAAAGTGTGATTAGCCACCAAAGACATTGATTGGATACTAATTGCACTTCTGATGTCATATTATTGCAACAAAGATCTACTTTTGAACCCCAATTGCTTAATTTTTATGAACCATATAGCATATGCCACTCACAATACCCATTTGTAAAGATTGTCCTTGTAACAAAAAGCAATGATATGACTACAAGTACAATCAATATAGTGAGAATCTTGAATTAACCCTTTTCTTTGTCTACTCTATGCAATTGTAAACAAAGGAGAAGGTTTATTCTAGAAACTCACCCTATACTCTTTTCTTGAAGAATTTGCTACAGCTGCACCGCTACACCACCTCTCTTCTTCCGATCAAAAGCATTGCACCATGTAATAAGCTTTGATTAGTAAACGAAGACCATTTGTTTGTTTTTCTAAAAGAATAGCAATTAAGCTCAAGGAAATGACCAAAATGCAAACAACTCCCAAAATTACAATTGCAACATATAATACTCCTACTGCGATGGATACTAATAGCCAAATCCATTAAAACACTAGCAAGCATTTTTTAGATTCAAGAGACACAAGTATAAATGTAAATCAGATTAACTACACAAACTAGTTACCATAGGTTCTTGTACCACAAATCTTCTACCAATGAATTTAACTGCTCTTTTGCACAAAGTCTAAAATTATTTTATCAAGCAATATTACTTAACTGCTCTACGGCAACATTACAATTTGAATTTTAAAACATATTCGACATAGTTTTTTATAACCCCAAGATACAATTTTCTAGCTTCCTAAGCATTCAGTCTAAGTTTTCCAATTACAAAATCTCAAATTGCTATTTGCTTCATATGTTTGTTCCTTGAATCTGGTCACCAGGTAAAATGTGCACAAGGATAATTGTAATTTTTTCTTTCTCTTAATTACTATGTATTCAAAGACTAATTAACAGCTACCTAATTAATTAGTTATCTAATGATACAAGGATAAATGACAAATATGGAATTCACTACTTTAACATGTCTGAAATGTCACATGGACCTATTAGCTGACATGCTACATTTACTGTGACTTTTGAGTGCTTAATCCATCTACATGCAAGTACAAATCACAACCCATAATTAAAATGTCCACAAGGATATTTATAATTATTTCTTTCTTTTTATTATTATGTATTTAAAGACTAATTAACAGCCACCTAATTAATTAGATATCAGATGAAAGAAGAGTAAATGAGAGCTACCAACTCCATAAAAATGCCAAAGTTAACATGTGAATATCAAGGTGTCCAGATTTAATACTCCTTGCATTTCCCAGAAACCCATTTTCCTGAGAAGTTTTGTAAATCAGTTCACTTGCCTTATAAATGCTTTCGTATTTTACATGTCTACCTATGAGAATAGTAACTACGACATCTGGCAGAATTTAAATGCTTGCTGGCACAAAATAGGTTTATACTGCATTTTTTTCTCTATCTTTGTGCAAATGAAAATTTGTATTCTGCTATGGTAAATTCTCTAGTGCATTAGGTACTTTAAAGCACAATTTTTTGGATGTTGCTCTTGTTCCAGTTTTGATTCTTTTTGGGCGTTATAACTACCTACGGTTGTATTAGTTTCCCATTTTTTCTTCTACATATGCATGAATATATATATACAACTAATCATATATAATAGTTTTTCTTTCACGAGTTTTGTCAAACAATTCTCCTATTTTTTGTATGCTCCAATTGTTTGCATTTATGCCTATGAGGACTATAACCACAACTTTTAACAAAATCCCTCTATCCTTTATGCTTTGATGACAACAGAAAAGCTCAAAGCAACACACTATCGACTCATTGTTTGTAAGCTCTCATTATCGCACATGTTGGCATAATTTTCATTCCAAAGTACTCTTTATGGGACCGCTTTGCAGTAAACCAAAATATCCAAACTTTATAGGGCTCACATGCATGAAGTAAAATGGACAAGAGGGTTTCTACATAATTCCTATCAAACGCATATATTTTTTCTTCTACAAATGCATCAATATAAAAACAACTAATCATATATAATAGTTTTTCTTTCACGAGTTTTGTCAAACAACTCACCTGTTTTCTGTATGCTCCCATTGTTTGCATTTATGCCTACGAGGACAATAACCATGACTTTTAACAAATTCCCTCTATCCTTTATGCTTTGATGACAACAAAAAATCTCAAAGCAACACACTGTCGACTCATTGTTCCAAAGCTCTCACTATCGCACACGCTAACATAATTTTGGTTCTAAAGCCCTCTTTATGGGACCACTTTGCAATAATCAAAAAATATACAAACTTTACAGGGCTCACATGCATGAAGTAAAATGGACAAGAGGGTTTCTACATAATTCCTATCAAACGCAAATGAAACCTTTGCATTTCAACAAGAAATTCGAATAGATAATACTAAAAGTAGTTTAAAATATGAATTTATAGTCAAAGTATACGAATGCCTTAAAGCACTATGAAACCCTACTTGCATTTCTCGTATCAAATAGATGAAAACAATGAAAAGTTACCCCTTGTGACCTCAAGCAATTCGTCTCTCGCTGTCCAATGTGTAACTCTGCAACTACAAAATCCCCTGCTCGGCCACACAATAGAGCACTATGAAATTATCACCTCAAGTAACTCATTTCTAGGTATGGACTCTCCAACTATAACATCTCCTGCTCAGTTACTACAAGCTCTTCTCAGAACATGCACTTACAGAACACAAAAACAACAGACGCAAAGTAATAGAGATGCATAACAAGTGGCTTAACTCTATATTAAATGACCAAAGTACCCTGGCCACGTGTGGCCACCAAGCCATTCCAGTGCCTTCACCTCGAGCCAGATGCCATTTAATGCATTTAATTTGTATTCATGCATTACATACGTCTACCCACCAGTTTTGTAAACTATGCCTTTGGTTAAATTTATTTAATCAATTTATGCGCTCGCATTTTCCTGATATTTTAATGCATTTAATCTGCATTCATGGATTACGTACTCTAGCCGCCAACTTCTAAACTATACCTTTGCTTAAATTTATTTACTCAATTTATGTGTTCACATTTTCCCAAATTTTTAAAACGATAATGATTTATAAAGCGACTCAGACGAATAGAAAAATAGATAAATGCTCATTTTCCAATATATAATATAGGTCTCCAAATTCAAACTATACAAAAAAATAAGTAATATGTTAAATGGCGAAATATGATTGGCCGATGCTGCCAGTTAAAAGCATTTTGGGCGAATGCATAAGTATTCCTGCCTAGCGATAGGAACTAATAAAATAAAAATCCACTCCTCGTACACTAACTATGTAGAATGCGAATTTAGATAGTACGTTGTTGACGTAGATGGTAGTAGGAATTCTACAAGCTATAAATTTTTCTAAGGAATATGTAGTGGACTAATAATTCTTATGTTAGGTACAATTATTCTATGTTAAAATTCTCGTATCAAAAATTTTTTTAGATAGAACATGAATTAGGAATTCTTAATGGACTTTTCATAAATAATAAAACTAAGAGTTGATTTTCTTAAAGAAGAAGTTGGAGAATTTTTCTTGTATAGCTTTATATATTTTAACAATGGATGTTCACAATTTAATTTATGTAATAACAAGACATTTCTAAAGTGAAGAAAAAATAATCAACTCTACCAATGCTATTAAGAACTACCTAATTGGAGAAGCTTATAAAGTATTGAATCAACTATTCAATTTAAATTTTTCATCTCTAGAAATATTGATGAAACTAAAATTCATTTTCAAAGAATTCAAACTATAGATGGAGAAAAAACACATATGAACTAATCAAGTTGCAAATACTTATACCAAGTGGGTCAGTGCAGGATCATGGGGGGCCAAACTAGGCACCTAAGTGGCAATAAAAATTTAGAAAAACTAAGTTACACAACTTAACATAAAATTTTAAATAGGTTATTAACATAATTTAAAAAATATGTAAAAAATAATTTTTTGCAAATTGAATCTAGTTTCTAAGCTACTAGTCCTTTTTTGAAAAAAAAAAATCTATTTCTAAGCGAAAATTTTAAATTTCAATACAGTAGTACTAAATTTTTAGGAAAAAATAAAAAAGGGGTGTTTGTCCAGCCACATGGGGAGAAAAATTAAATATTTTATTCTAAATCTTTCAGTATAAGTAGAGGACACGTGCCTAGATGTGATGCATAATTTTTTGTAATTTTTTGGCAAGTAAATATTTAGTTATGAATTTTCTAGTAGAAATTTTTTAAAATATTAAAAACCATTTGTCTGGCCACCCTAACTTGGTCAAAAAATTATTGAATTAAATTTATTTATTTTAAAGTATAATTTGTGAAGCATAGTGTGTGATTCATCTTTTGGATTCAAAAAATGTCTAACCATTTAAAAGTTATAGATGTTTTTCAATCATCCTATCAATCAAGACTTTACACATAGTACATGTAGAAAATCAATAATAATTACCTATTAAATTCAAAATAAAGCATATCTTATATTAGTAGAATGTTGTAAATTTTTTGAACAAACCGTTTTCGTTTCATCAAAATCGGATGAAAAAAAAGTCGTCAGCATGAAGGGTGAAGTTTGAAAATCTCTTGCAACCCTTGTAAACACATTGGGGATGTTGAATTTTTAGATTGGTCACCCTTGTATATCCATTTTTTAACAAAAAAATCAGATATCTGATAAGTAACGAAGATCTATTTATTAAAAGCAAAAATATTAATATACAAAAATCATTATATATTTTATATTAGTATATAATACATTAATACATTAATATATATATTTAATATAATATTGTTGGTGTAAATAAAGTCTTCTACCTAGTTAAGTTTACTTAGGTCCTAGGAAGGAATCTTTCTAGAAGGTGTTAGTTGTCATTAGTTGTTATTTTATCTTTTGACTTGTAACACATGTGAACCTAGGTAAGTGTGATGAGTTGTCTCATGTCATATGATTAAGATGCTTATCATAATTCTATGACATATTGTATCTCACCTTGGCTATATAACCAAGGGGTTTCTACTACATTGTCAACAATCATATCATTGAATCATATTGATAAGAATATATTTTATTCTTATCACATTCCATTCTCTCTCTTTGTGCTTTCCATTTGGTCTTAAGATCTTGGCAGCCGTAGTCAATTCTAACATGGTATCAAAGTAGGTTGGGTGTCATTGGAGAGTCTTTTTCTGAAGAGAGATATCAGATTTGGGGGTGTTCCATTTTTGGCTCTTTATTACAGGTTCAAATTGGAGCTTTTTGGTGTAAACCTAAGCTCACCATTGCATTTGGAGTGCTCGAGAAAGTCAATTTTTCCTTTTGTTTCATCCAAATCGAACATACCAGGCCAAATCTATGAGGGTTTGAAGTTGAAGAGTGGTTGCAAGATCCAGAAGGTAGCTGCATTTTTGGAGAATTTTGGGTCAAATTGCCATCACGTCCAAAATGGCCAAAAACCTTGAGATCGACTATCAATTCATCCATTTTGGAGCAATTGTCCAGTGAGGCAAAAAAAAATTCTCAGGGGGCCATACAGCCCTCCAGGTCACCATCATTATTAGTCGGTACAATTTCAGAAAATAAAAAAATATTTTATTTACTTTTGAAATATTTTCTAAAAATTATTTTAAAATATATATATAGTATTGGCTAATTTTTTGAAAAGTTTTCAATAAAAATCAAAATAAAAATATATGTATATAAAAGGTTTACAGTCTGCATACTGTCGAATCTATGGATTGTACCTTATGTATCACCCACCGTTACCAATAGTGTCATGTGGCACATCATAGTACATTCCCATGCGACATCTAGTAGGCCCCTCACTTACACTCTTTGGCTACTTTCAAAAACTCGGAAAACAGTTTAATTAGTGGTCAGGTTTCTAAATCTCCAGTAGTTTGCTTTATACACAACGGTCACTTCAAAATAAATTTTATGGCCTGAAAAGTTTAGAATCTGGGCAGTGAAAGATTTGGCAAGAGAATATTCTACAAGCATCAAGAAGATTCTTTCTCGCGGACCACTCAGAGAATATTTCATTCACGGCATGGCATATTCCTTTTTGACAGTCATCAAGACGTCAAATTTAATCGAGTAATTTTTTTATGTCATCACCACATTAGCAATGACATCAGCATCCTAAGAAAATTTCCCTGCCCCTCTCCATTGTTAGTTTTGTTTTTGCAGCTAATGTTCAAAAGAAGATATCTAAGTCATTTTAACTCCTTTTTTAGAGCAATTTGGGCTAGAATTTTTCTCTCTTCACAATGGTGAAATCAGTTTTTCGTTTTGGTGTCTATATTTTTAGAAATTGTAGATTCTCACAGGTGTTGCTGCTTTATCCTCATTTTGGGAACTTCGAGAGCTCATATCTTACTCCTATAGTAACATTTTTGGGTGCAGTTTTGTTTGAAAGTGCATAATTTTTTGTGTACTTTTTAGTGGTATGAATAGATTGATCTCATTTTGTACCAAAAATTGTACTTGATCTTGTGGCCTATTTTTTGGCATTTGCATGTACCAAAATCAAGACTAATTTGTTGTTTTTGGCAAGTGGTAACTATAAAGGCACTACTCATAAAGTGCCAAATTAGATATTGCTTGGGGGGTTTTATGATTGAGTGATTTGGGGGGGTAATCTTTGGCTTTTGCTAGCTTATGTCTCTTGATTGGTCTATTGTGTGACTAAGTTGAGGAGTTTAATATGGGCATTAAAAAAAATCCTACTATAATAAGGTTAAATCGATGAAACTTCAAGTCTTGGCGAGATGGAATCCTAACACATTGTACGTGGCTTAATCTTTTTCCATATCTATATGGACTAGTTCCTAAACCTTCATCAAAATGGAAGAGTTGTGTGGGAAATAAAAATAGAACATATCCTGGGAGTAATTGGTTGTAGTTGTGATATTGATACACAAATGGCTACTTATGGTATTAAGATCCCTCATGACCTTATGATCAAACATTGGGAGATGTATGGAGACTCGAATGAACCTCCATTCCCAGAGGATCCTATTATAGATTGTCTTGTTCCACTTGCAGAGTTTCAACCTATTGATGATAAAATAGCTAAAACACTTGTTGATTGGGAAAGGTATGGTAGTTTTGATGACACATAACCTTCTCCTTCTCCTCCTACAGAGACATATATTGAGGCTTTAGTTTCTATGGATCCTAATCTAGATTTAGAGGGTTCATCTCCTTCATCTATGAGTCAACATCTTGAGGTTGAGGACTCTTATAATCCAGCATTGGTAGATTCATCTATTGTTGTATCTAAAGATACTTGTGATTCCATAGTTTGGGTTCCTTGTGATATAGTGTAGCAGGATGTACATAGTCTTTCAGATTTGGCTACTTTGGATGACTTCTTGATAGGTATTTCAAACTTGTTTGTGGAGTCTCATATTGCAGATTTGGAAGACATCATTGATGACATTCAACTTCTCTTTGATGGAGAAGATCCTTCTTCAGTTGTTGTGAGGGAACACCTTGACCCTCTTGTTCAATCTCTACATGATCATTTTTCACAATTTGGCATGACTATGGATACTTTTGGACAACATTTGGAGGATGCTTCTTTTTCTTCAGAGGGGATAGATCATTGTCTTTGGATCATGTTCTACATTCATCTCTACTATATTTTTTATTGTCTTCTTTAGTAGTGTCTCCTAGAATGCCTATTTGGAGTGTGTCAGCTTTCAACATTGACATGGAGACACTTGAGTGTGCTTCAAGGATATAATACACCATCCATCTTCCTAACATCCTACATACATCCATGGTTTTATTTCTTCCTAAGGGGAGGAACGTTGTTTGGCAAGATTGGATCATCTTCAACATTCAATGTCGAGCTTCTACCATCATTGTAGGAGACTCAACATTGAGGGGTGCTATCTTGTCTCTCTTCTACTTCTCTCTGAAATGGGGGGGTCTTTTCCTCACATGGGGTTTCAGATTTCTCATTCTTCATTGAGAGCATTTCATTTTTGTATTTCATCTCTCTTTTGGGGAGGAATTTTGTCCCACTGGGTTTTCTCCTTTTCTCAGTTTGTGAGAGATTTCACTTGCATATGTAAATGGGTTCCTAACATGGCCTAGTAGTCAAGACCCCTTCTTGCATATTTGTGTCATTTGCATAGTAATCAACTACTCCCTAAGTTGCATTTAAGGGGGGGTGTTGGTGTAATTAAAGTGTTGTGCCTAGTTAATTCATTACTAGGGGACTTATTCACACATGTTAAGTTTATGTAGGTCCTAGGAATGAATCTTTCTAAAAGGTGTTAGTTGTCATTAGTTTTTATCTTATCTATTGACTTGTAACACACGTGAACCTAGGTAAGTGTGATGAGTTATGTCATGTCATATGATTAAGAAACTTGTCATAATTCTATGACGTCTTGTATCTCACCTTGGCTATATAACCAATGGGTTTCTACTACATTGTCAACAATCATATCATTGAATCATATTGATAAGAATACAATTTATTCTTGTCACATTCCATTCTCTCTCTTTGTGCTTTCCATTTGGTCTCAAGATCTTGGTAGTCATAGCCAATTCTAACAAATATAATAATATTAGTTATTCATATAATATATTAATATTATAATTATAGAAATATTAATATATCTTAATATTAAGATATATTAATAGTTTTTATTGTTGGATGTGCGTAATATTTCTTGTGTTTATTGTCTTGTTTTCCAATGTATGAGAGTTGAATAAACATGGGAGCATTTATTCTATACAACTTTTGGATAGCGAATAAACAGAGGAGCATCTTGATATATTAATGTACATAATATTAATATTTATAATATTTATATTAATATATTATATATAATATCTTAATATATAAATATTAATATTAATATATTATATATTAATATTATATAAAATATATATTATATTATATTATATTATATATATATATATATTAATATATTAATTATCAATAACGGATATTCGTTATGTCAAGCTCAAACCAAACCCACCAGATCTTCAAAATTGTGATGGGTCTTTGTTGTAAATAACAAATATCCAATTTTAGAAACAAATATCCCTTATTTAAACTCAAGAAATCTACTGCATATTAAATATTATATATTATAACTTATATTATATTGTATATTATGTATTATATGATATATTACATATATGACATATTATTATTTTTTACAATATATATTATACATTATATTCTTATATTAATATATTATAGGGTATAGGGATGGGGATTGAGGGTTGAGGGATAGTGTTCAAGGATGAGGGTATAAGGCATAGTGTGAAGGATGTTGAGAATTTATGGTTTAGTGTTTAAGTATATAGTGTCAGGGACAATTTTCATAGTTTAGTGTATAAGGTCGAGGGTATTAGATATATGGATGAGGTTTAACAACATAGGATTTAGTATTTAAGGTATAAGGTCGATGGTTGAGGGTGTAGGGTTTAAGTATAGGGTTGAGGGTATATGCTATAGGGTTGAGGGTTTAAGGTTTACAGTTGAAGGGTAATTTTTAGGGTTGAGTGTTGTTATGCCTTACATAACCACCCCATTTTTATTTGGAACAAAATGGGTCCCCCTTCTCTTTTGGTTTCTTTGCCTCTGTTATTTTCTTTGCTTTTGGGAGTTCTTCTGTTTCTCTGTGTTTTATCTTTTGTTCTATCTGGTCTTTTTTTTGTTTCTGCCTAAGTTGGAATTTGGGTTTTCTCCCAAGTTCGGGATTTTCCACCCAGTCCAGATCTTCCTGAATCTCACTCGAGCTCCAGTTGAGCGCTGTTGTTCGGGGATTTTTGGTCTTCGCGTAATTCTGCATGGACCAGATTTTTTCCCAAAATCTGTTGTTCCCCATTGCTTTGGGTTTGCCAGAATGTCTTCTCCTTCATGGAAATCCATCTCGTGCAGATTTCCCCAGAATCTATTGAAATGTGAAGTAGGGAGTAGTAGGACTAGTTAATAAATGATGATGCATTTTATGATTATTTGATGCTATTTTGAGATCTCACATGTTGTTCCTTGATTGATAATGATTGGATTAACTTTTTACTTGGTGTTTTCATGTTTTTTTTTGTTGGAATCCGCCTGACTTAGAATTCTCTGAAATTCCTCCCTGGCTTGGATTCTGTGGGTCAACCTAAAACCTGAACTATTTGTATGATCATTTTGTTTGAAGATTTAAAGGCACCTTACTGACATAAGATTCATTTCAATGATGATTTTGATTAATTAACTTTTGTTTGTGTGATTTTCACTGTAGTTTTCTTTGTTGAATGCAGGATTAAATCTTGCATGTGATGATATTTTCCAAGGGAGCTCAGTTGGAATGCATTCCTCAGTCCAGTTGGTCATAAAAATTAGCTAAGAAGAAAGTTGGAAAGACCTTGCAGATGTCTTGCCAACTACCAGTGCATTCTGCTCAATATCCATCTGAGTTACATTTCGGCAAGACCCTAGAGATGCCACAGTGATCAGAAATCACATACAGGTGTCTATCCCTAAGACATCATCAATTGTCTTGGCGACTAGGAGTTTCCTATCAGCATAAGTTTGTCTTCGGGGAGACTCTTGGCAAAATCCCCATGTCTCGTTGACCGATGTCAAAAGATTCATACATCAGTGAAAGGTTTTCTCTTTGCCAAGAAGTCTCAGCGAGTTCACGATCTCACACCAACTAATGCAAATGAGCGTACACTTCGACGGGAGTTGTTCTCTTTGGTATGTGCTCTCACCGAACGCCAGGAGTTTTACCGACGAGGAAGGGTCCACATATCAGCAAAGCAAGATAATGTCGACAAAAAGTCTCAGTGAATGGGTGTAATCTCACTGACAAGGGTGTCTTTGGAGTAGAGTCATGGCGAGTTCTTTGTGTCTCATCGATCGGCTCATAAGTGAACACCTCAGTCAAACAATCAGCATTCGACAAAGGGTCTTGGCAAAGTCTCTTGGTCTTGCCAACTGATGGTAAAAGTTGCTTCATTAGGGAGAGAACAAAATTGTCACGGCGACAAGAGTGGACTTATAGAGGCTTTCGCCGAGACATAGGATGTCTGCAAGACATCTCCCCAACAAGAGAATGCTACAGCGATGCATGTGAAATGAAAGAACGCATGTTAGCATGACTATGGAAAGGTCTCCCCAAAACAATCAGAGATCACCAAAAGGTAGCTCTCTTAGTGGAAAGTCTCACCGACATGAGGAGGTCACTCTGAAAAGGCCGAGCTCGAGGAGAAAATGAAAGGATCGTTGTAAGGTCTCCCCGACCATGCGAAGTCCCACCAAAGGAAATGGAGCTCACCAAGAGGGTAATGCCTTCGCCATAAGGTCTTGGCAAAGAAAGGAGGTCATGCCGACAGGATGTCCCTTCGCGGAGAGGAAAGGTATGCACCAAGAGGTCTGGCCAACATTCAGGAGTCTTGCCGATAATAAGGAGGGGCTCGGTAAGAGAAGAGAAACTCAGGGTAATGTCTCTCTGATTCTAATAAGTCTCAGCGACATGGAGGAAGTTTGCGGGGAGAAAAGTGGCTTCGATAAAAGGTCTCCTTGACCCCAAGAAGTCCTGTCGACATGAAATAAAATCGTCGAGGGATCCAAAGTTTGAGGTAATCTCTCACCGACCCGTGGGGGTCACGCTAAAATATAAGAGCTCGAGCCTGAAGGGATAGGAATGAACTCGGGGAGAAAAGACAGGGGCGCTATAAAGTCTCACTGACCTAGAAGGGTCTTACGGATTCATAATGGGCTCGCCAAATCAAAAGGAGTTCGCTAAGAAGTCTCGGTGACCCAGGAAAGTCTTGGCAAATGAATAAGTCCCACTGATACAAAATGAGCTCGATGTGACTTCTGAAGCTTGCCAGATGGTCTCATCAACTGGTCTATGTCATGTCGATAGTTGTCGAAAGTGATATCATCACATCGGGGAGACACCAAAGATGTCTCACTGACATGTGATGCATTCGCATAACCTCTGATCTCCCAGAAATCTTGTGTGGCCTCTATTTCACCAATCACAAGGAACTCAGGAATGAATCCATTAGCTCTTTGACCGATTGATTGCCCCATTGTAAGAAGTATGTCGGGTGCAAACAAGATGGTTTCCTTTTGAGATCCAAAGGAAATGAGTCAGCTTGGGTTAAATATTTAGATCTATAGGGAGGCCCGATGATGCCTCTAGAGGATGGTCAATGTATAGAGAAGTCTAGAATAGAAAGGAAGTGAAAAGAGGAAGAAACTATGAGTCACAGGGACAGCTGTAGTGACTACTAGCAAAGAGGAAGATCGGCATTAATGGAGATATTCTAAACATTCAAGGTGACTCCAACAGAGTTTGAAGGTGGACACAGAGGCTGAAGAGTAAATGCAGCAGCAGCAGCAGCAAAATATCTATAAATCTTTTCCAGAACAATCCTTCATAAACATGGACATCAGGGCTTCACATTGAATGTAGTTTTGACTTTCTTCAAAAGATCTGAGAGCCAACTCTCCTGGATGGAGATATTTTGTAAACCCTAGTGCAGGGGACTGTGCATCTTTTTGTACATTCTGTATATAAGGCATTCTTGCCTCTTTGTAAAGGTTAGCACTTCTAGGTTAGAACTTCTAGGTTAGGGAGGAAATTGAAACCTAGTAGACATAGAATCACTAGGTTTAGTTAGAGTAGATTTAATATTTATGTTTAACCCAAAATAATCCAAAATCTCAACACCAGCAGGCCCCTTGAATATTATTGTTACATTGACCACTGAGGGACATCAGCACAGTTGAGACCCAACTACAAAGACCTTTGGAGCTAAGGTATCCATGTGATCATCTTTCTCTTTCAGGAGAAACAGAGTAGCAATATTTTGTTTGCATGTTGTTGTGCCAAAACACATGTCAATAGAAACTGGCGCTAGAAGGAGGGCCCTATGAGTAATTGTGGATCGTTGTGAGTTGGAGTGGGCTAGGTCTTGGAAAGCCTAGCTCTAATGGGTAGCCCTTTTTATATACTAGGATTTTCCCATGAAATCCCTGGTCACTTGTATGATAGGCTTCCTTTATTTTTCCCTAATAGTGGGCAAAATGCTACTGAACATGTTGAAGCTTGCAGATGTATATTCATTCTTCTCCAGGTTCAGCATGAGGATGTCATCTATCAATTGTTCATCAGAACACTGCAAGGTACAGCTAAGCAATGGTATGATAATCTACCACCAGAATCTATTTATTCATGGATGGAACTAGAAATCTTATTTTTAGATCAGTTTGATCCTCACACTCTACACCCACTACATGAATTTTCAGCTACAAAAAGGATACCATTAGAACCCATTCATCAATTTAATCATAGATTTTTGTTCATGTATCAAAGGGTTCAATCTTTGGATTTGGTTTTTGAAAATCTTATACTGATAGAACATTACTATTGGGGTTTAAATTTTGCATTGGCAACCAAAGTCAGAGGTTGTGGTAAGGCTACATCTTTGCATGATGCATTTAAAAAGGCTCTCTTATTGGCACAATTTGGAGGTGACACTAGAAATTCAGATAGCCAAACTCAAGATTATAACCCTCTTGTGCTTACAAACTGCCATCAACTGCAGCCTTATGCCAATCCATGCACTGTCCCTACCCAGATGCAATCATTCTCACCAAGCAGCTACCACCTTCTTAATGGTCCTAGCACCACATTTTCCCATACCCCATATCAGGTCAATCGCACACAAGACCACTGGGAGAATTCATCCCTGCATAATCCAATCACAGAGTCAAGTACCCCATTTGACAATGAAGTTATAACCATATCATCTCTTTTCAGTCATATTCCAAAGCATAGTCCATTACATCACAATCAAGTTCTAGATAAAACATTTGATGAGCAAGTATATAATTTTGATGAATTGTTTGGTAGAAGGCATGAAATGGATGAAAATTCAGAGCATAGTGGAAATCTCAAGATAGAATCTAGCTTTGTTGAAAATGCTAGTACTAACGATGGATTTGAAGGGGATGAGGTAAAATCTTATGATCAAGATGAGAATCAGGGTGATGAGAAATGAACAAGGGAGCATGGTTCATGCTGGATTGATATCCCTCATATGCAAAATCAGATAAGGGAGAAACTAGAAGAGCTAGGAGGTCTTAAACTATCAGAACTTGTCGAGCCAGGTGCATGTAGGATACACCGAACTGATCAACATGCTCAGATGGACTACCATGTTTTCCTAGGAAGGATGGAATTGTATTTCGAGCAAATGATCACTATTGAAGGAATACTTATGGAGGATCCTTGGAGTACCTATCCCCCCAATGAAGAAGATGAAATAGTTGGCACACATGAAAATGATAATCAGTTCATCCAAAATGATGAGAGTGACTATGTGAGGAGATTTAATTCTTCCCTATCTTTTGATGACCTTGATCCTTGCATCAAGGTGGATTCAACAACTGATGAAATTCCTCTACCTAGTGCAGACTTGGTAGAAGTGGAGAATGGATTCATCAATGCATTCATAGATTCCTTCATGATGGTGAATGACAAAGAAACATACTTTGGTGGGTTAGCACAAGAGGATGACTCTACTGATTTAAATAGTGGACGGATTAAAACAGATGACACACTTCAAGAGGAGATTGCCAATGAATATTGTGGTCAAGGTCAAGGACTTGAATGCCAGCATGAAATTTTGAGGGGAGAATCTCAAGTAGACGTGCAGATCAGTCAATTGTTCCCTGAGGAAATTCATGATGGGCTACATTTGGATGAGGCAGAGGAATGCCAAGAAAAGGACCAAGAGATTATCTCAGAAGTTGAATCTTTTCAACATAACGAAGAGAATGAGACAAGGGAGTATCTTCTTGATTTTGATTTGGATTGGTCAAATGTGTTGTTGGAAGAAAGTCCTTGCTTAGTATCCACTAATCAATTTGTTTTTAATACTAATGAATTTGATGCTAAGTGGCATGTTCTTGTTGATGATATGGATGAATATGAATGGAAAAGTTTTTCTGGCCCTGACTCTGTCCATTCAAATGAGTTAGAAGAAGATCCTTGTTCACCATGTTCCAGTATCCCTAACATCAAAAATGATAAGTTGGACATAGATTCTCAAACCTTAGGGGATGACATGTTGCAAGAGAATGTTGAAAGTAAGACTTCATCTCAAGAAATTTAGAAATTTTTTGACTCCATGTCCAAGATGAATACAGAGATGTTGGTGAGGGAATATCCTAACTACAAGATGAACCTTGATTCAGTGGTATTCCATTATTTGAAACCTCGTGAAGAGAAGATCATACACCACAAGTCTGCATTAGCAACTAGAAATCTTCAGAGTCAAGTGGTGTCCTTTCATTATCCTCTGTGTTTTAATAATTTTCAATTTGATGATGGCGTTGGGTATAGTAAAACATTTTTGTGGGTAAATCATGACATAACTGAAACCCACAACTAATAATATTTCAAGCTTTGTGCCCTCAGAATTAACTTATTACACACAAGCTTTATATTTCTTAGTATAAAGATAAATCTGCTAGGTTTAGAACTGTGCCTAGTAAGTTAAGATTGATGCACATAATGAAAAATTAGTCAAGTCAATGTACAAATTTTTACAGTCTTGTGTTAGAAAAGTTTGGCTTTGGAGTTAGTTTAGGATTAGGATTAGTTAGTATTAGTTTTTGGTTTAGTTAGTTTGCTTTATGTTCTATTTGTAGATAGTTTGTTTCTTTGTTTGTAAATATTCTGTTGGCTTGTAAATAGCTTTGTTGTTTGTTTGTTTGTCCTTTATTTTTATCTTTTGTTTTGTTTTGTTTTTGTTTTGTTTTGTTCTTTGGGGTTCATCTATTTCCTTCCATCTTTGAACTATTGGCTGTTATCTCAAGCATACTTTGGTCATTAGGAGAGAAGTCGTTTAGATATTTTCAGGTTTTCTGATTGAATGATTTTGTCCTCAATTCGTTGTTTCATGCTTGCTATCAATAAAAGTTGTGGAAAGTTGTGGAAAGTTATGAAAACAAGGCGCCAAATAAGAAATCCTTCATCAGCTTCCCTGAATCTATCACAAATCATTAAGATCATCTCCTCTTGTAATGGTATATTTGTCTTAGGGTGATAGTGTTGCAAGTTTTGAGTGAAAAATCTGATTTCCCAAGTGTGTTCTTGAGGTCCATGGTAGTTTTCAACCCAGATCAAATGTTTAACATCTGACATATTGAAAAAGAAATGAATGAAACATCTGAAACTTTGAAAAAGAGGATTCAATATGAATGGGTGATTCAAGTATCTCTATCGGGGCTATGGACACCTGGCTGGTAGTAGAGCAATGTTGTGAGAGAACTAGAGGTATCTCTATTAGGGCTATGGATGCCTGACTGGCAGCGGAGTAATGCCTGGGATATCATTGCACAATAGCTAAAAGGAATCAACTCATGTAGCTCAAATCTTGCACATTGTTGTTCAAAAGGTGAAGAAAGCTTTATGAAAGGATGATGCACTATCAAGCACACACATAGATTCAGGGGTAGCCATTGATTGACTTGCATTTGAGATTCTAGCTCTACCTTGTTTGTTATAACTGACCCAACTGGAGTTGTGATGTTCATGAACCAGGAGTTCTGGGTAGCAGAATCCTTCAGCTTCTTGAAAATGGTTAAACCATTTTCCCAACCAAGTCACCATTTGTTATGCCTTGCATAACCACCCCATTTTGATTTGGAACCAAATGGGTCCCCCTTCTCTTTTGGTTTCTTTTCCTCTGTTGTTCAGGGATTTTTGGTCTTCACGTAATTCTGTGTGGACTAGATTTTTTGTCAAAATCCGTTGTTCCCCATTCCTTTGGGTTTGCCAGAATGTCTTCTCCTTCACAGAAATCTATCCCGCATGGATTTCCCTAGAATCTATTGAAATGTGAAGAAGTAGGGAGTAGCAGGACTAGTTAATAAATGATGATGCATTTTACAATTAATTAATGCTATTTTGAGATCTCAAATGTTGTTCCTTGATTGATAATGATTAGATTAACTTTCTGTTGGGTGTTTTCATGTTTTTTTCTGCTAGAATCCGCCTAACTCAGAATTCTCTGAAATTCCTCCCTAGCTTAGATTCCGCGGGTCAACCTGAAACCCGAACTGTTTGTATGATCATTTTGTTTGAAGATTTAAAGGCACTTTACTAACATAGGATTTTCTTCAATGATGATTTTGATTAATTAACTTTTTTTGTGTGATTTTCACTGTAGTTTTCTTTGTTGAATGTCGGATTAAATCCTGCATGTGATGATATTTTCCAAGGGAGCTCAGTTGGAATGCATTCCTCTATCCAGTTGGTCATAAAAATTAGCTAAGAAGAAATTCGGCAAGACCTTGCAGATGTCTTGCTGACTACTAGTGCATTCCACTCAATATGCATTTGAGTTACATTTCAGCAAGACCCTATAGATGCCATAGCGATCAAAAATCACATACATGCATCTATCACCAAGACATCATCAATTGTCTTAGCGACTAGGAGTTTCCTATCGGCATAAGTTTTTCTTTAGGGAGACTCTTAGCAAAATCCCCATTCTTGCTGATCGGCGTCAAAAGATTCATACATCGAAGAAAGGTTTTCTCTTCACCAAGAAGTCTCGGCGAGTTCACGATCTCTCACCGGCTAATGAAAATGAGCATACACTTCAGTGGGAGTTGTTCTCTTCAGTATGTGCTCTCACCGAATGCCAGGAGTCTTGTTGATGGGGAAGGGTCCACATATCAGAAAAGTAAGATAACGTTGCCAAAAAGTCTCGGTGAATGGGTGCAGTCTCACTGATAAGGGTGTCTTTGGAGTAGATTCATGGTGAGTTCTTTGTGTCTCGTTGATTGGCTCATAAGTGAACATCTTAGTCAAACAATTGGCATTCAAAAAAGGGTCTTGGGAAAGTCTCTTGGTCTTGCTGACTGACAGTGAAATTTGCTTCATCGGGGAGAGAACGAAATTGTCACGGCAACAAGAGTGGACTTATAGAGGCTTTTGCCGAGACATAGGATGTCTACAAGACATCTCCCCGACAAGAGAATGCTATAGCGACATATGTGAAATGAAAGAACCCATGTCGGCATGACTATGGAAAGGTCTCCCCAAAATGATAAGAGATCACCAAAAGGTAGCTCTCTCAGCAAAAAGTCTCACCGACATGAGGAGGTCACGTCGAAAAGGCTGAGCTCAAGGAGAAAATGAAAGGATTGTCGTAAGGTCTCCCCGACCATGCGAAGTCCCACCAAAAGAAATGGAGCTCGCCAAGAGGGTAATGCCTTCGCCATAAGGTATTGGCAAAGAAAGGATGTCACGCTGATAGGATGTCCCTTTGCGGAGAGGAAAGGTATGTGCCAAGAGGTCTGGCCGACATTTAGGAGTCTCGCCAATAACAAGGAGGGGTTCAGTAAGAGAAGAAAGACTCAGTGTAATGTCTCTTTGATTCTGATAAGTCTTAGTGACACGGAGGAAGTTCACAGGGAGAAAAGTGGCTTCGATAAAAGGTCTCCCCGACCCCAAGAAGTCCTACCGACATGAAATAAAATTGTCGAGGGATCCAAAGTTCAAGGTAATCTCTCACCGACCCATGGGGGTCATGCTAAAATATAAGAGCTTGAGCCCGAAGGGATAGGATTGAACTCAGGGAGAAAAGGCAGGGGTGCAATAAAGTCTCACTGACCTGGAAGGGTCTTACCGATTCATAATGGGCTTGCCAAATCAAAAGGAGTTCGCTAAGAAGTCTCAGCGATCAGGGAAGGTCTTGGTGAACGAAGAAGTCTCGCCGATACAAAATGAGATTGATGTGACTTCTGAAGCTCGCCAGATGGTCTCATCGACTGGTCCAAGTCATGTCAATAGTTGTCGAAAGTGATATCATCACATCGGGGAGACACCAAAAATGTCTCATCAACATGCGATGCATTCGTATGACCTCTAACCTCCCAGAAATCTTGTGTGGCCTCTATTTCACCAATCACAAGGAACTCAAGAATGAATCCATTGGCTCTTTGACCGATTGATAGCTCCTATGTAAGAATTCTTTCGGGTGCAAACGAGATGGTTTCCTTTTGAGATCCAAAGGCAATGCGTCAGCTTGGGTTAAATATTCAGATCTACAAGGAGGTCCGATGATGCCTCTAGAGGATGGTCAACGTATAGAGAAGTCCAGAACAAAAAGGAAGCCAAAAATAGGAAGAAACTATGAGTCACAGGGACAGCTATAGTGACTACTGGCAAAGAGGCAGATCGACATTAATGGAGATATTCTGAGCATTCAAGGTGACTCAAAACAGAGTTCAAAGGTGGACACAGAGGCCGAAGAGTAAATGCAGTAGCAGCAAAAGATCTATAGATCTTTTCTAGAATAATCCTTCATCAGCACGAACAGTAGGGCTTCACATTGAATGTAGTTTTGACTTTCCTCAAAAGATCTGAGAGCCGACTCTCCTAGATGAAGATATTTTGTAAACCCTGGTGCAGGGGACAATGCATTTTTTTGTACATTCTGTATATAAGGCATTCTTTCCTCTTTGTAAAGGTTAGCACTTCTAGGTTAGAACTTCTAGGTTAGGGAGGAAATTGAGACATGGTGGAGTTAGAATCAGTAGGTTTAGTTAGAGGGAATACAAGCTGATCTTGATTCTTAGTAATGAGATCTTCTTTTGTCTTCTCAGTTAGGAGTTAGAATCAGAATAGATTAATGTATCTTTTAGTTTTCTTAGTGTAAATAGAAGCAATTTGGAGCCATAGATTATCTATACACTGGTGATTGTGCCAGCTTTGTAAATGTTGCTTATCTATTTTATGGGCAGTAGAAGCAACCAGATTTTAATCTACTTCATATTGTGTTTCAAAAGGGTGTTTGTCTTAAGTTAGTCATTTGATTTGTGAAGCTTTCAAGGAATGAGGTTTGATTTTATGATTTTTTAAAATGGTAACTTGCAACCTGCTATTGAAATCAGCACTGTGAATGAAGGAAACTATGTATTAGTCACAGGTTAATTCCGTTCTGTATTTTTTTTTTTTTAGTTAAGAATTCCTTGGAAGGTAAGAATTTTGGTTAATTTGGGTGAAGTATCATTATTTTTTGCTCCAAAGCCCTGATCTATCTTTTTCTTTTTATTTAAAAACCTTGGTTAGAGTAGATTTTAAATTTATGTTTAACCCAATACAATCCAGAAGCTCAACACTAGCAGGCCCCTTGAATATTACTATTACATTGACCATTGAGGGACATCAGCACAATTGAGACCCAACTACAAAGACCTTGGGAGCTAAGGTATCCATGTGATCATCTTTCTCTTTTAGGAGAAATAGAGTAGCAATATTCTGTTTGCATGTTGTTGTGCCAAAACACACATCAACAAGTGTATAAGATTACATGTTTAGGGTATAGGTACTATGGTTTATGATATTGGGTACATAGGGTTTATGATATGGGTTTTTGGTATAAGGCTTAAAGTTAAGGGTTTAGAGTGTAAGGTTTAGGGTTTAAGCATAGGGTGGAGGGTTGAGGGTTGAGGGATAATTTCAAAGGTTTAGGGTATAAGGTTGACAGTATTTGGTATAGGTATAAGAGTTGAGGGTGTAGTGTTTTGGGTTTAAGGTATAGTGTTGAGGGTTGAGGGATTAGGTCTTAAGTATAGTGATGATGGTATGTTCAAGGTTTAGGCTTTAAGGATGATGGTATAGGGTATATGGATGAGGGTTGAGGGTGTAGGTTTTATGGATTAAGGTATATGGTTGAGTTTTGAGAGTTAAGGGATCAGGACTTAAGTATAGGGTTGAGGGTTTAGGGATTAAGGTATATGGATTGGTATGGTGGGAGGGAGAGAGAGGGAAAGAGGGAGATAGGGAGTGATAGGGTGGGAGGAATAGAGAGAAAGGATATAGGGATTGGTAGAGTGGGAGGGAGAGTGAGAGAAGGAGATAAGGATTGGTAGGGTGGGAGAGAGAGAGAGAAGCATATAGGGATTGGTAAGATGGGAGGGAGAGAGAGAAGGAGATAGGGATTGGTAGGGTATAAGGTGAAGGGTTGAGAATGTATGGTTTAGCATTTATTTAAATATAGTGTTGAGGGACAATGTTAAAGGTTTAGGGTATAAGTTTGAGGGTATTCAGTATAGGGATAAGGGTTGAAGGTGTTTGGTATAGGGATAAGTGTTGACGGTGTAGGGTTTGGGGTTTAAGGTATAGAGTTGAGGGTTGAGGGATTAGGGCTTAAGTATAGGGTTGATGGTACAATGTTCAAGGTTTAGGCTTTAAGGATGAGGGTATAGGGAATATGGATGAGGGTTTAGGATGTAGGTTTTAGGGATTAAGGTATATGGTTGAGTGTTGAGGGTTGAGGGATTAGGGCTTAAGTATAGGGTTTAGGGTTTAGGGATTAAGGTATATGGATTGGTAGGGTTGGAGGGAACGAGAGGGAAGGAGGGAGATAGGGAGCGGTAGGGTGGGAGTAATAGAGTGAAATGATACAAGGATTGGTAGGGTGGGAGGGAGAGTGAGAGGAGATAGAGATTGGTAGGGAGGGAGAGAGAGATAATGAGATATGGATTGGTAGGGTGAGAGGGAGAGAGATGAGATAGGAATTGGAAGGGTGGGAGGGAGAGAGAGAGAGAGAGAAGATAGGGATTGGTAGAGCATAGGGTGAAGGGTTGACAACACATGGTATAACATTTATTTAGGTATAGTGTTGAGGGACAATGTTAAAGGTTTAGTGTATAAGGTTGAGGGTATTTGGTATAGGGATAAGGGTTGATGGTGTTTGGTATATGGATAAGGGTTGAGGGTGTAGGGTTTTGAGTTTAAGGTATAGGGTTGAGGGTTGAGGGATTAGGGATTAATTATATTTTTTATTGTACAACGTTCAAGTTTTAGGCTTTAAGGATGAGGGTATAAGATATATGGATGAGGTTTGAGGGTGTAGGGTTTATGGATTAAGGTATATGGTTGAGTGTTGAGGGTTGAGGAATTAGGGCTTAAGTATAGGGCTCATGGTTTAGGGATTAAGTTATATGGATTGGTAGGATGGGAGGGAGATAGGGGGAAGGACGGAGACAGGGAGTGGTAGGGTGGGAGGAATAGAGAGAAAGAGGATATAGAGATTAATATGGTAGGAGTGAGAGAGAGAGAGGAGATATGGATTGGTAGGGTGGGAGGGAGAGTGTGAGGAGATAGGGATTGGTAGGCTAGGAGAGAGAGAGAAGGAGATAGGGATTGGTAGGATGGGAAGGAGAGAGAGGAGATAGGGATTGGTAGGGTGGGAGGGAGAGAGAGAGAGAGAGAGAGGAGGTAGGGATTGGTAGGGTGGGAGGGAGAGAGAGAGAGAAGGAGATATGGATTGGTAGGGTATAGGGTATAGGTATGGGGGTTGAGAGTGGAGGGTTTAAGGTTTAAGGGTTGAGGTATTAGGGTATAGGGTTGAGGGTTGAGGGATTAAGGGTAGAGGATTGAGGGATTAAGGGTTTAATTATTGAGAGATTAAGGATTTAATGATTGAGGTACTACAATATAGGGTTGAGGGTATAGGTTTTAAGGGTTGAGGGTATAGGGTTGATGGATTAGGGTTGAGGGTTTAGGGATTAAGGGGTTGAGGGTTTGAGGGTTGAGGGTTGAGGGATTAGGGTTGAGGGTCCAATGTATAGGGTTGAGGGTTGAGGGATTAAGGGGTTGAGGGTTTAAGGATTAGGGTTGAGGGTTGAGGGATAAAGGGTTTAAGGGTTGAGGGATTAAGGGGTTGAGGGTTTAATGGTTGAGGGATTAATGAGTTGAGGGATTAAGGTTTTAAGGATTAAGGGAGTAATGGCTTAAGGGTTGAGGGATTAGGGTTGAGGGTTGAGGGATTATGGTAGAAGGTTGAGGTATTAAGGGTTGTGGGTATAGGGCTGAAGGTATAGGGTTGAGGTTGTAGGGTTGAGGGATTAGGACTGAGGGACCAATATATAGGTTTGGGGGTTGAGGGATTAAGGGGTTGAGGGTTAAATATATAGGTTTGAGGGTTGAGGGATTAATGGGTTGAGTTTTTTCAGGTTTGATGGTTGAGGGATTAGGGTAGAGGGTTGAGGGATTAAAGGTTTAAGGGTTGAGGGTTTAAGGGTTGATAGATTAAGGAGTTGAGGGTTTAAGGGTTGAGGGATTAATGGGTTGATGCATTAAGGGTTTAAGGATTGAGGGAGTATGGGATCAAGGGTTTATGGATTATGGTAGAGGGTTGAGGGATTAGGGTAGAGGGCTGAGGGATTAAGAGTTTAACGGTTGCAGGTATAGAGTTGAGGGTATAGGGTTGAGGGATTAAGATTGAGGGTCCAATGTATAGGGTCGAGGGTTGAGGGATTAAGGGGTTGAGAGTTTAAGGTTTGAGGGTTGAGGTATTATGGTATAGGATTGAGGGATTAGGGTTGAGATTCCAATGTATAGAGTTGAGGGTTGAGGGATTAAGGGGTTGGGTGTTTAAGGTCTGAGGGTCCAATTTATAGAGTTTAGGGTTGAGGGATTAAGGGGTTGAGGGTTTAAGGTTTTAGGGTTGAGGGATTAGGTAGAGGGTTGAGGGATTAAGGGTTTAAGGGTTGAGGGTTTAAGCGTTGAGGGATTAAGGGTTTAAGGATTGGGGGATTAGGGTTGAAGTTTAAGGGTATAGGATTAAGGGATTATGGTTGAGGGTCCAAAGTATAGGGTAGAGGTTTGAGGGATTAAGGGGTTGATGGTTTAAGGGTTGAGGGTTGAGGGATTAGGGTTTAGGGTTGAGGGATTAAGCGTTTAAGTGTTGAGGGTGTAGGATTGAGGATCCAATGTATAAGGTTGAGGGCTGAGGGATTATGAGGTTGAGGGTTTAAGGTTTGATAGTTGAGGGATTAAGGGTTTAAAGGTTGAGGTTTTAAGGGTTGAGGGATTAAGGGTTTAAGGGTTGAGGGATTACGGTTGATGGTTGAGGGTATAGGGCTAAGGGTATAGGATTGAGGGATAAGGGTTGAAGGTCTTGTTGAAGAAATGTGTCTCAACCTTTCAATTACATAAGGTATTGTTCATCTGAGATGTGGGGGTGTGGGAGGGATCCCCCCCCCCCATGAGGTACACTTTAGTATTGTAAATCTGGACTATTCATCATTATGTCTCATATCTGACAATCAATATCTTATTAGGTTGACTTTCCCTAGAAGGCAACCCTATTTTATGAGGGAGTTTCATTACAGATATGTATTATGATGTATTTTGAGAGTCTGATAGCGGTCATGTTATCTTTGGGTCTCTAAGTGGTGGTACTCATGTGAGAAGCTTTCTCTGCAAGTATATTGCAATCTTTTTAATTTCTGAATATTATATTGGGTGGCTTTTGGAGTGTGGATTTTTTATCCTGAAAGATTTTTCCCCACATAAATCAATATGCTATTGTATGTATGATATTTACATCTATTTTTGTTTAATTTTTTGTAACTGTTAAAGATTTGTAAATTTTTTGCATTATTCTCCTCTCAAGATTAGTGTAGGAATTTTTTCTGCTACCTTAGCTTCCTTATAGGTCCAATGTATAGGGTAGAGGTTTGAGGGATTAAGGGTTTGAGGGGTTGAGGGTTTAAGGGTTGAGAATTGAAGGTTTAAGGATTGGGGGAGGGTTTAAGGGTTGAGGGGTTTAAGGGTTGAGGGTATAGGGTTGAACAATGTATATGGTTAAGGGTTGATGGATTAAGGGGTTGAGAGTTTAAGGTTTGAGGGTTAATGGATTAGGGTAGAGGGTTTAAGGGTTGAGGATTTAAGGGTTGAGGGATTAAGGGGTTGATGGTTTAAGGGTTGAGGGATTAAGGGTTTAACGGTTGATGGAATAGGGTTGAGGGTTGAGGGTATAGGGTTGAGGGTATAGGATTGAGGGATTAGGGTTTAGGGTCCAATGCATAGGGTAAAGGTTTGATTGATTAAGGGGTTGAGGGTTTAAGGGTTGGGGTTGAGGGTTGAGTGTTGAGGGTATAGGGTTGAGGGATTAGGGTCGAGGGTCCAATGTATAGGGTAGAGGTTTGAGAATTGACAATTGAGGGTTTAATGTATAGGGTAGAGAGTTGAGGGATTAAGGGTTTAAGGGTTGAGGGATTAAGATTGAGGGTCTAATGTATAAGGTTGAGGGTTAAGAGATTAATGGTTAAGGGTTTAAGGGTTGACAGATTAGGGTTGAGGATTGAGGGTATAGGGAGTGCTAGGGTGGGAGGGAGAGAAACAGAGGAGATATGGATTGGTAGGGTGGGAGGGAGAGAGAGGAGATAGGGATTGGTAGGGTGGGAGGGAGAGAGAGAGGAGATAGGGATTGGTAGGGTATAGGGTATAGAGATCCAAGGGTTGAGTGTGTAGGGTTTAGGGTTTAAGGTATAGGGTTGAGGATTGAACGATAATGTTCATGGATGAGGGTATAAGGTTAAGTGTTTCAAGGTTTAACATAATAACAAAAATTGTATGCTCTTGGAGATGGTACAATTTCACTTAATTTAGGAATAATTAATGAGCCTAATGTCACCTTGATCTAGTATTATAATGTGTTGTACACATTTACATTGGATTTAGGGACCTTCTAAGCTAAATAAGCCTAACTTTGCCTTAATTTAGTGTTGTAAACTATATTTATTTACACCTTCACATTAAATCTAGGGCCCTTAGACCAAATGTTGCCCTAATCTAGTGTTGCAGTGTGTTTTACACATTCACATGGGATTTTGGGCCCTTCTAACCTAAATAGACCTAATTGTGCCTTAATTTAATGTTGTAAAGTATATTTATTCACACTTTCACATTGGATCTTGGGATCCCTTGAATTTATAACCTTTATAGCATCATTAATAGGCCCCTAAGACCCTATATTATGCATCTTGAGGTATATTTCAACTGAAATCCCAATAAGATCAACAAATAAACTTAATTTCTTCACTCCTCGACACTTTCTCTCTCTAAAAAGGCCTTGTGGGACCCATACGCCACATGTGGCATATGAGTTCCATTTGGCCCTTTTTTAGGGTTTTGAGTGGGAAATCGGGGTTTTTAATTCAAATTTCATGTATGGTGGCCTTTATGATCTAATATGCAGTTCATTAGATGGATGACCCATATAAACAAGATCTCAAATCATTTTTTCGCTAAGACTTCATGATATCAAGTCAAGCCATCAAGAGTTAAGCATTCCAAGACTTCGCAAGAGCATTAAGAGAGCATTCAAGATAATTTCTAAGGCATTCAAGGGTAGAATTCTTCATCAATTGTTGCAGCAATTCAAGATCCATCAAGTCATGTCAAGATTATCAAGTATCAAGCATATTGTTGAGCTAGTGTTGTGATGTAGCATCCTAGATCTGTTGGAAAGCAATATTCTACACCTATTTCAAGATCAAGATCTACATCCTACATGGCCATTTCATGTTAGATCTTTTTATTTTTCATGTTTGTGTAGAGTTCTTATAATATGACATGGCGAATACTTGCATTTTGTGTGTTGAGGTAGCTTCTTATATTGACAAGTATCTTGTGTATATATGATTATTCATACCTTTTTCATTAAGATCATCATGCTCTAAGCTATAATCTCTCACATAAATTTGACAATATTTTTGTATGTCTAGTATGAGAAAGAACAACTCATTCTATTTTTTGAGTTAAAATTCCATGCAAGGGATACAAAGTCATTTTAGTTTGTTATACCTTGGTGCATAATATCCACTTGCTATATGAAAATAGGATTTATCTTTACATTCTTTATAGAATAACTAAATAAAAAAGTATCTTTCCATTTTCATATATGTCCATCTTACACATTTGCATCCATGTTATTTCCCATTTATAGGCTTCCACTAATATTTAATCAATGGTCTAATTGTTATCATTGTGTTTCATTGCATTCATATTTCCTATATACACAACCATTAGCATATTCATAACATCATTATATCTCAATTATACCAAATACATCAAAAACCACATTATAATCTATGTATATCATAACTATAGAGAAGGGGGTTCATCACTGCCAAGGCTCTCAGGTCACCAAAAGAGTCTTGGGGAACAAACTACCCTAAACTACCTAAAACTACCTAATAAGTTGAAGAGGAAGGGACACGTTAAAAAGGAAGGGAAAATAGGACCCTATTCCCCTTTTTCTTTATGACAAAAGTGTTCAAGAACTGATGAGTCAGCCACAGAGGTATCATTCTATAGACCAAACAACTCTCTATCATAGGACAACAATGTAGGGGTCGAACTTCAGTACATTATGCTAGAGACTTAGAGACTTGTTGGTGTCTTGTATAGATAGAGGGTCAAATTATAAATTGAAACACTCAAGGTCGACAGATAACTTGAATGCTCTTGTTTTACAATTTGATAGAAAAGCACAAAAATGTATAGTACAACAAGAAGAATACTATAAATACTATTCTAATAGTGAAATGACAAAGAAAGAAGAAGAAAACCAAGTTACTCAAGGTCCAGTTCTCTAGCTAGCTCAAAGCGGATGAATCTGCACCTATACATAGTAATGAGAAAAATGTTGGGTCTATGTTTTGAAGTTTACCTCAGTCAAACCTAGGCCATTATAGTGTTCCCACCTCCATGAACAACTAATATGCAATAAGATGGGGAAAAGTGATAAAGGAGATAGAAATCACACAAGATAGTAGAGAGAAATGAAAAACTAGATGCTACTCTACAAGAACAATAATGTAAGTAATAAAATAGAAACAATATCACCTTCCTTTCTACGAGCACTCAAGGCTAGGAGAAGAAGCAATAGATCTATAATACCAAACCAATGGAGTAGAGATTTGTGAACCTGCAATGACAATGGCGCTAGAGCAAGAAGGTGGTGTAGAAACCAAGTATGAAGTTGCTAGAAGCAAGATGGAGTGATAGAATGAAGAAAGAAATTGAGAATGAGATTGAATTTGACCTAGAGAGAGTGCAAAAATGATCAAGAGACATTCAAGAATGAAATACTAAGCTAGAGAGAGTGTAAAAATGATCAAGAGACTTGCAAGAATGAAAGAAGTGAGTTCAAATGGGAAAATTGGAGGCAAATTATAGTTGTTCTTGGTGGTCAAGATTTTTTAGGGGGATGTTACATTGTGAGATAGGGAATCATAACATTTTTATTGCTTCTTGATTCAAGAATCTTGTTAGGATGATAGTGTAGCGCATAGATGTCCACACAAAACGTGCACATCCTAGAAAAGAATTCCCTCACTGACACAAAATGATAGGGATACACAAAAAGAGTAGGATGAAAATAATGGGTTTTTGCATCAACAGACTTGTAAGGCTAAAATGATGTTAAATTAATGAGAAATTTTCCTAGGTGAAAATTTATGCCATTAAATTTCCCTCCCACTTTAGCGAGCATACATGTTAATGTGTATGTGAGCTAAAGTAGAAAGAGGTTGAAGAGAATATACCAAAATTGTTGAGGAAACATATCTTCAATTTGGCGTACCTGAACGTGAAAGAGGGAGCTCCACCAAGATGTAAAGATGATACGGGTCTTTGATCTTACAAAGCTAGCTATGGTCTCACCATAAACATGTTAGGGAAAAAAGATAACCATAATAGACACTATTTCATAAGACACAAGAAGACACAAGACAACATAATAAGACATAATTGATCAGATAAGACATAAGACACAATTTGATTAGATAGATAAGCCTGTGGTTGTTGCAAACTATATTGAAGGACAATCATAGAATATATAGGTCTAGTCAAGCTACCCCCAAGCTAGATGCTAAGATATAAGATGTATGACACCAAGACACGATGACATCAAATATTAGATAAAAGATACAATTTGTGAGACACCAAAGAATTCATTTGAGAAGAAGGCTTTCAAAAGGGGTTCCTTTAGCAGGGAACCCTTCAAGACGCCAAGGGGGCCTGTCAAAGGAACACTCCAGTTGAAATATGCAATTTAATTTTCTACAAGTGATTATGTAATCAAGGAATCATTTTGAAAGATCTTTCATCAAGGAATCTAATGGAGAGAATTCTCCATTTTCAAAGGAAATTTTCTTGACTCTTTCTTATTAGAAAAATTCATTTGTTTTCAAAAGTAAAATTTTAGACTCTTTCGCTATAGGATCCTTTTCAAGAGAAATTTCATCAAAGGGTATTTTTTTAGAGAATGCATCATTTTGGGAAATGAGAGATTTTCAATAAGGGATTCTCTTTTCAAGGAATTTATTGCAAATAAATTTGACACCAAGGAATCCTTTTGAAATAATTTTCCTTATTAAAAATTAGAGAAGCATGGTCGCCGCCTTTAGCATTGTGTGTGCTCTGCAAAGGAGCACATGGCATCCTAAGGAGAGAAAGGAGAGGCAAAGATGTTGTAGCATGAAACACATTGTGAGATGTATCCATGATATGTTGTTACACACACATGGGACAATACATGACAACCACAACATCACAAAGTAAATAGATAGAAATCAAGAAATCAAAACACGGGGGGATCTAAGAATTCGGGGTTAAAATTATCCATAGATATAAATAGATCATAGATATTTATAGTATATGTATGAACTATCATCAATCCCCAAAGTTCTCAAAATGTGAAGAAGGGCACATGAAGAAAAAATGAAAATAAAAATTGGTTCAACATGGAAGAAGGCCTAAATGCCTCCAATGCTATGCATTGTCCCCAATATCAAAAAGAAATAGTATGACACAGAAGAATAATGATAAAAATAGAAGTGCACAATAGATTTTTTCCCCAATATCCAAGTACCTACAAGGGTAGCAAGGGTCCTCTGGGAAGGATCACAAACACAAAAAGACAAGTATTGGGGAGCACAAACACATAAACAAATCTAATCTATAGATGTAGAAGAGGTACCACCCTATTCCTCATCGACTGGGAAGTCATCCTTCTCCTAATGTAGATTATTGTAACGGGACAGGGAATTGGCCTACAAGGGTGGGATAGAAAGGGCGGTACCCTCTGAATTTCTTGCAACAAGAACTAAGGAATAATTCCCCTTGAGGTCTTCTTCACCAAGTTCTTGTGAAGCAAAGGTCATCAATTTTGTGAAAATTGAGGATAGAGTTGGGATATCTTCCCCTGAATTAAACATGCAGTTTTTAGGGGAAGGGCGAGGCACCCAAGAGTCACTACTGACTTCAGGGAGATGGTTGGTGACTAAATCTAGAGAATTGAGTGCTACCTCTATCACGAGGATGGTGCAAGCCAAGAAAAAACTAGCTTCCAAAGAAGATGAACCCTTCTTTCAACCTCCACTTGTAGTGAGGTCGTCCTCTAGCTTGCACTTCAATGGAGGATGTTGATTCCCCACTGAAAAAAAAAAAAAAAGTGGAGGAAGAGGAAGAAAGAGCCATAACAAACACCACCATTATATTGGGAATGTCCACAAGCTATGAGAAGGGAGAAATGTTTCAAAGGGACATGAGAAGTGGATGCTTCATGGAGGGAGCAATGAAGACTTGCACCCTTTTGGGGTGAGTGTCATTGAAACCCATCAAAGGAACCAGAAGCAAGATATGTAGGCAATGGGAACTGAAGAAGGAATAGTAGAAGAAATCAAGGCAATAGGAGGGGTAGAAATAGATGCAATTGGCTCCCCCTCCATCTTTTTCAAGGTGGTCTACTTCGTGACTAAAGCCTTTCACCTATTCTTGCACTCACACACAAGTCAATTGTGTCGACTACAAGCACTAGGAGACACAACTTGAGAAGAGGCCAGAGACTGCTGCTCAACTGCAAGAGTATCTTTCACAATCATTGTCGATGTAGGGGTGGTCTCCTAGGTAGGAGCAATAGGAGGAAGTATAGGAGCAAATATGGTGACATGAAGAGAAACAAACATAAGTGCCTCAACAATGGACCTCTTCTTGTTCGTTTCTTGAGGGATAGGTGAAAAAATAGTAGGAGGCCAAGACATAGAAGCGAGCCCACAAGAACTCTTCCCCTTGCCATAGATAGTGGGTCAAATAACCCCTAGTAGAATGGGAAACTGAAAGACCAGCCACTTCACATTCCACCACATAAGCACCATCGTACATCCCATGTGAGGCACAGGAAGGAACCAAGGATGCCATGGTGTGTTGAGAAGAAAAAGTAGATAGAGTAGATGAAATAGAAGGAGAAGACTCTAGAGCATGAGCAATCTTGTCCTTCCCTTTTTGCTAGGATGAAAAATCATCTTTTTGTTGCACTATCATAGAGGTCTTCATGGAGATGGCATAGGGAGATACTAGATAACTAGCTTTTGGCATCATGCCCCATGACTTCTATTTGACATAAGCTCTATATAAAAAATCTCCCCTTGGAGGGAGAGGTTCAATTGGAGTAGCCATAAATGATCTAGAGAGAAGGCCCCACGTGATACTAGTAGTTTATAGCCAGTTTCATGCACTATGTGCATAATGCCTTTGTGGGGGAACTTTAAGCACTTGTGGATCATAGAGGTAACTTCGTTCATAGAGGCTAGCCAAGGAATGCCTAACCTTAATCTGAACAAGTCATATTTTGGGATCACAACAAATTACACATCAACAACCTTGGGTCCTACCAAGACTAATAAATAAATGGTGCCCATAGGGGCAATATAGAGTCTATTGTGAGTATAGAGAGTGGCATGTGACTCTTTATATTTCTCCTTGTGTAAATTATTTATGAACAAGGTTTCCTTTTTCGTAACATTCACTTAGCTCATCGGGTCAACCAAGATGCCAATTATAATGTTGCCATTAATATGGGTGAGAACGTACAATGGGTAAGGCTCCTTATTTAATGTACCTAAGTCATGTGAGGTGAAAGTTATATCAATCATTTCACTCGCATTCTTAGGAGGAGGCATATACGTGAATGAGACCATGTTCATACATACTCATATGGGACTAGCTCAAAAGATGTATAAGATTGAGTAACTAGATTAACAAAATAGAAGGAAATGGATTGGTATAAATCTACACAATTTGATGTTAGCCTTGGCTACAGATTTATTGGAGTTTTTTTTCTTCCCATCAAGATGGATAGTCATGTTGATGTTGTCCTAAATCTCATGAAGTAGGCACACACATTTCTTAGTGTCATGTCTGTGCACCCAATGTAATTAACAGAACCATTGCACGTCGTACCATCGGGTTATGGCTCGGAAAGAAGACAAAATTTTGGAAATGTCAGAACTTTATCTTTTAGTAATTTTTTTAGAATAGTGATATAGGATTCTAATAGTTTTGTAAAATTTCTATGGCATCCTATAATTTTTTTCTTTAGGTGCAAAGACCATATTTGCAATTGCCTTATTCTTTCCAAAAATTGACACTACAAACCAGATATCAAGATGGGAGTATGAGGATGAACCCCTGAACTATGTGACCATCTATTAGTATTCATGCAATGCTCCACAAAGATGTGCAAAGGAAGGATACTTCATCAAGGAAAACATTTCTTGTCCCATTTTTTGCAAGTTCCTAATGAAAACCTTTTGAAAATCAAAGTCAGGTAAAGGATAAGAGATCTAAGAAAACATCACTTGATAGTGAGTGATGAAGTTAGCAACCTTTTCGTGGTCCCTCTACTTGCATTAGATGAGATCAGAGAAAGCCATATTCAGTCTTACGTTAGCTTGGAACTATCTCAAGAACTAATTCACCAATTGATCAAATGATAAGATAGAATTATCCAATAAGGAGCAATACCACTCAAGTGAAACATCTTTAAGAGACCATGGAAAGATATTTTCCATCAAAGCATGATGGAAGAATTTAGTGCACATAGCTACATTGAATATTGATAAATGCGCCTGAGGATCTCCATGACCATCATAATTTTCAAACTTTGGAATCTCCATCCCCTAGGGGATAAGAGTGTTCAAGATGGCTATAGATAAAGGACTGTGATGGAAGAAAGGTTGAAAAATGGGTTGAGAAGAGGAAATAGATAGGTTCACCAATTGGTTATGCATTTGTCCCATATTATGTAGTAAATCATTCAAGATAGGTTTAGAGGACAAAATAGGACCAATGGTACCACCACCAGAAACCCAAAAGCCACTAGAGCCACCAATGCCCACACTAACAAAGACCTTTCTACTTAGACCAATGTAGATCCTAGGATTACCACTAGAAGCAAGAGCATTAGGAGTGGCAAAACTGAATCCTAAGGTTACCTTATTTACTTTGAAAATAGGGGTCTACTCAGGTTTAGAGGCAGCATGTCAATAGAAGGGCCAGTCTAGCCATACATATTGACACCTTAAGCATTGATACTTCCAATTGTCTCTTAGTAGTCTCAAAGTCAAGATCTCAAGAAATTCCCAAGTTAGAATTGTATGATTGGATGTGAGTGTCTATAATATTAGAAAGACCCCAAAGAAGTTCTACACCTCTTCAGTCTTTGTCTAACATAGCTCTCAACATGTTGACAACCATAGCTACTTGAGCAAGGATTTTATCTTTTTCCAAATTCTTTTCAAACTTCTTGAGTCTTCTATATAGGGAAAGAAGCCACTTCGCATGAACCTCAAGAGAAACATCTTCCTCCATGGAAGAAGGAGAAGCAAGAGTTGTAGGAATATGAGGGGCTTCCCCAAAGGGGCTAAAAAATATAATAGATATACTTGACATTACCTCATCATAAGAAGGACCAATTTGATTGGTGGTGACCTTCCTAGATTCCATCATTATGTGTTGTAAGATCCTTCTATCAATGTATCTGGAGGTTGTAGAATGGGTTGTAAATCTCATAAATTCCTTATGACACATGAATCTATAATATACCTGAGATGCAAGAGAAAGATCTTTGACACAAAGAAAATAAAAAGGACATTCATGTTAGGTTTTCCAAAAATGTAGAGAAGGGGGATTCATCACCTCCAAGGCTCTCAAGTCACCAAAAGATTTTGAGGGAACAAACTTCCCTAAACTACCTCAAACTACAGGTAATAAGTTGAAGAGGAAGGGATAGGTTGAAAAGGAAGGGAAAATAGGACCCTATTCCCCTTTTTTTTTATGACAGAAGTGTTTTGGAACCGAGTGAGTCGACCACAGAGGTCTCAATCTATAGACCAAACAACCCTCTGTCAAAGATCGATAGTTTATGGGTTAGATTTTAGTGCATCACTTTAGATTCTTAGAGATGTGTTGGCATCCTGTATAAATAGAGGGTCAAGTTACAAACATAAACACTCAGGGTCTACTGACAACCCAAATGCTCTAGTTTTACAATTTGATAGAAAAGTACAAAAATAATATTATAAAGGCTATTCTAATAGTGAAATGGCAAAGAAAGAAGAAGAATACCAACTTACTCAAGGTCTAGTTCTCTAGCTAGCTCCAAGCAGACAAACCTGCACCTACACACACAGTAACGAGAAATATGTTGGGGATGTATTTTGAGGTTTGCCTTAGTCAAACCCCCATTTTGATGTTCCCACCTCCACGGATAGCCAATATGCAAAAAGTTGGGGCAAATTGATAAAGAAGGAGATAGAAATGAGACAAGATAGTAGAGAGAAATGATAACCTGGATGTTACTCTATAAGAGTCATAATTTACTAGTAATAAAATAGACACAATATCACCTTCCTTTCCACAAGCACTTAAGGCTAAGAGAGGAAGAAGGAGATCTATAGTACTATGCCAATGGAGTAGACCTTCATGAAGCTATAATGACAATTATGTTAGAGCAATAAGGTGGTGTATAAACCATGTGTGAAGCTACTAGAAGCAAGAGGGAGTGATAGAATGAAGAGAGAACTTGAGAATGAGGTTGAATTGAGTTAGAGAGTGCCATAATGATCAAGAGACTTGCAAGAATGAAAGATTGAGCTAAAAAGAGTGGGAGAATAATGATCAAGAGACTTGCAAGAATGAAAGAAGTGACTTCAAATGGGAAAATTGGAGGAAAATAGTTCTTCCCAACGGTCAAGAATCAGTAGGGGGATGTTACATTTGTAGGTGACAGGAATCATAATGTTTTTGCTGCTTCTTGATGCAAGAATCTTATCAGGATGCCAATGTGATGCATAAATTTCTACGCAGAATGCATGTCATAGACAAAAACTTCTTCACCAATACAAAACCAAAGGGGCATGCAAAAAGAGAACAATGATAATGGTGGGGTTTTGCATCATTGGACTTGTAAGACTAAAATGAGGGTAAATTAATGGGAAATTTTTCTAGGTACAAATTTATTCCATTACAATAACATTAGAAACATTAGAAATATCCATCACATGCATATGTATCATCATCATATCATCATCGTTATCCTAGACCTAGCATATCCTTTTTGTCAAGAGTTTGACCAAAAAAAATTCTATCCAATCTCTCGAGGGGGTACCCTACCTTTATTCCTTGATCTATTTGGGCATACTACAACATGTCATCACACAAAAAAAATCACACCAACATCATTTCTTTGAAACACACCACACAACGCATTGTCTGAAAGAGGGGCAAAATGTAGACACTTAAAAATGACTAACACATTTCCGTTTTCCATTTTATCATCCCCTCATCATTTTTTCTATCTATATTAATTAAATAAATTTTGATTATTTAATTAAGCTAATATCCTCTCTTTTCATTTATAATCATTTAATATTTTTTAATTATTTAATTATCTTATTCATTTATATATCTATATTAATTTATTTATTTTTTATCATATTCCCTCCAACATTAATTAAAATCAAAATCAAATTATCTTTGGTCCATTATAATTAGATATTTTTTAAAATTTATTTATTTAGCTAACAGTGCTCTTAAATATTAAGTAAATTAAAATAATAAATATTTAAATTATCTTTCCCTCCAAAATAAATAAATAAATATTTTATTTATTTCTCTAACTACACTTTCAAGAATTAAATAAATTTATTTATTTAATTGTAATCTTATCTATTTACTAAATTTAGCTCCTACCCTATCTCATTTTCTTGTATCCACTGATCTTTCTAATCAAACTCTACAATTGATCAAATATTAAGTGAAGCATATAAATAGAAGTCTTCATTTGCACATTACCCCTAGAGAACATTATCTTGAGATCCCATTAACTAGATCACAATAAAGCAAGCATTCTCATTATCTTGGCAATTTGATATAGCCATCTTTTATCATCTTGGCTATTTATCTATATTTGATTGTTATATTTGCTATCATACTATCATTGTGTTATCATTGTTATGCTAATTTGAAGAGAAACTCACATATCAAGCACTCAAGCTACTATCAAAGAAACAATGGAGAAAATCAAGATATTTATAGTTAAATCATATAATTGTTGATTATTCTATTTAAATTTGTATAGATCTTGAGCTTTATTGAGTGATTGTTGAATGTGAATTTGGTAATTTTATTGTATTATTTATATTTTATATTGACTCACATTTTCATCATCTATAGTAGGATTTTTTTTTCAACAAAAGATAAGAGAAGGTACCTTGAATTTGGTTGGAAATGGACTATAATAAACCATGCAATAATATAAGGGACTATGATCATGTGCACATCTTTATCTAATATGATTTCCATAGATTTTTTGTATCACATTACAAGTATTTTCATACTCATTACATAACTTTGATGTAGAACATTTGACATCAAAAAGTGATCCCAAGTGGATGACAATAGTGGAAAATTGAGGTATGTTAGTGAAGAATGAGATGTGGAATATTATGGTTAATGGTAACAAGTGGTAAATGGTGGAAATAATGGTGGAGATCTGGTCACTAGGAGAGAGGCAAGTAGGGATTATGAATAGTAAATAATTTGAGAGGACTCGATATTAGTAGGAGATAATTTCATAAGAACATGAATGTATGAAGAAATATGTGTAGGCTATGGAGTTGGAGAGATATATGAAGTGGAAAATGACTTCTAGAAAAGAGTGTCCAATTGTAGGAAATGTGAATGGTGGGGTATTGAGTTGAAGGAGGAAATGAATAGTTGTGGGAGGGACTCTTGATTTGATACTATTGTTAATTGATGTGATAATTATAGGGGAAATACTAAATAAATCATAATCTTGGAAATTAAAAAAGGGTGAAGGACAATATGATAAGAAAAACTTGAGGTACCAAATTAACTAATTTTAGTCATATGTCCAAGTCTAAAATTTATAGGTTTACCATTTAAAGTTTATTTCAACTTTGATTTTAGGTTTTGGTTTTTCAATTTTGTACAGGTTTTATGTACAAATGAGCAAGATGAAGAAAATACAAAAGAAAGATATATTATTTAGATGGAAGTGCTTATTATTCTATATGTTCACCAATATGATTGCACTCCCTATATCTATGGGGCATGCCTTGTTGGTAGGCTTTATATCATTACCCTTATCTATTTTCTTGATCCTATTGATCATTTGGCTTCATGTTATTATTGATCCTATTATTTAGTAACATGAGCTATTGAAATTGCAAGAGCTAGCTGATAAAACTTGTTCAAATCAAACCAACTAGAAGAACCACTAATAGGCCACCTAGAGGTTCCTCTCATAGGTGGTGGGGAGGTAGAGTGTAAACAAGCAATCTATGACCAATCTCGTTGAGTAATAAATTTTTGAGAAAAAAAAATTCTCTTGAAATTTGTTTTGACCAAATTAAATTTAGTTAGAATTGCATCATATAAATACTCTATAATGTAGTGCTAGGAACAATGTAATTGTAATGTGATGTAATACATTCAAGTGAAGTTGTTTCAATTGAGAATATTTTTCCCAAAACTTAGGCAATCAAGTCGATGTAAAGTCATTCAGGGAAATTTGTTTTGCCCAATTTCATTTTTGGCAAAAAAAATATCCATTAGTGGAGCCTTGCCCCCAATAATCAATAGGGCGCCATATAGAGTGGATAATTTTAGCACATAATTTTGCTTTGTATTTTTAATGGATTTTCCAACCCACAAATGAACAAAATATTCCCTTTTGCCCCGCTTCCCCCTTCCCATCCCATGATTGGATAGTCGTACAACTAGTTTTCGTTAGAATTGTTAATCTTTCTTAAAATGATATATAAATCTAAAATGTAATCTTTATGCTTGTCCTATGTATGTCATATTAGACCTTTTATTGTACATTTATGGGTGCTTTTAGCCATACTAAGTTGTATCACCATTGCTTTTCCAATTTACTAGAGATAATCTTATCTAGATCCTATTTTTGATCCTCTCAAATCTATTATTATATCTCTCATTGGTAAACAGTTTTGTCACTGCAAAGATTAATAGACTTGTGCAATGGACAGCAACAAGTTTCACCAATAGAGAAATCATTATGATATTAACAATTCTCCTCTACGTTTGAGAGGTGCAACTCCCTCGTATGATGCGATTTAAATTTTTGATAATTTTAAATAAAAAAATACAAAGACAAGATGCTAATGTTTATATATCTAAAAAAAGCTGAATAACCATTCACAGATGGTTAATTTAGAAATCTAGGTACTCACGACAGATAAATCACAAATCCAGTTTCAAAACAATAATCAGCTCATAGACTAAAACACTATTCTTATTTATCAACGCGGAATGAAGTCAAATATGAATTAACATGGAAAAATTAAAAAGAATTGAAAACATTACTGCACATAGGGACAATAATTTCGTAACCAACATAGATAGCACATAGACTCCCAAAATCAATTCCTTCTTTAAAACAAAATTAAAAACCAACAAGCTCACAGGCTTGCTCACTTCCCATGAACAACCCCCTATACACAGCTCTCCAATATGTGGAGCAGCCAACAGGGCTTTCACTATGGGGAAAATTCACTGTTACAACAAATTCACATCATGGAAAATTCACCACCACCAATTCATGACAGTGAATTTTCTATGAGGTGAATTTATCATGACGGTGAATTTTTAAGTAGTGAATTGTTGACGAAGAATTGTTGACGTAAAGCCACCAAAAGATCCTCTGAATAACCAATCCCATTCCTTTTATAAGACTTTTGATGAGAGTTTAAAGAAAATACGAAGGGCCATACAACTGCCTCTTCAATTCCCACCCCCCAACTTGGGCATCTCGTCTACATTCACGTTTGTGCTTGGACCAAAACCTATCTTTTATATTTATTTGTGGCATGACATCCCAGTTTTATGGTTAGAATAATCTGAGATTCGCTCATGAAATGAAATATTTTAAAGTATTTACTCTAATATAGACTTTCTCCTGTATTCTCTCCGGAATTTTTAGAGCAAATAAAAAGTATTGCGCAAGATTCACAAAGCACAAGATCCTTTCGAAACTCCTTAAAACAAAAGTGGCAAATTTAAATAAGCCTTGAAATTGTTCCCAAAATTATAAAAGTTACTTCCCTTTATATCTGTGTGGCTAACAAAAACCACACTAGAGTATGTCCCCCACGCTCTGCCCATGTATATATGATTATTTTTGAAAGGTTTTCGAATTCCATTCAAACTATGCAAAATTCCTCTCCATAAGGAATCCAAATAATGATTTTTGAATTACTGAATTTGTTTCCCACCTTAAAGCTTTAACAATTTCATCCAAATCTTTCAGAATAGGAGCTGTCAAATCTGAATGTCGATGTCATGCAAGTATCTCAAGCTCTAATGAAATAGAATACATTGGCTCCTGTAGTAATGGCAAGATATCAGGAATCGACACCAATACAGGGAAGTATAATCGCAAGATTGTTGAGTTGGTGCAGTATCAAATACAATATGGGTAAACATGTTATATTCTGCAAATTGCGTCACCTTTGAAATAGCAATGGCTTCATCAAGACCAGGAGGTGATGTATCTAAAAGAATTTACATAATCACATAAATTTCTGTAGCAAACAGAGAGATTGTTTTTTAACACATCAGAGGATTCTTTTATTCAATCTCAAATATTACAATTGTTTGAAAATACTATATGAGATAAAACTCATGATTATATGATTCGATCAATAATCAAAGATCAAAGACAATGAATGAATTACAATTGCTTCATTATATAGAAGTCCTAGAAACATCTAGAGACTTCTAAAACCTTATCGTGCAACTCCATGCAAATTACAAACTCTAAAATTAACATATATTTTTTATATCTGAAAATTGTATTTTCATCATCATGCAAGACTGTATTTGCAAACTATAGTTCTCTTCATGCAAAACTATAATTCTTCTCATGCTAAGTGGGAGAAATCACTAAATATTCTAACACTCCCCCTTAATTTCAACCACTAATTGCATCAACACCAAACCAATTATGACTGTGATTTTCAGATTTTCTCTTAACAACATCTATGGCTGATTACATTTCTTCTTCGACTTTTGCGAGCTTCTCTCCTACCACGTTGTGGCGATCTCCTTTTGAACGGTGATTTATTATGCTATGACTCCTTTAGAGGTTTTTCGCTTTCTCTCCTCCTATAGAGGGCTTCTATTTCTATTGACAAAACACTATGGCTTTTTTTAAGGCTGAGATTTAACTTCCTCACATGACTTCACATTAGTGGCTTAGATTAATTTCTTATAAACAACGATCTTCTGATCTCATCGACCTCAAATCAAATGGTCGGCTTTCTCAGTGACTTCTTTTCTTGGACTGTGAACTCTTCATTCAAACATGCAATACAATCTGCAATCTAACTTCTTGATAGTGATTGCTTCAATCTTTGTTACCTGCGGCTTCTATAAGATCCGCAATCTTCTATGTGACTCCTTGATTTTGTCAAACGATCGCAATTTCTTACCTTTGTACTTCACATGACTGCACTTGCAGCTTCTTTTTGCCACAATCTGTTTTTTCTCAGCTGCAGTTTCTCTTTGTTGTACTAGGGGAGAGGGGCTCATAATGGAGTAGGGTCCAATAGTGGGGATAGAAGTAGTCCTTAGTGGGCCCCATAGTGGAGCACTTTAATATCCAATTGCAAAACACTTTTTATCCATAAAGTACGCAAAGTGACAAATCATGTGATGCCACGTCAGTGCATCAATAAAACATGACTTAGTGCACCACTATCAGTCTCACCTTTTTTTGGGGCCTTTTTGGATACCTCAACAAAAAGCATGCTGATCTGGCATCATATTTGATAATGTGGCCCTAAAACGAAATATAGAAGCACATGAGTTGCCAAATAAACTGTTGTACGGAATTGGGAGTGATTTGAAATTTCTACATAGGATTTTGAGAAACGCGAAGTTAGGGTGCTCCACTATAGGCCCCTCTCCCCTAGATTCACTTCCCTTTTTTTTGTCTCGTCTTCAGCTATAATTGGATTTAACGATCCTTCAATACTATGACTTGCTCTTCAACTTCCTTCACAAATATCTTGCTTCTGCAAATTCTTTAACCCAAATAACTTCTCGAATCTGCTCTGATATCAATTGAAAGAATTTTAAAAATCACATAAATTGCTATAGCAAATAGAGAGATCATTTTTAAACACATGCATAAGATTCTTTTATTCAATCTCAAACGTTACAATTGTTTGAAAATACCATATGAAATAAAACTCTGATTATATGATTCAATTAATGATCAAAGATCAAAGACAATGAATGAATTACAATTGCCTCATTATATAAAGGTCTTACAAACATCTAAAGACTTCTAAAAACTTATCAGACAACTCCATGTAAATTACAAGCTCTAAAATTAACATGCATTTTCTATATTTAGAAATTGTATTTTCATCATCATGCAAGACTGTCGTTGCAAACCATAGTTCTCCTCATGCAAAACTATAGTTCTCCTCATCTTAAGTGGGAGAAATTACTAAATATTCTAAGAGTATCAAACAACTCTCCTAACTTCAGTTCACCAAGCTTCCAAGGCCCATGCTGTCCATGAATTATGAAATGCTTGACACCACTGCCACCATTATTCTGAGATGCTACACGAAATTCTGCTCTAGCTTCCTCCGGATTTATCTCCAATGCAAACCTGTATTCATATGTTTGTGGCTCACCTAAATCTTATGTTGCAAAACTACCGACTCTAGTTTCTCCATCAACCTCCATTTTTCAACTTTACAGTACGGATCACAACTGTGAGTAACATCCTTTGGTCAGGTAGTACAGTTCAGGTCTGTCAAAATCGCCCTCTTTATACACTGAATAACCCTAAGTGCTTATTTGATTCAATGTTGCAAATTGAGATTTTTCTCTCCTATGTGTATTGTAGCAAGAACAGTATGATCCAACCTTAAGCTTCCCAATGTGTATAGGTTATTGCGTGTTGGACTTCCAAACAATTCTTCTCTCGTGGTTGATGGCTTGAGGAAGTATCTGTTCCAGGACACCTTTTTGGATAGTAACAAGAGTGGGTTGAACATACATTGGAACCAACTTATTTTAATTCTTCAATATGACTTTCAAGATAATCAAAGGAAATGCTTCCATTGAAACAATCTTTAGCATTTGGAAGAGAAAGTAGAAAATCCTTCAACTTTAGTCTTGTTCCTCGAGAAATATTTATGCTAAGATTCAGCCATTCATCCTGGTCCTTTTATTTTCAGTTTCCTGAGTGATCATATTGTAGCTAGACATTAATCCACCTGTCCACCCATTAATGTTTTGCGAGCCACTCTCACATACAAAATAAATGTGTTCAATTTCAACACCAGGAACATTTAAACCATGAAAAATGTAATCTGGAGATGGAGAGCCATTGGAAATTATCGGACCTCTCATGGTTGAGACTGCCTGTTTCTAGATTCCTGTTGTACTCGAGATACAAACCGTATCTTTATTTGGACTTGAATGAGATCTTTCATGAAGTTTAATAGAACCTGGGCAGTGGTAGTAGCATCTATGTTTGCAACATTAATAGAACATGGGCAGTAGTAGTAGCACCTATGTTTGCAACATGGAGATCTATTTGTTATTCCATTCATTGAAGCATACACATCCAATTCACTTAAGTCATACCCGTGTTGTCTTCTTTCAATATTATGAAAATGCAAACCATGGCAAGGCCTCTTACCTTTTCTGGGAATGGTCAAATCATTTATGTTTGTGTACCATAGAGTTGCTTGTATGAATGCAGCTATGATAATTGCATATGAAACTTCTCTTACAGCTCTTTTAAGTTTCATTTAAGGTGGACTTGGAAGATCTGAGTAGAAAACCAGAAATCAAGAAATCATACAAAGGTTATCATCGGATCTGCAACCTGAGAAGTTGATTTATGGATTGTAACTTTCATCTCAGTTTTCACCTTTGACCTGTTCAGACATAAGCTAGAAAAGATCACAACCGAATTCTCCACATTCACTATCAATTATTACTCGACCTAACTTTATTTCTATCCTTTTTACTGCAGTACATTAAAGCTCTTTCATCTCAAAAGTTAGCAATTCTGTGGAGAATAATATGTCTTCACTTGGATACATATGGAAGCTTGAGACCTCTCTTATCTATGACAGTTGCCAGGGTTGCTCTTGTCTGTAAGCTAAGCCTGTGGGATCCAAAGAACCAATATGACCTTGAAAATGATTATGTCATCTTTGCCCTAATGAAAACAGGGTATAACATATATCCACCCCTTATCCAAACACTTGAATTTCCTTCCAAAATGCTTCATTAATCGGCTCATCAAGTAGGGAACGACATAACATGAAATGATATAGGAAAAAATAAATGGTGCAAATTTAGGTCATTTTTTATTTTTTTAGGTTGGATTAAGATTTTCGGTAACATCTTGCTGAGATCACAAAGGAGAGAACACTCAACAAGAAAATCTCAATAGAGTTTGAATCTTATTGACAAGAATAACATCACATTCAAACCATCACACTATGTCAATATTAATTTTTATAAGAATAATTATTAATTGATATTTTTAAATAATTATATATGCTTACATACATCTCCTATATAACTATAATTATGAACTTCTAATGATGTATTTATTAAGATGAATTCTTGATCTCTACACAACAAATGTCTGACACATTAATAATAATCGAAAGCAAATTTAATAGTTATGTAGGGATTGATGGCTTTGATTCTTTTCCAATATATCCCACCTTCCTTCAAAATCTCCCTCAATTCATCCGTCCCTGTCTCCCAATATCTGAACTCCTTGAGTCTTTTCAGCCACTCGAATCCCTCTCCCACTTTATTCACCTTCCTACACTCTTGTAGACACAAGTTTTCAAGGCATGCCATCGCTCCATCCTCTATTTTTGGAAACTCCTCCAATTCAGGGAATCCCCTTATATCAAGGAAGCGGAGGTGTGGAAACCCTCCTGACTTTCCAAAAGCGTTTGGAAATTCTCTGCAGCTCTTGTTGTCAGACAATCTTAAACTCACTAGATTGGGCATTGTTTGTAATTCTGGGTAATTACTACAATCACAACCCCTTAAACAGAGGAATGTGAGATTTGCCATACAACATATCCAACTTGGCACTGCAAACTTCCTTAGTGTCAGACGTTCCAGATCTTCCATTGCATTCATTCTCTCTGGAAACAGGGGAAGATCCGATTCTGGTCCACCCTGCATTCCAACGATCTCATTTCCAACTTCTAGCCGGCGCATCTTGAGCAAGGGCGCAAGAATTCCTTCTTCCATTCTCTTGAGCTGCGATTCATGCTCAACTTGAAACCTTATTTCCTCAATCTTACTCATCTTGCCAACATCCTCTAACCCTAACACACCGTCCTCTTCCATGGGTAGGGACAACAGAAAGAATGATGGTCGTAGTGTTCGCAAAGACTCCAGCTTTGATATTCCCTTTGGCATTCGTTGAAACCGGCCTTTCAAATGCTGGAGACACTTGAGTTCACTTATCCATTTGGGCGCCTGACGCTGTAATCCATGGCAACCAGATACATCAAGAAAAGTGAGACTTTTAAGATATCTCACACACTCTGGTACCTTCTTTATCTCTGTCCTCTTCAAATTCAACACCTTAAGAAGTTTCATCTTTCCAACGCAAGCAGGTAATGTGGAGATATTTGTGTGGCTCAAATCGAGAACCCGCAGCACTCTCATACCACGAAACAACATTGCCGGAATGTTTCTTCCAATTTTGCTATTGCCGGACAACGATAGTGTGCGGACAAGTGTGGGAGAAACAGGACGCCTCTCTGAGATGGCATGTTCATTGATATTTTTCTTTGCCAAAAATAGGCGACACCAGCGACCACCACCTGTATTCACAGATTGCAATTTGGGGAAGGCATCTTCAACATCGAATGCACATTTATTTTCTCCGGATATATGTATGGCCAAATCCAGCAATAAATCATGAATTTTACAATATTTTATCAGATTCCTTTCTTCCCATACTTCAATCACACAGAAATTCGCAAGCTGATATAAGCAATCCCACGGATTCTCTCCTGCTGGAATGAATCCTTCTCCCATCCATAGATATATTAGATACTCGCACTCTATTTGCTCGTCCTCAGGAAAGATAGAAAGATAAGCAAAACAAGCCTTTAAATATGCAGGCAGCGAGTCGTAACTCAACTTGAGAATATCCATGACGGGGTTGCTAAGAGAAGCTACCTTTTTAAAATTACGAAGTTTAGACTGCCAGTCCCTTGGCAGTTTAGTGTTCGCCAGAGATGCTGCTGTGGTCTTGATGGCAAGTGGCAAATTCCCACATTCTTTCACGATGTTAAGAGCTACCTCCTTCAGGTACTCTGGCGCTTTATTTTCTACAGACTCTGGAAATGCATAAGCACAAAACAGCTTCCAACTCTCATCATCTGTCAAATTTTCCATCTCATAAATCTTGGCATTGAGATTTTCAGAGACCTCTCTGCTTCTTGTGCTAACCAAAATTTTGCATCGACTATTAGCTTCAGTTGGGATACCAAGCTTAGTTAGCAAATCACCTTCTCTAGTAGCCCTCCACACATCATCTAAAACAATAAAACACCTCTTTCCTTGGATAAAGCTATGAATCGATTGTGCTGCTACCTCTTCACTTACACCACCCTCCTTAATTTCCTTGCTTAAATCTTTATCTAATTGGAAGGCTAAATCGCTGAGCAACTTGGAAAAAGAATAGAACTGAGAAACTGAAAGCCATGCAGATATATCGTACCTTCCCTTTTGGGCGTCATAGAGATGCTGAAGAAGATAAGTCTTGCCCAGTCCACCCATTCCAACCACTGCAATAATTGGAAATTGGGGGTTTTGTAGCAAATTCACCATCCTTTCAATCTTGGACTGCATCCCCACTGGTCTCGAATCTCTGGGCAGGAGACTTAGTCTCGTAAACTGTCGTCTCTGGGATGTAGTTGATGATTCTGCTTCTTCTACGTGAGCCACCGCAGTATGACCTATATTCAGTTGGTTTCCATCTTCAATAACGGAGCTCATTCTGGCTTTGACCTTTTGAATTCTTCTGCCCATTTGATGGCGAAGAATCAATTGCTTACAACTCAAAGAGCAAAACTGAGAATTAGTAGCATGCATGGAGTCTACAGCACATATTTGAATTATGTCCTCTGCCTCCCAGGCAATGTCACGAACGCTTTGAAGCCATTCTTGGACAGACTCCTTTTGTCTACTGCTCTTTTCATCAGCTTCATTTAGAAAATAATTTATTTGCTTTATTTTGTTCATCAACCATTCAAAGTCTTTCCTGAAGTTCAACACTATGCTCACCTCATTAGCCGCTTGTTGAATGGCCATCTCACAAACTTTTCCAACAACAGCGTCTGCAAGTATGGACGCCATCTTTAAGTTTTCTTTTGAGATTAGGAAATAGAATAGCTGAATACAGATAAAACTGAGAGGAAACAGAATAGCTGAATGCAAAGCGTGAAGAATAGTGGTTACAAAAATATCATATATATAATATATAACATCAACTTTGTACGATAGAAGGCATCTTCTTGATCTGATCTTGCAATTCCAGAAAAGCTTGGATTCTCTTTCCACGTTCGGATTGTATAGATAAATAATATCACATTTTTTATTGACGGGAAGGCATGGAGAAGTTATTTTATTTTATTTCTTGACGAAGTACAAACAAGAGAACAGTTGTCATTTACTCATATAATAAGCTTGGATAGAGAAGTCTTCGGGTAGCATCTGATTTTGAGTGTGACATAATTTGATTTTAATTCATTTTTATTTATTAGACAACTGGGAATGGGCATTTAGGGGAATAGACATAATTAGGCATCTTTTTATTTTATTTGTAAGGGAGAGAACCCATTGCTATCTTTTCTCCTAAAAATAATTTAATATAATATTAAAACTAAAAAAATTGATATCATCATTTGTCAAGATGTAGAAGGAATCACTTAAAAACAAATTTAAAAATATAGATATTTTAGAATCGCACTCAATTTTTTTAGAATTTTCTTTTTTTTTTAATAATATATTAAAGGTTTAATTTTATATCTTATAACTTATTAAATTTAGTGTGGAGTTAATAAGTAAGCAGAAAAGTCGATAGTGGCATGGTGCACTAATGATTGATTTATTGTGTTGTTATTTTTGCTCCCCACACCACCCCTCCTCGCCCTCTCCTCCACCCCCTTCCCTTCCCCTCCCCCACAAAGGACCTGAATATATTAAATATGAATTTAATGTATGGTGTCACTTCATTATGTTCATGTTCAAATATGATCATTTGAGGTTGTGGTGTTCCCAAATTTAGAGAATTGGTTTTTATACATGTTATAAAACAAAATAATCACATTCATATAAATAGAAGAGGTTTCAATTTGGTAGTTTATGTTAAATGCACAAGATTTCTATTTTTTAAAATTAATTGATCTACTTATTGAAATACTTGTAAAGAAAATGATGTCTAATAAATTTATATAATAGAAAAGTGTATATAAGATTTGAAACAAAAATCATAATAATAGAAAATAAAGACAACACTAATATTTTCACCTAAGAAAACTCTTTTGAGTAAGATATCCAACATAGTAAAATCATTCACCATTAGGTGATCCCACAACACTGGTATACAATTTTTGGCCAAACTGGACACTAAAATATTTTTTTCTAACTAAATCTTCAATTTCGAGCACCTATAGCGGCTAAACCGTGAAGAATATGAAGATGATGCAAACTAGTGTTTTGTCACATTTTGTTTGTAGATTTTAAATATATTTTTTTCAAAAATTTTGGAATCAAATTGTACTTCTTTTTCCATCTCCTTCGAAAACTAGTTTTTTTTCAATAAACAACATTTTTAAGGAGTGACACTCACTATATAGTGCATAACTTTTTTTCCATGAAGGATAAAATTCTAATTTTTTCAAATTTAGATTTGTAACTAAGATATCTAGTGCTTCCAATTGGTTAGATAGTTTTTTATTGAAATTTTTTTTCTTAATCAAGTTTTAAATTCAAACCAATTACAATTCAAACATAGGCGGGTTGTATAACGCATAACATTTTTTGTATGTGTCGAAATTATTTTTTTTTGTTGGATCAAGGACTTCAATATCTGGTGCACTCATGTTTTTCAAAAAAAATTGATAATCTACTATTTTTCCACATGTGCAGAACAAAGAGCTTGATTTCTGGTGAAAAACTTATGTTTAATAAAACTAAAAAAATAAATACATAATAAAACCAAAACATATTAAAATTATATTCGTTAGATAGCTCGTTCTGAGGACTACCATCATCCAGTTGGGTCTGTGAAGTCTCCTCCATTTTCATTCTCAACCCGAACTTTGAAACGCAAAATTCTAGACTTTTTTGGTGCCAAAGGATGGGAAGGTGGGAAAAGGGGGCTTCGAGCAAACCAGGGGTTCACTCAACTGGGAGTTCACTCAAACCAGGGTTCATTCAAACCCCCTTTCAAAACATGTTTTCTTTGTTTTTTTGGCAGAAATGGTGGGACCTGGTATTTAATTTGTTCGCTTGAACTAGGGTTCATTTGAACCCTTTTTTGGTTCACTCAAACCAAAGGGTTCATTCAAACCCCAAAAACCAAAAAAATTTGCATGAGGTCATTTTTTCAACTTTTCCCTCCTCACTCTAATTGTAAACCACTTTTGTCGGTTTACCCCATTGTAAAACTCAATGACTCTCCAATACAATAATGAAACTACTTTCCTTCTCTCCTTCAACCATTCTTCAATACAATAATGGAAATCTTTTACTTCTTTAAGCATGTAAGAATATAAATAATTATATCAAAAATAATTCTAAATAAATTAACAAATCATATGAAAGATAAACATAATACTTTAAAAATAAAAATCTATACAAATATATTATCATGTTCTATTAATTTTTATTATTAAAACATGTTATTAATATTTTTTTTTCCTAATAATAATCAATACGTAATAGAGATAGAAGGATATGTATATACCTTCTTCTTTTTTTTGATGGAGGTCATCCACAAATTAATTGTATATACTTTTTCAAATTTGTAAGTTCCATGAAAACATGGCATGTTTGTATTCTTTTCCAATTTGGAGGAAGAATCATTTTCAAAATTATTTCTATTTTACTATAATTTTATTATTTTGTTTTCATTTTTTTAATTATTATTATAGCTTGAAATTTTCTTTTTTTATTTAAAAGAAATGTTTCTTGTAATTCTATTTTATTTTATTACATGTTAGAATCATAATATTATTTAATTAGTTTGCAGTTTTATATTTAATATTTTGATTAGTTTAATATTTTTTAGTTGGATAGCTTTTTTTAGTAGTTATTTAATAGGTATTTGATAGTTATATAGATGGTTGAATATTAATGTAATTATAAGTTCATATTTAACATTCTAAAATCAACCCAAACTTATTATAATTTGTAATATTCCAAGCTTACACTTAAGAAATTAGTAGAAAAAATAGACAAATAATTTTTTTAAATTTAAGAGATGGCATTTAAATGTTGCAATGCATACTAATGTGCACACGCATGTGTCACATGACAAGCACAATGACACATAATATGGAAATATCATTACTCAAAGAAAGTTAGGAAAAGAATAAGACTTCATTAATCATGTGACAAAGTCACCATGATGAGAATACAAGAAGATGGAACTTCCTCTATAACAATGATTCAACAAAAGTTCACATTCCCATTTTCTCACAAATATAAGGAGTACAATGATGGTGAAACTACCTCCAATCCATTCCATGACAACTAAAACAATACCTAACACAAGGAGAAAACTTACATGTGAAATCACACAACTAGGAGGTACATTACCTCAACCATTTGGAATGACAATTGGTCAATTTTATGAAAAGACACATTTCTCATATAATAGCTTCTAGATTACAAAACTTGTTAACAAAGAAAATACATAGACCTGGAGACTTAGAAGGCCAAGGTAAATCAATTCATTTCTAAATTTTATTCAAGAAATGTCAAGATATTCAAGTAATTTTTGAGGATCCAAGGGACCATGCCACACTAGAGAACTATAGCACTTAGAAAAAGCACTAGCACCAAAGAGGAAACTAATACTTCCCTTTAGTGTCCAAATATCCATATAATATCCATTTGTACCACTAGACTTCAATTCTAGCACTAGAGTCCAATTCTAGGGTTAGAGTCCATTTCTAGCACTATAGTCCCTTTTTGACACTATACTCCAATCTCTCACACTAAAGTCTTAACTTGATACTAAATTGATGATACTTTCTAGGTCTCATGGTTAGGTACAATACCTTGAAAACACACACACACATGTACACATATACACACTCAAATCTACCCTAAAAACTACTAAACATGTTTATGAAACACATAAGATCTGATAAGAGAGTTCACTACTCTAACCGATCAATAGGATGAGATAAGAAATATCATATAGGCCTGACATATGAGAATTGGATTGGGGTAAAATTATAAGAAAAGTGATATTTATCCACATAAATATTGTGTTCTTTCTCTTATTCTAGTTGGAAATCTGGTACTTTATATTCATTTTACCAACATTTATAAAAGGATGTAGAGCATTCAAAATAATCCTTGCATTTGACACAAACATTAAAATGCACAAAGATAATCATAGTTCCATCACCACTTATGTGTGAAGATTATATAGCATTTATTAATGGGTTCCATATGAAGTTAAATACAATTAAATAATAGGCACCAATTTCCTAAATTAGATATTTGATACAATATTACAATAATGAGAAAAATGAAGGCAAGGAGTAGAGAAATCTCACTTACACACAATCCTAGTAATAGTTCTATGTCACCCAAACATGTGGCACCCTCAATTTCACCCCATCATGTTAGGATTGAGACCACACACAAAATATATATATATGAATCACCATCATAGCATACACATACAAACAATTATGATCATCCATCATATCATGTACACATGTTCATAATTTGATCAACTGGATCATAGCATAAACATGTTCAAAGAAGAAACATCAACAACATATACATGCATAAGAGATAAACCAAATTATATAACTCCCCCTCTCATGGCTACCTTGTGTGCTTTTTTATTATTATAATATATGTTACATATTGATTGTTTCATTAGTGTATTATGTGATTCATGTGTACAATCCCTATAAATCTATATGGTTGTACTTCTATTTTTGGGATAGGAAAATCTAGTGGTTTTTTAAGAGGCCATAAATGGCGGACATATAGATATTTCTATAGTCCTTATAGATCTATAAGGTTGTACATCCTGCATATAGTACCTCCATTGGTATCATATTTCTCACTATGCTTGCATTGACTTTCAAGTAGAAATTTTAATGGGATATAGTTTTATTCAAATTTAAAATGATTTTTAGTGTGGGAAATGCACACCTCTACTCAAACCTAATGCCAATAATCAGTTTATGTAGTGCATATTGACATCACTAGGGAGGGATTTTTTACTTCAATTTGTTGTCGGTCATATGAGTGATAGGGTGAATTTAGTGCTAGAATACGAGCAGCAAACAAAAGAGTGCAAAATAACATTAAAAACACTCTACACCTCAAGATTAGCCTAGTTGGATTCAATACAAAATAAAATGGACAAATGGAACCTTTTACCTTGTCTTGAATCGATCCTTTGGTTGGCCCTTCGATCTTTGGTGTTGTATGCTCCTTGGATGGTACAAGATGCAAGCTAGATGATGATATGAGGATGGATGAAAGTGGATGCAAGTGTGAAAAATGGCTAAGTATGGCTCCTAGAAAATTTTTGCAAGAGTTTGGCTACAATGAATGATCTCCCCTAAAATGAGAGAAAAGAGGGATATTTATAGAGAATTTGGAATTCTCTATGGAAATGGATGGTCAAGATTGAGCCACCAAGATCAAGATGTAGGGCTAAGGTGAGTTGGGAACTCACAAGCCCTCACATCTTGACATGTGGCATGTGATATGACTTAAAAAGGGTGATGTGTACATGAGGTGGAAGGATAGTACATGACATGGAGGGAGTACATAGTACCTTGGGATTGGGACAAGATCTCCTCATAAAGGAGGTACTTGTCCCCATGTGGGTGAGAGGACATGTGGGGAATTAAAAATTCCTCAAATATTCTCATGGGGATGAGAGAAGGAATTTAAAATTCCTTTAAATGCATTGGGAGATTAAATGTGAATTAAAAATTCACATGGGGAATGGAGTGCCTTGTCCAAAAGGAGAAAACATTTAATAGGGTTGACTCAATTAAGTGATTAAGGTTGTGGAAATACTTGATTAGACTAATTAATGACATGTTAAAGGCAAGTGGGAGATTATGAAGGGTGTGATATGTGACTTGATGTGACAAGTCAAAGATCACATGGGGAAGAGAAAAATGAATTTAATATTTCTTGGAAGGATAAAAAGAATTAAAAATTCCTTGAGAGGTTGATTAGGCTAGTTAATGAAGGATTAGAGGAGAGTTAGGTGGCTAAGAGAGATTAGAGGCCAACTTGCAAAAGTTGGAGGATGTGACACATCCTAATCAAGAATTAGGCATGTGCACATCCCTAATGATGAGATTAGGAGAAATAATTAGGATTAGATAAAAATGATGGAGGATGTGACATAAAGGGAATTAAATAAATGGAATATTTATTTAATTCATTTGATGAAAGGGGGAAAGTATTTAATTATTTAACTAGATACTTTAGGGGCTAGAAGAACTTTTATAGGGATTAATTAAATAATAGTGATATTACTTAATTAATGCAGATAAGGGGATGTTTAGACAAAAGGGGATAAATTTGGATAAATTAAGTGTCCAAATTTAGGTGTTTACAATATGAATCCAAAGTCCCTAGCTCTACTAGCTAGGGAAATTCAACCTGGCCAGCAGTGAAGTTCTAATTAGGTATTGCTAAGTGTTCTGATTTCTATTGTTGCCACAAACCTCCTCATAGTTCCTAAAAATAATAAGAGTGGCATGAGCACTATTTTTTCTCATCATCATGGTCTCTACCCTACCCAAAATTGGAACACTGTCATTACAATAGATTTGTATATCTTCATCCACACACCACCTAGGTGCCACCACCACCCAACACCTTTCCAGCTAGTAGAATACTACATTAATATTCATTCAGAAACTATACAATAGTTTTGTGTATTTTCTTAGGCAATAATATTTTTAAGCTAGTAGTTTTATTACACACAAAGGTTTTATGGGAAACAAGTGGTATTGAAATTTCATACTATATTAATATTCATTCAAAAACCATACAATATTTTTGTGTCTTTTCTTAGGCAATAATACTTTTAAGCTAGTAGTTTTATTACACACAGGTTTTATGGGAAACAAGTGGTATTGAAATATTCTTGGTTTGTAGAACATTTTGGGAGCATCTTCAAATATTCCTTTGCTAATGTTAGCATGATGTGTGTGTGTGACATCACCCTTTTTCTCTCAAAGCTATGCCCCTCTCAATTATCCTATACTTAATTTTTTTTCAAACTTAGGAGTAGATTTATTGGTCACATGGTAACATTTTTTTCATATTTTTTATTTAGGATATTTTTGTGCTCTATTTATTAGTGTGATCCACTTTTAAAATTAGGTGTACATTTTTTTCAAAATTATATATTTTTAGAGGTCACTATAAACTTGATTCCTATTTTTAAACTTTAAAATGATTTTTCTAGAAAATACATACTCCATTTTTGGGTTTTTATAAATTTCCTATCTTGTTTAACACTACCTAGTGGTATAATTAGTTTTTCTTGATTATGATCTAGAAATTTATTCTCAACATATGATTATCTTTTAAGTATTTTCATTCATAGATAAAGCACATTACTTTGATCCACACCATAGCTTGTAATGGAGGTACAGAATGAAGAAATCCAAAAAAAAATCTTGTTAGAATCAAATGTGTCATACATAGTACCATGCAAGGAAAATTATTATTAACAAAAGAAAATGAGAAAATTGACACATACTCCTTGATAGATCCTCCACATCTTCACCCTATTCTTCAAGTAACAACCCCTATCTACATACACCTAATCCTCAATCATAACATATTGTTCAACCCAATCTGTTTGCACAAATCATGCCTCCAATTTTCTCTCAAAATTATTGCATTGTTAGAAATAACTTTTGTTCAAAGTTGGATATCCTTTCAAACATGGAAAGATGTCTAGTCTACAAGGAAATATATCCAGGGATAAAAACAAAGGAAATAGATGGAATCACTACTTGTTACAAATGTAAAACCAAAAAAAAAAGGAAACCGCTTCTCCAAACGAAACAACATGGACCTTGGTGAGCAACCCAAGTGTTTGCAAATACTAACTGAAATTGCAAATATGTAAATAGCAAGGGTTAGCCTAGTCCTTCAAGTTGCCTATGCAAGGGAGGTCAACTAAAATACAGTGGCCACAATATTTATTTTCGTCAAGATATTTCTATAATTACAACCTACTTGCCCAAATGTATTGATGAATTGGATATAATAATAAATAGGGAAAACATTGAGCATCAACAATATAGCTTCTACATTAGTAGAGCACGTATCATTGAGGCATTAAAATATAAGATATCTCACGATCCATACTACAAAGATGTACAATTATATGGCACTGTATTATCATGTTTACTAGAAGATTCAACTAGCATCTCAAACCTTCTATATGCAACAACTTCAACCATAATCCCACATATTCAAGCTTAATGCAAATAGATGTTACAATGTGTAGACACATAAAATATACATGCACCTGATCCTTATTACTTTAACACCAGTTCATCCTAAATCATCTCCTTTGCTAACCATTTAATCAAATAATATTTATTTGATTAAATTCATCACATTCATCTCTTAATTAAATAGATCAATTTTATCTGATTATTTCATCATCTCCCTTTTAATTAAATAATTCATTTTATATAATTAATTTGTAAGGTCATCTCATTTAAATTAAATAAATCAATCTTTATTTGATTTGAATCTAACATTATCCAGGTCTTTTAATTAAATAAATCAAATTTTATTTAATTAAGTCTAAAATCATTTTCCTCTCATTTTGATTTATTTAAATCTTAAAATCTAAGTCAAAATTCAAAATCAACTATTCTCCATCTTAATTAATCAAATCCTGATTAATGCTAATCCTAATCCATCAAATCCTCTAGCTTTTGCAACTTGCTCATGAAAATCATTTTAATTGATTTATTAAATCTCTTTTTTCATTCAAAAAGGCATCAAAGTGGGAATATTCTCCAAGTTTGAATTATCCCTCCCAAAGGACTTTTCCTCTCCAACAAATCATTAAAGTCTCTTATAAGTCCTTTTTTCTTGAGCCATGTGGCATTAACTTCATCTTTCATCTCATCCTTCAAGCCATCTTTTGAATTTCAAATTTCCCCCTCTTTGCACATTCTCCAAAATGTGCTCCATCTCTCATCAATAGCATGTTGACAAGTGGTGCTTTATCATTGGATCATTTTTAGTCCCACATCCTCCATATCTTTCAGTTCTTCAATCCTTATCTCTTATAAATAGAGATCTTCTCTATTTGTTTTAGGAGCCACAATCAATGTAAAATCATTATGCTCATTTAAAAGGAGAATTGGATCCAAAGTTATCATCTTCATATCAAGTTCATCTATTCTTCATCCATTTTTATCATTTCTTAGCTAGGTTATTCAGGATTTTCTCCAAGGAAGCATCAAATTATCATCAATCTTCATCAAAGATCATCAAGCTTGCAAAGGAGTTGGGGAAGGGCCAATTTCCACATCAAATTGGCACCAATTCCCCCATGGGATTGAGATTTTGCATGCTTAAATAGGATTTAATTATTTTTCTTACATTTTTTTCTTCATTTCTTTCCTATTTTGAGCATTGTAGATGAATTGCATGGGAAATCTTAGTTCTAACTTGCATATGGATCTAATATTGTGTTTGTTTGCTATGTTTGTGCAAGTCTAGGATTGGGGTTCATATTTTTGCGCTAGAAGGGGGGCGAATCTTGAGAAATTAACACATTTTTTTGGGTCAAATTCCACTGTTTTTATGTTTTTTGTCTTTCCAGGTCAAACAGTGCCGCTAGGTCAAGTTGCGATGCATTTGCAGTCTTTGTTTTTCCAAACAACGCCGCTAGTTTCACTAGAGCGTCGCTCAAATCCTCAAATAGAGTTGCTTTTGTTCCAACGTCACTGTTTGGACCCAAACAACGTTGCTGCCTTGAGTTCAAAGGGTGTCACCTTTGATTTCTTGCCTTTGCACTCAATCTTAAAATGGTCATATCTTGGTCATTTTTTGGTCTTTTTCAGAGCTTTTTTTTTAAATGGGGTAGAATTTCATAAGCTATCCAATGGTGTAGGTGTTTCTTAACTTTGATAGAGTTAAAATTTTCAAATTTTCACCTAATGTCAAATCACAATGAAACTTGGTCTAAATCTTAAAGTTTTTATGCTTAATCATTTATCTAACCCTCATATCTTCTTGTTTCTTGATTTCATCTAACATTTGGAGCTTGTATTGCAGACCTTTTAAAGGATCATGGAGCATGGAAATGAAAGAAAAAGCATTATCACATCATTGTATCAAGTTTTTTTGAACACTTTGGAGAGCAATTATAATCTCACTTCTAAGGACTTTTTCATCTTCATGCTCTTTAGGACTCACTAATTTTCATTTGGGCTTAAAAAGAGAAAAACAAATGGATTAAAAAGAACCATAGGCAACTTACTAGATTTTGTTTTGGACTTAACAATTGAACAAGAAAATCTCACATTTCCTTTTGGTGCTTAAAATGAATCCAATTCTTAATTTGAAGGACTAAAATGAACATGTGCCTTGGGTGATCCCACAATAGTGGTTTACAATTTTTGGCCAAATTGGACACTGAAATAAATTTTTTTAACTAAATCCTCACTTTTGGGCACCTATAGCAGCTAAACCGTGAGGAATTTGAAGATGAATCATACTAGAGTTTCATAAAATTTTGTCTATAGATTCTAAATATATATTTTTTAAAAATTTTGGAATCAGATTGCACTTCTTTTTCCATCTCCCTTGAAAACTAGTTTTTTTTTCAGAAAATAGCATTTTTAAAAAGTGACACTCACCGTATAACACATAACCTTTTTTTCCATGAAGGATAAAATTCTAATTCTTTCAAATTTAGATTTGTAACTCCAATATCTAGTGCTTCCACATGGTTAGATAGTTTTTTATTTAATATTTTTTCTTTAATCAAGTTTTGAAGTCAAACCAATTACAATTTAGACATAGCATGACCGTATAATGCATAACTTATTTTGTATGTATCAAAATTCAATTTATTTATTTTTGTTGGATCAAGGACTTCAATATCTAGTGCACTCATATTTTTCAAAAAAAAAATGATAATCTTCTATTTTTCCACATGTGCATATCAAAGAGCTCGATTTTCGGTGAAAAAGCTACATTCACAAGAAATAAAAAATAAATATAATAATCAAATTTAATTTAATAAAAATTATACTTTTTTGGAAGGTTATAATAAGGACTACATACTTAAAAGAAATAAATTTTAAATGAATTCATTTGATCCCCCAAATAGTAAATCAAAAGTGGTTTTTTATCAGCATTTGATAGGTGTAAAGGAGACTCCATTATAGTTATGGTTTAAAACTAGTGGGGTTCTATCCAAGGGGGCTTGGTCTAAGGTGGTTTGATAAAACCCTATTCAATTGAAATCCTTTAAATGGAACTTTTCAAGGCTTAAATCATTATATTTTCTATAAATATGTGATTTTAACAAAAATCGGGATCTCCCAAAAAGTGTAAACCACTATTGTGGCAGCACCCCCTTTTATGTTTTATAGTCTCTTATCCAAAGTAATATCATTTAAAAGACATATTCACTTCTCTCATGCCTCACGTCGATCTTGAGACTCAAAAGTATTTTGGTGATATTAAGTTGTATAAGCAATTTCCTCCACACTTCAATTTGGATTCTTAAAATTGAACAAATCTTGTGAGTGTGAGTGGAATATATCACGTGTGTTCTCTCTTTTTTTCTCAACAAAAATTGATCAAAATATGGGTATGTTTGATCACTTTTGTTTATCTTAGAGGGTCTTCCTTGTGGGAAAAAGTAATCACCCAAGGGAATGACCCAACCGGCAACATGCTAAAGCCAAGCTACTTCCAACCAGTATATAAGTGTGGTTACTAAACAAAGGCCAGTATCATGAGGATGGTTCTGACGAGAAGGGAAAAAATGGTCTCTCGCCACATGGGTGATCCCTCATGAATGGAATGCCCCTACTAGAACCTTTGTTTAGAAAGGCCAAAATCCTTGATCTATTTGTTGATGCAAGAATGGTCGTTCTGAAGCCGCCCCACATTTTTATGGCTTTTAGTAGAGATGATAAGTATGCCATGGGAGATTCATGGGTACTAATGCTTGGCTAACCGGAGAAGCAAGTGCACTATAAGGGGGATCCTATGTGGTCAAGCATCTAATCATCCACTAAAAGTAGGCATAGCTAGATTTATCCAAGTGGGGATTCAACAAATATTGTCTCAATATCCATAGGATTGTGCATGTTCTTGGAATCAAAACACTTTGCTTGAATCTTAAACATTGGGAAACAAACATTCAACATGATCATCAAATTTCAAACCCTTTAGGAAGAGAAAATACCTTTGACAAAATCCAAGTGCTATTGCTTGCCCTAGGGATTTTATCCTTAGAGGTTTCTAAGTATTTATATTTTTATCTCAATTTTCTCTCACTAAAGTCAACAATAGGAAACTAGTGCCTTGATTTCCTTGATTTCCACATAATGTACTTTGTGGGATGAAAAGAAATTAGGATATTAGAAATTTAGTTTAAAAATCTAAGGCAAGAAACTATTTGTGGTAAAAAGAATCCATTAAGCAAAGATTAAATCAATTGGACCCCACACATGTGCTTGTTATCTTTTGTCTTATGGTCTTCCAAGAAAAACATTGGTCTTTTGGTTTGAACTACTCTTAGGGAAAAGCATGTTCTTCAATATCTTGGTCTTGTAAACAAGGTCCTTCTTAGGTTCATTTAGGATCAAAATCAAACACTTCATCCATCCAAACATTTATCATCTCCATCCCACAAACAACTTTAGAGTTTTGGAAACATCATTATCTAGACTCAGGTACATCCTTGAACCAAATCAAAATCATTTGTTTAGTTAGGTGTGTGGATGAATCCTTCCTCGCACACTTAGTTAAATTATCACCCTTTCAAACAAGTTCATCTTAAGATCACATCTAACATCTTATGGTTTAAAAGTTCATTATCCAAATCAAACCAATCAAAATCAAATCCTAAAATCTAGTATCCCTCCAAGGTTCCTAAAAGTTCAACACCCACATCATTCATCGATTTCATCCTTCATCTCATAATTAGTCCTAAAATCCTTTAGAGGTCAACAAGGTCAAAACACAAGAAAAACATGGAATATAAAATTTATCTATACATCATGAGTGATCTAAATCAACCAAACTATCAAAGCCTTGCAATGCCAATTGATTATCGAAACTCGCATTTATACAATCCATACATGCGATCATTATCTCTTACAAATCTCAATGGCACAACAAATGTGAGTATGCCCAATCTAAATTTTGGAACACCTTTCCCTGTGGTAGATTTAAATCAAATTCCAAACCTAAAAATCTATCAACCAAACAATCATTGCATGAGTCTTCAACAAAACAACATTATCCCATGAAATCCATGCATGCCAAATGTGAATATACCAAGCACAAGTTTACCGAACATGAACATTTCAAATCCACACTTGGTAAACTTTGGGATAGATATGTTTGTGAATCATACAAATGTTGTTCAAAGACCAAACAATATGTTAACGACTTCATGTATTGATCCAATTCAAGGTAACACCATGCAAAATCAAAGTTACCTAAATCAAGGCAATATGTTTCCAAATCACAACAATGTTCAAATTCAACCTATCATGCCAAATCAAAGCATCATTCCAAAATAGTACATTTTCCAAAATCAATCACCACAAGGTCAATTTAAGGTACAAATCTTACAAGGTAACAAACGAAAATACACACCCCTTGGGAGACCAATCAAATCAGTCATACAACAATTGGTACAAGAAAATATGATCAAAATTCCCACTTATGAGAATTATCAAGAGTCCCTAGTGAAACCACCATGGTACGATGAAAACCACCTTTGTGAGTATCACAAAATAAAGAGACACACAACATCGAATTGTATTCAACTCATAAACCTCATCCAAGACCTTATTGATAAAAAAATAATACCTATTGGGGATAATAAATTTTCAACCACTAGCGATAGTAGTGACAATCCATCCACCACAATTGTTGAAAACAATGATCAAGATATATCCACCAATAATCATGTTGAAAAAATTTCTACATCATTTAATGAGTTATAGGACATATCTCAATAATTTATTCCAAAGCATGATCAACATCTTTCACCAATGTCTAGCAATAGTCCTCTCGAAGATATGTTTGCAGATATTGAAGGAATCTTCAACTCAACATTTGATCCAAGTCCACTCAAAGATCAAGATGATATTGAGCCATTTCCCATGCCTAATGAAGACATCCAAGAACCCTTTGTAAGCAATTCATCCTTTGAAACTGACCCATGTCAAGAACTTGATCCAAAGCATGTTGAAAGCAATTCTGAAATCATTCAAGATCAAGAATTTGTATCTCCAAGCTACTAAAATGATGTAATGGACTCTCTCCTATCTATACATGATGATCACATCCACATAGCACATTCTCCTCCATCTACCCATGAGATTCTTTCTTTGGATAGACATGTAGATGATCTTCATTTAGAGTAGGATTCCTTTACTCCTGGCATTGTTACACAAAAAAAGCAGGTTATTGATTCCTACAGTCGAACTGAGTTGTCAACATCAGGATAGATATATCCCAAATTCAGACTGAGAACATCATGTATGAAGATATCCAACATTATCCACTCAAGGAAACAAGTCAGACAGAACAGGGTATTTTGGAGTCAACAGAGTAGCAAATTGAGATAACGTCATCTGCAGTGGTCATTTATCAAAGAATGCATTCTAAACAGGAACTCTTGAAATAGGAAGAATCAAGGAACAATGGTGCTACTACCACCATACTAGGGGCAACTATATCTCAAGTAAACGTCAACATAGGGAGCACGAAGAATCCTTATGATGAAACCAATGTCAATACTACAACCAGCCACATCATGAATCTTCATCCTCCCATCACCCCATCCACAAATTGGGACCAACATTGAAAGAAAGATTTGAATCAAAGCAAGAAAAACATCATCAAAGCAAACGAATCTAAGAAGCATGGAGGAAAAATCAAATCCATATGGATACCAAAGAATACAAAGAAAGATTATCCCTATCAAACTCCATTAGTCAAAGAAACTATGGGAAAAAATAAAAAAGGGAAAAGTATCCACCAAAGATGTCCACAAAGGAAAAAGAAGGATTTTCAAGCAACATACAAAGTATATCAATTATTTGGTCCTAATTCCATGCACGCTTTTGTATCCACCCATCATTGCTCATCTTCCCAAGTTTGGAGAGTTAAAAGTTCCAAACTATCAACCAATCCATCTTTTATTCCTAAACACACTCCATCCACACCTTCACGCATGATATCCAATTCTCACATTGACCATGTGTTGGAAAAAACCATTCATCATAAGGATTTAGAAGGCACTTTATCACGACATGTGCACAAAGACAAAGTTAACTCCGGTATCAGCAAAGCAGATCAAGAATCTCAAAAGTTGTATTCAAGTGCATGTATCTTGTCAAAGCAACTTCTTCAAGTAGGATATTGATTGCACATTATGACAGAAGCATCTACATCGACATCACTAGGTGGTTCAACATGAGCTTAAAATCTTTCAGAAAACCCAAAAAAAATACAAAAATTTAAAAATCCAAACAAAAAATTAGAAAAATCATCCTCCAGTGAAAACCACTATGGTGGCATGTTGGGTAGGTACCATGATGAAAACCTGGAAAACAGGCATCATGTGTAGAATCGAGCATCTGCATGTGCCAGTTCAGGTGGAAGCATCTCATCCCATCCATAATAACTCCAACATTCCATCCATCTCATCCAAGATAAATCGATTCATCCATGAACCATTTATCCAATCCATTATGCATCTATTTTTCAAATTATCTTGATCTTGATAAAAGTTTGGTGCACACTTTACACTTGCTTATGGTAAACATCTTGACATGGGTCATTTTTATTGATCCTATCCTATCCTAGCATTATCTAAGCCATGAAGCATTAAACAATGAGCATCCTTTGTTTGAACACCTTATCTTGTCACAAGATAATCCTTGGAATCCTTTGCGTGCTTACCATATCCATCCATTCATACACCTATCCAAGCATCCATCCATGACATTTCAAACATTGTTAGACATTGGGGGTGGATATTTACATCTTGCTTCGGGAATAAGTTTTGATCTACATCTTCCAGCTTATGTGGTGATCTAAACATTGGCAAATGTGAAATAAAATTGGTCAAAGCAATTGTAAGCAAACAATCCAAATTAGTAGCCCATGGCATATTTTGACGAGAAGATATTCCTTATCAAACTTTATCTTTCATTGAACATCAATCAAACAATCAATATCAGTTCCATCTAATTTGTATGTCAACGTTGAATATCAAATAATTCAAAACAATTTTGTTATAAAATCAAGCTTCAAAATCCTAATGATCAATCAAATCCAATCAATCCATCATCATCTCAGGATATCCTTCCCAATCCTTATGTTGCTTAACACTATCCTTGCATTGTTGTGTATCCTCAACAATGTTATCATCATCAATCCATCGATCTGATCAATCAACCTTAGCTTGATTTTCAACAAAATTCAAAAAAAAATCACTGATATCATGTCCATATCCAAATCATCAAAATCATACGAAAATCCAAAAACATCAAAAAATTAGAAAATCCAAAAATATCAAAATCATATCAAAAATCCAAAAGTCAAAAAACATCAAAAACATGGTATCCAAACTACATTGTCTCTGAGCTTAAACATAGGCAAGGCTAATCTTTGATCAGCCCCCAAGACACAAAAATAAAAAAGCATTCAAAAAACACCAAAATCCAAAAACATTCATAAAATCTCATAAAACACAAAAACATTTGGAAATTTTGAAAATCAAAACATTTGTAAAATCTTGAAAATATCAAAAACAACCTCAAAAACATTGCAAAACTCCAAAAACATCCAAATATTTGAAAAAATCCTTTCATCCCATTTCATTTTCACCCGCAATAAACTTTCATCCATAATAAATTGATCGTCACCTTCATCCTTTGGCAATACAAACAGAAACAACCACAATAGTCAGCAAAAGCAAACTTCAAATGCAAAATCAAAATCAAAATCAAACTTTTAAATGCAAAATCAAACTCTTGATCATTCGCAAACATGTCACTCAACCTTATATCAACAACCTTTTAAACAACCTATCAACTTGCCACCATCCACTAACATGTCCTAGGATGAATCCTTCCTACAATGGGCATTATCTTTTGGAAAATCACTTTGGATAATTATCCTAAACAAAGCAACTTGACACCATCCACTAACATGTCCTAGGATGCATCCTTCCTACAATAGGCATTATCTTTGGTAAAATCACTTTGGATTTTTATCCTAATCAAAACACATCCCTTTGGCTGAAGGTATGAAGAACATTGACTTGTTTGTTTACTTGATCTTTTCTTTTTTATTTATTTTATTGTGCTTATTCCAATGACCTCTCGATGATGTCTAATCAATACAATTTAGAGAGAAAGGAATGGGGCAAATGATCATTATCTTTTGTTTGTTGTTCTTGTTGGATGTTCTTGTAATATAACTTGGCAAATACTTGCTTTGTTAGGTACATCCTAGCAAGGTTTTTGTATGTCAGGTGTGAACAAGAATACTCCTATCTATTTATCGAGTCAAAGTCCATCGCATTAGGTACAACACCATCCTAGTTTTTTATACCTCGATGCATCGTGCCTATGTGTATTATCAAACATAAGGTAAATGGCCCTTTGAAAGTCCCAACTCCTTGGTAAGAAAATCATCATCATAAGCATCATCATCATCATCTCTAATAAAGTCTCATAGATCATGGGCTTGTTGGATCCTCTTGTCATCATCTCATTTCTTCTTACTAACATTTATAAATCAGTATCAAGTGTTTGTAATATATCAAAGTATTTATGAGGCTACCCATTGTTGATGACTTCTACATCATCAAATCTGTCTACATTAAATATTTGAGCTGAACTAATCTTCTTTGTCATGAGATCAACCCTCAAATCAAACTTTTTGCTCGATCTCTCGAAGGGGTAGTATAACGGCATAATTCATTCACTGGGGCAATAGAGGGGCATCTAAAAAAATCAAAGAATTTTTTAATTTTGATTTCAGAAAGTTTATTCTTTGAACCAACATAGTAGGTACATTAGTTCAAAGAGGGGAAAAATGTAGACATGTAAAATATACATGCAGCTAATCCTGATTACTAACACCAGTTCATCCTGAATCATCTCCTTTGCTAACCATTTAATCGAATAATTTTATTTGATTAAATTCATCACATTTCATCTCTTAATTAAATAGATCAATTTTATCTAATTATTTCATCATCTCCCTTTTAATTAAATAATTCATTTTATTTAATTAATCTCTAAGGTCATCTCATTTAAATTAAATAAATCAATCTTTATTTGATTTGAGTCTAACATCATCCTCTTTTAATTAAATAAATCAAACTTTATTTAATTAAGTCTAAAATCATTTTCCTCTCATTTTGATTTATTTAAATCTTAAAATCTAAGTCAAAAGTAAAAATCAGCTAATCTCCATCTTAATTAATCAAATCTTGATTAATGCTAATCCTCTAGCTTTTGCAACTTGCTCATGAAAATTATTTTAATTGATTTATTAAGTCTCTTTTTTCATTCAAAAAAGGCATCAAAGTGGGAATATTCTCCAAGTTTGAATTCTCCCTCCCAAAGGACTTGTCCTCTCCAACAAAGCATTAAAGTCTCTTACAAGTCATTTTTTTTGAGCCATGTGGCATTAACTTCATCTTTCATCTCATCCTTCAAGCCATCTTTTGAATTTCAAATTTCCCCCTCTTTGCACATTCTCCAAAATGTGCTCCATCTCTCATCAATAGCATGTTGACAAGTGGCACTTTATCATTGGATCATTTTTAGTCGCACATCCTCCATATCTTTTAGTTCTTCAATCCTTATCTCTTATAAATAGAGATCTTCTCTATTTATTTTGGGAGCCACAATCAATGTAAAATCATTATGCTCATTTAGGAGGAGAATTGGAGCCAAAGTCATCATCTTCATATCAAGTTCATCCATTTTTATCATTTTGTAGCTAGGTTATTCAGGATTTTCTCCAAGGAAGCATCAAATTATCATCAATCTTCATCAAAGATCATCAAGCTTGCAAAGGAGTTGGGAAAGGACCAATTTCCACATCAAATTGGCACCAATTCCCCCATGGGATTGAGAGTTTTCATGCTTAAATAGGATTTAATTGATTTTCTTGTTTTATTATTCATTTCTTTCCTATTTTGAGCATTGTAGATGAATTGCATGGGAAATCTTAGTTCTAACACTACAGTATTTGGGTCCAATTTTTTACGAACATTTGTTGAATTTTTGACAGAAGCTTGTCAGAATACCGACAAAACATTGAAGCAATTTTTGTTGGAAATTTTTTGTCGAACTTTCGACAGACTCTGAAAACATAGAAATATCGACCTGATTTTGTTGGTGTCAAAGGCACAAGTGTTCATCGAAATTGCGACAAGACGTCTATTCGTCGGAAACTTTTGTCGCTATCTTTCGTCGAAATGTTCGGCGTTTAGGCACTTGTATCTTTCTTCTGAGGTACAGCAATTGTGTTGGACTTTTTTATATTTCGTCAGTGGGTTTCATCAAAATTTTGACGAAACTATGCAAAAAAAAATAAAAAATTAAAGTATCTACATCATAGATCATCATATTAATAACTTTATTTCAATGATCACAGTCATGGTGTTGTTCACAATTCATTTGTTTAAGCACTTAAAATATTTACCAAGCATATGGTAGTGTCCTTCTTTAAAGCGTTGTCCTTATCAAAATTACCTAAGCAACAAAGCACACTAGTCCCATGTCATTCCTACTATTGTATTTGCAAAATGAGTTGCCTAGTAGCAAGATATACACTAATACATGTAACTCATAATAGCTAATTTTATGCTCTTTTCTGTGTCATATAATTATAGAAGATGTTAGTGGTTATAATTCATAAAGGCATTGCATAGTTACCCAACATTTTTCCTAATAAGAGAGCATGTTGGGACTATTACTTCCTACTTTCTAACAACAAAGCACATTAGAAAATGCTAGATTTTATTTGTCTTCTTCATGTCTATGTATTTTTCTTGTGTATTTCATTTGTTTATGTTCCTTTTATGTATATGTCGTTTATGTATTAAACTATATGTGAGTTGCTAATGCTTGTGTGTAGGCTATATTTTTTTAATGCATCTATATTGCAAGTTTTATGTTATTCAATATTGCTACTCGTATAGTTTTTTATTACTTAATATGTTTTTTTCAAGCATCATAAAATTTTCAAGGATCATACTATTTTCAAGCAACTCTATTCTTTGAAGCTTTTCATGTGATTATGAAGCAACCTTCAACATTTTGGGCTTCCTAAGCAAGCCACACTCTCCAAAATTGGTCCTCTTGACTTTGCTTCAAACAATTATTTTGCATTTGTGATATCTACGTGGTCTCATTTCCATTCCAACATTTGAGGTGACTATTTGAAACTCATTCTTTACCTTTCATTCACCTTATTGCTATTGTATGCTTATGTAATGTGTAGCTTTTGTAGTTGGCACAAGGAAGGAGGGAACTCCATTTCCATTTTCCATTCACATACACACTAGTTAATCCTTGTAGACATCAAATTTCATATTCATAACTTTATTTCATATTCATAACTTCTGGGATGATAGCATGGGACTAAGACTACAACTCATGAGCAAGACCACATGTCACATAGACATTCACACATCAAGATATGCTAATGATGTCTACCCTTTTGATAGATGGTTTCCCCATCTATCATTATGACTATCCTATCTATAATGTCTTTTGTTACTTAATGATTATGCCTTAACAAACTTGTTTCCCTTTTGTCCATGGCACTCTACATAGTGATGGAATGAATTTGATAAGCAAAAGGTCTAGCCCTTCATGACTGTCACATTGATAACTCTATACTCAATGTTGTGCCTTTAACTGTACAGGTGAACTCCTTGGCCTTGGCTCTATCTTTATTGTGTGCATGGTGGGTTGTATTCAAGGTGACTGTACTTATCGTGGTTTGTCCATGAAGTCTTCCCTTAGCATTCTCCTTTAGCTATCTATGTATCTAATAGGCTTGTCATAGAATTTCGTTGGTCATATTTTTTACTCATGGCATTTTCCATGTCAAGTATGTAAGGTCATTCATAAATATAAACCTCTCTCTTGGAAACCTTTAATTATCCTTTAACATTATCCTTGACAGCTACCATTTGAAGGTCTTCCATGTATTCATTAAAAATATTGCCCTCATAATGTCAAGAACCTATTGTCCTTTGTGTACTTTTTCCCTTGCAAGGTGTCTTGAATTACTCTTGCCATTTAACTTATGAAAGTTCATAAATAGCTTATGCTTGACCATCATAACAATGTTTGTATCAAGCTTCATTTACTCTTACTGCCCTTGATAGTCAAACACTATCATGCTTTATATACCTTTGCCTCCTTCATAAATATAAACCTCTCTCTTGGAAACCTTTAATTATCCTTTAACATTATCCTTGACAGCTACCATTTGAAGGTCTTCCATGTATTCATTAAAAATATTGCCCTCATAATGTCAAGAACCTATTGTCCTTTGTGTACTTTTTCCCTTGCAAGGTGTCTTGAATTACTCTTTCCATTTAACTTATGAAAGTTCATAAATAGCTTATGCTTGACCATCATAACAATGTTTGTATCAAGCTTCATTTACTCTTACTGCCCTTGATAGTCAAACACTATCATGCTTTATATACCTTTGCCTCCTTCAAAATTGTGCATTTGGCTTTCAATGATCACAGTCATGGTGTTGTTCACAATTCCTTTGTTTAAGCACTTAAAATATTTACCAAGCATATGCTAGTTTCCTTCTTTAAAGTGTTGTCCTATGTCAACCACGTAGGAACCTTACCTACTATCATAAATCACCGTTTATGCATATGGTGGATTGTACATACAAAGGTGACTACCCCAAGCTCTTGTCAATTTAATATATTCCTCAAAACAACCTATTTGAGCCTTCATAGTGATTGTCTTCTTTGCTTCTCAAGGATTCATAGTCACTATCATAGTTCATTTGATATTCCTTAGCCTAAAAATTATGGGATTTGTTTCAATATGACTAAGAGTCACATTAAATTTTTTCCAAGTCTTTGTATAATGGTATAGTTAAAATCCTTTATAACAATCTTCTAAAAATTCCTCTAAACTACCCTCATAACTTAGTTATACATTGATTGTTCCTTTGACTTTGTTCTTAAATAAGCTTTCTCCAAGACCTTACCTAACCATGAACCATAATTGTCTCTCCTTAATACATGACTTCCCTTGGAATTTTTTATATTGTATTTCTTTGTGCCTCCTTTTTTTGCATTTTGAATGCTCATAATGATTTTTTTCAACTATTTTATGCCCCCTTATGTAAGACTATCCTCATGGCTTTTAAACTGCACTTGATTTTCATATAGCTAGCTATGATCTTCTTTTTATGACTTTGATCCTCTTGAATGATAGTGATCCTCTATGATCTGCATACCTATGACAATGATCTCTTTGAACTTGACTTCCCTTATGGTATATTTCAAGATTATATCCTTTGTTCCATGTGAACTTAGGACTACTCATTTGAAAGTATTTCCCACTCTTCCATGTACATTGTGGCTTGACTATCATTAGACTACCTTTGATTGTCCTTCTTGCTTCATTTCCTTCTACCTATGACCAAAATTATCACATAATTCTTCCCCTCTTTAGATCATTTGGAATGACTATCCTTTTGGGCATTCCAAAATTACTAGAACAGATAATTTAGTAAGTATAGAATCTAAAAGAAAACTCATCCATCCATCAAGGTGTAGAATTCAAGTAAAGGAAGTAATATCTATATGCATTTTCTACATCTTATACCTTCCAATTTATACAAAGGAATTCATTTGAGCCATAGGTGTATTCTCCTATATGAAAAATTGGAAATAAATCCTCTAGTCCTAGAAATATGAGACATGGAGAATAAGAAATGGAAAGATTTATATTTTGTGACATCTGAATGCCCTTTATGATAGTCATAAGGGACTTATGACTATCCTTTATTTCAATATATTGAGGGAAGTACATGTTTCACTATCCATAAATTTATGCATACTTGACTGCCCTTTTAAAATTTTATCTACACTCCATGGTTTCTTTATAAAATGGTTTGCCTTTTTCCTCTACTGAAATTTGATTTGTTTGAGTCTCCTCCACCTTGACTCTACATCAGCTAGTTATGGTTGTGGCTTAACAAGGGTAGATTTTGGTAAGGAAGACACTAAGTTGAATGAATGTAAGTAGAGAAATTTTTGCATACCTGCAGATGGTACAAAATTTCATGGTTAAGTGGAAGCCTCCCATCAACAACAAGATCCAAATATCTGTGTATCTATCTCAATCGAGCCTCTAAACCTTTCCGAGCTGTCAATTTTTCCACTATCCTGTTATGCACAAAAAGTCAAATTTTAGAGTTATGTCACCACTAAAAACAAAAGAAACAAAGCTTTGAAACCAAATCCACACACAACATAATCTGGTATTCATACAAATCCATACAAACAAACTCAACTCAGAACATTGGAATGGAAACAACTTGAAATTATGATGTAGAGCATGGATTCAGTTCACTCAATTGGAGGCACATTTCACAATAATGGGTTCTTCATGTAAAACATTTGTACGAGGTTCAAATAGTGAAGAGATTGATGAAAGATAGAGGAATTAAAAAGATACTTGGATGTAATTGGATTGAGCTTCTCTTTGCTTCGAGAATAGTTTAATATTCTCTACTTAACAAGGCCAACCACGTGATGATGGAAGCTCATTTGGCCCCTCCCCCACCCCTCACATCACTCTCAATTCCCCATACCCGATCATATAACATTAATCATTCATTCATCCATTAATAACATATAACATTCATTCATTAACATATAACATTCAGTCATTAACATATTCACATCCATTCATTCATTCATTAATAACATATAACATTCATTCATTCATCCATTAATAACATATAACATTCATTCATTAACATATAGCATTCATTCATTCAATTTTTACATATCATCAAAAATATAGTTGTCATAATATGATTACAATCACTTCTTTTTTTGTTTCTTTTCTGAATCTAAAAAAAGTTGAAGTGGAGTATTGTTTTCTAATTCATCTATCCCCCCTTCAGTTGTTCTTCCCTTTGCTCGTGATCTTAATGTACACCTAGTCATGTACTGATCACGATGTGGAGGTTGCTGCAAGGGGGGGTCTGTTACAATAGCAAAGAAATTTTAAATTGATATGTTTTGTTATTATTGTTACAAGTATTTTATTAATTAAAAGAACATTAGAGTGGTGCTATTTACCTAATGGGGCAACATCATGTTCCTAATCTTGTCTTATAGACTCATGCTCAACATGTTGAACACTCTCTAAATCCTATCTAGAGTTGAAACACAAAAGGTTACATTAATTAATACACCAATTGCAATTAAATATGTTTAAAAGAACATTAGAGTGGTCCTCTTTACCTGATGGGGCCACATCATGTTCATGATCTTCTCTAGCGTAATCATGCTCAACATGTTGATCACACTCTACATGCTCTAAAGTTGAAACATGAAAGGTTACATTAATTAATACACCAATTGCAATTAAAGATGTTTAATTGTATTAATCCATATTGTGTTTTGTATAGCACATGAATACATCCAGTACCGGGATGCACACCATGACCTTCATTTGCAGGTTGTGCACCACCCTCACTAGGCTGCATTCCAATGTCATGTGCAGTGGAAATTAATATTGAATAGATTGCACAAGTATTCAATTTTAAATAAACTTTATTGAGTTTATTTACATGCATGTCAGATGTAGTGGAAGATTGTGTTTGCCCAGTCAAGATCTTAAGCGTTCAGCCATGGCTTCAAAGCCATGCTAGAAGGAAATCTTCATTTCCTCTTCTATGGGTGCTCTGTCAAATTTAGAGCCCTGCATTTTTGCATAAGATCATGAATTTTGCTTCTATGGTGTGATAAAACCAAAATTGTTTGCAATTTATTATTTGGATGCAATATTTCATTTATTGATACTTACAATTCTTGCAACTAATTTCATATAACAACTAGAGCCAAGTTTGTGATGCCCATGTTTTTCTAGTCTTTCTTTTGTTGCCTTTGATGTGTCAGGAAGCCTATGAAAAGTTTGAAATACATTAGATTATGTAAAAATAAATAGTAATCAGTATATAATTACATTGTTGATAGTATCACATACCTTCTTTGGCCTGGTGGTGTCTTTCCTTTTTTCTTTTCAGCCTTCTCCTTTCCATCCAACACCAGGTCCTTCCACTCCCTCTTCAGAATCATAGGGGGACACTCGTACTTTTTATTCTTCTCTAAATGTGACCTATATTGGTCCCTCACATACTTTTGATATGTACCAGCTTTCTTAAGGACCTTGGTTCGGTTGAATGTTTTTTAACTGAACAACACAACTAAATGGTTAATGAGCTCATCCTTTAAATCTTGATTTTGGGCATTCCACCGTGTACGTATGGTGGGCCCGAAGAGTTCCAATGTTATATCACCTAGATGTTTATAAAAAACATCATTTCCTGCAAAATGATCATGGGATCATTAGTCTAAAAAGAGTGATCAATAAATAAATTTCAATTGGATTATATATAATAATAATTAAAAAAAATTAAATTACCTAGAACCTTCTCTTTCTTTATGGGAATGAAATCCTCAGTCACCACAAATGTGACCGGCAATGTTCCCGTACTAGTAATATGGGAAGATCCAAGCAATGTTGCTAAAACATCGCCACTACTAGTGGCCTCTACATCACGAGTACTACCTGATCCCTACATGCTATGTGTTGCTGACATTTCAGTCGACAATATAGGAACGGATGATGGAGTTGGATGATCTAATGTATGTGCAAGAAGATCAAGATGGACACTTGTACCAACCCCTACTTTGTGGGCAGCACCTGCAATACCCTGATCATGCACAACAGCATCATGAGGACACAAAAAATCTTGTAAAAACAACACATATTTAGTTCATGACACAAAAGAGTACAAATTACAAAACCGTGAATGAACTTATAATTAAATACCTCATGACAGCTTACTTGCAAGTTTTTTACTCTCTTAGTCAACATTTTAACCCTCTCTTATCTCATCTATTTGAGGCACTACGAATAACAATTGAAGGATTTCTTCATTGCATTTTTTTTTGTATCTTCCTTATCATGTCGAGAGGGTTTGTTGAATATGCAATGTCATCATCCAATAACAATGACTGCACCTCGACCCTATGGATGCTCTCCTCTACTACTGGTGCCTTTCCCCGATTAGTCAATTGCAACAATAATATTAAAAACATTATCGAAATTAACCCAATAAACTTATGAAAAAAACATAATAATAAAACCTTTTTCTCGTATCTAATTTGTACAATAACAATGAGATAAACCTATCAGGTAGAAGTGCCTAAAGATGCATCATGATTTGTGGTCTAGGTCAGAGCCTTGCCTATACGATCAATGTCCCACTGTGACAAATTAAATATAAAAAAACATTACCAAAATGAAACCAATAGACTTATGAAAAAAAATAATAATAAAATGGTATATTGGAGTCATTAATTGGAGGTTGGGTAAAATGGTATATAGTACGTACCACCCCCATAGTAACTGTGTTTGTATCTAAGCAATTCAAATTGTAACTAATTAGGAACTCTTCCCCTACAGTTATTGATTTTATCGCACATACGAATACACAGTTTCCCTCGTGTGCCTCAAATATGCAATTGGGTTGCTTATTTGTTGACCCACATCATGTACTATTTATAAACCATGCAATATTCCTTGATGCTTTTGGCCTTCCATCAATGTACATAGCCACTCCTTTATTTTGATCCTTATCTTTTAGTTGTATATAATTTGCTGATAGTGCATACTTACGCATACTTCGTGTATATCGAACCAATTGCATCCAATCTTTGTAACTATAACAGGGTCCAACATACTCCATCAATTTAGTAAATTTGTAACAAACCTTTATGTCATCCATGCAAAATAGGCCCAAACCATGTAATGACGATGGTGTTATGCGATATATCCTCTTGTTGACACAAAAATCAGTGTTTATTGGAGGAAGTTCCCTGGGTACCCATTGTTTCTATAGATGTTTGTACCTCAATGGCATCTCGATGTCACCTATGCTCTCATCATCATAAGAACATGACCCCCCTTCAGTAAGAAAAAATCCATGCATTTACGAAATTTTCTTCTAATCTTTTGACCTCTAGTTGATCTCCCTATTTTAGACCTACTACATGTCTCGCTTTCCTTTCTCCTCCTAAATTTCCCTCGCTTGAGGAAGACATATCTGAAAAATACCTATTTGGTGGTACCTGCACTCATAAGGATGTTGGATGAATTTCTTTCATGGTGATGTGATCCCAAGGTGACATTATGATTAATCTATCATTTCATCACTAGAACACTAATAGACATAATTTAGGTGCATGTGTGAGGTGGTTTAGTTGTCCATTGATAAACTCCATATGTCTAAGTGGTTAATGGGGAGGAAGTGTGTACTAGGATTGGTTAAGTCATCATAATTTTATGCTTTGGAAATAAAAATTGTTTAGTCATCTTAAATCTTCATATGTCTAATTGCTAGGAGACTTTTGGTATGTTTTAAGGTAGGATGAGTGGTTGCATCAATGTTCTAGTTCTTTATGCCATCACCATGAGACCACATTTCTTTGAGGCATTTTTTCAAATAGTTCATTGCCTTGTATATGGCTTGTCATGGCATTCCATCACCATTGAGGCATTTTTTCAAACAATTCATTGCCTTGTCTATGCTATTGCTTACTATTATGCTTAGACAATTTTTTTCGAAGAATCCATAGCTTGTTCGAAAGCACCTATTTTAGGATTTTAGCCATAGCATTAAGGCAGTGAATTGTTTGATAAAATGGTTTGGTAGTCATGTATGAAAAATGTCGTAGCATAGCAAGGAAATCAACTGTTTGAAAAAATGCCTCAAATAAATGTAGTCCCATGAAGATGGAATGCCATGACAATCCATAGCCATAGGCATTCGTCATGGATTCCATCACCATGAGACCACAATTCTTTGAGGTATTTTTCCAAACAATTCACTGCCTTGTCTATGCTATTAGCCAATTATATGTTAAGGTGGTTAGAATTTTAAAATATCTCTACAAGTTAGATGTGAACTTTTATCCCTCAAGTCCTCGAATCTTTGGGTAATGTGTTGCAAGTGGAAGAAACAAGGTCTACTCTTCCCCATCTTAACTCTACGGTTTTTATATCTCTCAAATCTAATGAGTGTATTCTACATATTTTGTGCTTTCAATTGAGTGATAATAAAAGTAAACATGATATTGAAGTTTTGAGAGGTTTGAATGCTTGTTTTCTATGTAAAATGGATGGTCATAAAAGAAGGCATGGCCCAAAAATTATTAAGAATATTAATAGACTTTTAGCTAATAGAATTTCATCCTTGATTGTGTAGGAAATAATAAAATAGAAAATAGAAAAATTTATGAGAATTATTTTGATACTTTAGATGAGATTCTTGAAAAATTGGAGGACTCTCATTCTAGTGAGGCATATGTTGGTATCCTTGCATATATTCCTTTTGTCAAAAATGAGCTTGCTCTTCTTTTTTTTCAAGGATAATTCTAGGTAATAAAAATATGCCCAAGAGCTTGCCTTAGAAAGATTGAAAGAGTTTAAGTTTGTTAAAATTCTTTGGTAGTCATGTATGAAAAATGTTGTAGCACAGCAAGGCAATGAACTATTTGAAAAAATGCCTCAAATAAATGTAGTCTCATGAAGATGGAATGCCATGACAATCCATAGCCATAGGCATTCATCATGGCATTCCATCACCATGAGACCATAATTCTTTGAGGCATTTTTCCAAACAGTTCACTGCCTTGTCTATGCTATTAGCCAATTATATGTTAAGGTGGTTAGAATTTTAAAATATCTCTACTTAGATGTGAACTTTTATCCCTCAAGTCCTCAAATCTTTGGGTAATGTGTTGCAAGTGGAAGAAACAAGGTCTACTCTTCCCCATCTTAACTCTAGGGTTTTTATATTTATCAAATCTAATGAGTTTATTCTACATATTTTGTGCTTTCAATTGAGTGGTAATCAAACTAAACATGATATTGAAGTTTTGAGAGGTTTGAATGCTTGTTTTCTATGTAAAATGGATGGTCATCAAAGAAGGCATGGCCCAAAAATTCTTAAGAATATTAATAGACTTGTAGCTAATAGAATTTCATCCTTGATTGTGTAGGAAATAATAAAATAGACAATAGAAAAATTTACGAGAATGATTTTGATACTTTAGATGAGATTCTTGACAAATTGGAGGACTCTCATTCTAGTGAGGCATATGTTGGTATCCTTACATAAATGCCTTTTGTCAACAATGAGCTTGCTCTTCTTGTTTTTTTTCAAGGATAATTCTAGGTAATAAAAATATGCCCAAGAGCTTGCCTTAGAAAGATTGAAAGAGTTTAAGTTGTTTGTTAAAATGGTTTGGTAGTCATGTATGAAAAATGTCGTAGCATAGCAAGAAAATGAACTGTTTGAAAAAATGCCTCAAATAAATGTAGTCTCATGAAGATGGAATGCCATGACAATCCATAGTCATAGGCATTCGTCATGGCATTCCATCACCATGAGATCTTGAGGCATTTTTCCAAATAGTTCACTGTCTTGTCTATGTTATTACTATTATGCTTTGATAGATTTTTTCCCATAGCTTGTTCAAAAGCACTTGTTTTAGGCTTTTAGCCCATAGCAATAAGGAAATGAATTGTTTGATAAATGATTTGGTAGACATGTATGAAAAATTTCATAGCATAGACAAGGCGTTGAATTGTGATTCTCCCTTGCAAACAATAGACATGCATTCCAACTTGTGATTCTCACAAGCAAACAATAGAGTCACCAATAATAGAGTTGCAAAGTGATTGAAAGCATTGATTTATGGTTTGTCCCAACAACATTGAAAACAATTATACAAAATACAATCACAAAGAATCATTGGTGTGATTCTTTGAACTTATATTTTTATGTGTCATGTTTATTTCTAGATTTTTGTGTTTGTGGTTTCCCAAGTTTGATGGGCATCTATGTTTCTTTCTATAGAATGATACATAAAGATTTATTCACTTTCTTCTTCAAAAATCATGGTATGCAATCAAGATCTTTAAAAGAAAGAGTTTTAGAATATGGGAAATTTTGTTTTTAGGTCCATCTTTGAACCCTTGATTCTACCCTATGTAATGCTTTAGCCAATTATATGTTAAGGTGGTTAGAATTTTAAAATATCTCTACTTAGATGTGAGCTTTTATCCCTCAAGTCCTTGAATCTTTGGGTAATGTGTTGCAAGTGGAAGAAACAAGGTCTACTCTTCCCCATCTTAACTCTAGGCTTTTTATATCTCTCAAATCTGATGAGTGTATTCTACATATTTTGTGCTTTCAATTGAGTGATAATCAAACTAAACATGATATTGAAGTTTTGAGAGGTTTGAATTCTTGTTTTCTATGTAAAATGGATGGTCATCAAAGAAGGCATGGCCCAAAAATTATTAATAATATTAATAGACTTGTAGCTAATAGAATTTCATCCTTGATTGTGTAGGAAATAATAAAATAGACAATAGAAAAATTTAGAGAATGATTTTGATACTTTAGATGAGATTCTTGACAAATTGGAAGACTCTCATTTTAGTGAGGCATATGTTGGTATCCTTGCATATATGCCTTTTGTCAACAATGAGCTTGCTCTTCTTGTTTTGTTTCAAGGATAATTCTAGGTAATAAAAATATGCCCAAGAGCTTGCCTTAGAAAGATTGAAAGAGTTTAAGTTTGTTAAAATGGTTTGGTAGTCATGTATGAAAAATGTCGTAGCATAGCAAGGCAATGAACTGTTTGAAAAAATTCCTCAAAGAAATGTAGTCTCATGAAGATGGAATGCCATGACAATCCATAGCCATAGGCATTCGTCATGGCATTCCATCACCATGAGACCATAATTCTTTGAGGCATTTTTCCAAACAGTTCACTGCCTTGTCTATGATATTGCTATTATGCTTTGATAGATTTTTTTCCCATAGCTTGTTCAAAAGCACTTGTTTTAGGCTTTTAGTCCATAGCAACAAGGCAATGAACTATTTGATAAAATTCTTTGGTATACATGTATGGAAAATGTCGTAGCATAGACATGTATGTGTTATCCTTGTAATAGGGTATCTTGTGTGATTGTGAAAAAGGATGATGTCTAGTTTGGGACCCAAATTGTCTAGCATAGACAAGGTGGTGAACTATGATTCTCACTTGCAAACAACAGACATGCATTCCAATTTGTGATTCTCACAAGCAAACAACAGAGTCACCAATAATGGAGTTGCAAAGTGATTGAAAGCACTAAGTTATGGTTTGTCCCACTGGCATTGAAGACAAATATACAAAATACAATCACAAAGAGTAATATTCACAAAACAAATCAAATCAAAAACCCTATAGCACTCTGATTCATAAATTTCAAATGAAATATACGGACCATTTTGGTGACGGGCGAGATGCAGAGGCCTTCGTGGTAAAATAAATCACAAAAATTTCAATTTTTGCAACCAAGCAAGCTCGATCCATGAGCTTCCTGTAACCTTTCCTCCGCTAGCGCGCAACTCACTTCTCTTGATGAGCTAGGTTTTTAGATTATGTCAATTAAAATGAAAATTGTGGCACCATGTTAAATTTTACATAATAAATTATATATAATTAATATAATTATTATAATATAATTAATATAATATTAGCTAAATTTATAATATTAATATAATATTATAATTATTATAATATATATTAATATAATATATAATATTATAATATTAATAAATTATAATATTAATATAATATCTCTAATATAATATATATATATCTCTATCTCTCTTCTATATATCTACCTATCTCTCCCTCTATATATATTGAGCTATCTCTCCCTCTCCCCCTATCTTCTTCTCTCCTTTCTACATATCTCTCCCTCTCTCTCCTTTCTCTCCCTTTTCTAATCTCTCTTCTCTCTCTTCCTCTTCAACCTATCTCTCCCTCTCTCCCCCTCTTCTCTATCTCTCTAATGTCAAGCCTTCTAAAAATAGTGTTTTATGGTCTCTTTAAAATAATTAGACAATATTAGGGAGATCAGAAGGGGAGAAAACTAAACTCCCCCCTTTCTATGCTCTCCCTCTCCCTCTATATACATTGAGCTATCTCTCCCTCTCTCCTTCTTTCTACATATCGCTCTCCCTCTCCCTCTCTCCTTTCTCTCTCTTCTCAGCTATCTCCACCTCTGGTCCACATCCATCGACTCTGACGATATATATTGAGCTATCTCTCCCTCTCTCCCCTATCTTCTCTCTCACTTTCTACTTATCTCTCTCCCTCTCCCCCTCACCTATCTATCTCCATCTCTTTCTCTTCCTCTTCAACCTATCTCTCCCTCTCTCCCCCTCTTCTCTATCTCTCTAATGTCAAGCCTTCTAAAAATAGTGTTTTATGGTCTCTTTAAAATAATTAGACAATATTAGGGAGATTAGGAAGGGGAGAAAACTAAACTCCTTCAAAATAGGGGTAGTTGTACGTTTGTTCATTTTCTTTGTATACTATATACTTAGTTTCTCTGAGATAAATAAGTCACTATAGAAATGAAAAATGTTTGATTATCTACCTAATATTGTTTTGTGTTTTTGAAATGGAAGAGATCTACAACTCTATAGAAATTGCTATATGCTAATGGTCAAATTGTTAGACTATTTAGATCATTTTCTTAGTTGTGTATCCTAACTAATATAGAGTAAGCGTTTTCATTTTAATTGACTACTACATAATAGTTTATGTGTTGAAAGAATTGTTTCCATTCTTTGTAGTTTTTACATTGAAATACAAATCATATTTAATTTCACACCAATATACTTCTTTCATAAATCATATTTGTTTAATATCTTAAAATTAGATGCTAGTTAAATTGGAAAAGTTGTTTGAGTTAATTACTAAATTTGATCTAAAAATGTTCAACACTTTAGATATATTCAATTAGATATATATAGTTAAATTGGAGGTGTCATTTGAGTTAATAATTAAATAACATAATAATCAATTAAAGCAAGGGACATAATTTTGGATGTGTTTGAATTTAATAAATTACAAATTAAAATAGACAAATTAATTGAAATAAGTGCTTCATAACCCATCTAATCAAATCATAACCTATCAAAAAGACAATAGGAATTTTCTAAAGAAAAGAACACTTGACCCAATCATAAGTGTATGGCCTTCGCAGAAAGGAGTGATCCACCTTAGAAATAGCAACTACCCCATCCAAAATTTTCTCACATTACACAAAGCCACAATGTTCCTCCAAGATAAGCCAATCAAATCCAACCTTATGTGTCCTAGTAATCAAATTGGAGATGATCCTAAAAATGACATTGTGAAGGGTGATTGGTCTAAAAAATCTAAACGACTTTGTAATTATTTCACTACTACGATCAATGTGTCATCTTTCATGAAATTTCCCAAAACACTATTCATTATGATCATATGGAAATTTCTAGGAGAACTACAATAGTTGTAACATTATGAATTAAAATTAAACATTAAAAAGTACATCATGAATTAATTATGTAATGGCATAAAAATTAAAAACATCATGGATTAATTATGTAACCACATAAGTCAAATATAATTCTACCAAGAAATGAATATAAAATAGATAATACAATTGCATATCTCATACATTTCAATGTCATTGATCTTCTTCTTCATCCAACTCTTTGTTTGTATCATCTGATCCAGATTTGACATTGTAAGGATTGGTCATATCATCATCATTGTCATTGATATGAGTTTCGATAATATCATCATCCACATGGATATCATCTTCATGAACATTAACTCCTACATCATCATGATCTAGTTCCTCCTTTTCAACATCTTCATTAGGCACATCATCAACTAACTGTTGATTTTGATCATCATCTACATCATCTTCTAGTTCTTTGGTATCTTTTTCTTTCACCACATTATACTTTACCGGCCTTCCTCTTGGATCATGTCTAACAACAAATGACCAACCCAGTTTACCTAGAACCTCTCAGTAAAACATCTGCTCACATTGGCATGGAAGAACATAGGGCTCATTTCCAGCTCACTCGATTGACCTTGTATTAACCATGGTAAATCTATTATCATGTTCAATAATAGTTCTCTTGGGATCATTTTCATTCAATTATAGCATGTACCATAGGACGACAAAAAAAAACTAATTTAAAGGACTTAAAGGCACACTCAAGTATATCATCCAAAATCCCATAATATCAATTTTCTAAGACTTTTGGATGTATGCCGCTTCTAGATGAAACATTAGTCACCTGAAAGACTTCAGCTATCCTAGAATCACAAGTTTTCTTTGTGTCATCCAACTTTTTGATTCAAAATTTATGACCATTGCACCACTTAGCCTTGTGTTGTTTCACCTGCAATATGTCAAACACGAAAAAATTATTGCAATATCGTCAATTGATAAACATATTTATTCTTGGCTGAATGTATGCAAACAAAAAAAACTCAACATATATATACATCAATATAATTGAAAAAAATTAAAGAATATGGGTGATTAATATATTTATATGTACCTTTTTATCTCTTAAACCATATGCTAAATCAATTTCCCTTGGTGTAACATTGGAATCTCCATTAAGATGATCTTCTTTAACCAATGAAGCCACACCTTCACATGTTAATGCACGACTAGATTTTTGACATCATTCAATCCATACTGTCATCCAATAAAAAAAAATTGTGACATACAAATGTAGTGCATCCCACTCTCAACCAACTGTTTAAAAAAATTTGAAATTATGAGTTATGAGTTTGAGTCTTGCACTAAAGAGTTTTGTAGCCTTTTTAAGAAAAAATGGAGAATTTGTTAATTCAATAATAAGGCTATTATCAGGCCACTAGAATGGTCTTATAGGTGTCCTAGGAGTTTCAATACATTTGAAAGTTCAAAAAAATAAAACATTTCAATAGTGATGTTACCAACCTTGAAATTAGTGTGTTTTATGTTTCATGTGATCATAAAAGATTAAAAAGCCAGTTGTAGAGGTGGTTGCTTAGTATTTGAGGTTCAAAGGCCTTAAAAAGAAATAAATTGATCATTGTAAACACTCCTAGGATGAAAAATAAAGAAGGTATAGTTGTCATCCTCAAGAGTTTTGTGAAGAAAAGTATGTGAAATGAGAGGTTCAAACCTAGGTTTCAACAAAATATGTATGGGAGATCTGATTTTATGAATTTTTACCCATGTTAAAACCTATTGGGTTATGTCTGAGTTGGTTTTGAGGTTTGGAGGTCGTGGAAGTACGAGATTGAATAAACCCTCATGATTTTGGACTAAAACAAGGGTTTTTGGGTTTGGCAAGAATCTGGTCATACAAGTGGAATATTTTTTGTGTATTTGGAGGTTTGGAGGCATAAAAATTTCTGCCTCAAGATTTCATGGGCATATGACAAGTTTAAAGAATAGTTCCTTTGTAAAATAGGCATAATCAGCCTAATTAGCACAACCTAGAAAGGGTGATTTTGGTGATTTGGTCCAAAGGACTTGTACTTTCCCTTGAAGTATGCTTAATAACACCAAAATGGGTGTCTAAAACCATCAATGGTTTTTCTATTGTTTTGAGAAATTTTTGAGTTTTTAGGCAAAACTAGTAGGTTTACACTACTACAAGGATTCAAGGAGTCAAAGTGTGAAATCCAACTTACGTTGTTTGTCAGGATTTGAGAGTTGTTTGGATTGTTTAAAGTGGTCATTCTAAACTTTTTGGAAGCCTATTAAAGGCAGGTTGATAGGTTGGTTGAGTTGAGTCTTCCAAGTCTACATCAATTAGTTAAGAAAAGCATGTGAAATGAGAGGCATGTGAAATGAGAGGTTCCAGCCTAGGTTTCAACAAAATATGTATGGGAGATCTGATTTTATGAATTTTTACCCATGTGCAGACCTAATGGGTTGTTTTTGAGCTATTTTTGAGGTCTGGGAGGTCGTAGAAGTACGAGATTGAATAAACCCTCATTATTTTGGCCTAAAACAAGGGTTTTTGGGTTTGGCAAGAATTTGGTCATACAAGTGGAATATTTTTATGGATTTGGAGGTTTGGAGGCATAAAAATTTCTTCCCCAATATTTCATGGGCATATGACAAGTTTAAAGACTAGTTGCTTTGTAAAATAGGCCTAATCAACCTAATCAACACAACCTAGAAAGGGTGATTTTGGTGATTTAGTCCAAAGGACTTGTACTTTCCCTTGAATTATGTTTAATAACACCAAAATGGGCATCTAAAACCATCAAATTTTTTTCTAGTTTTTTGGGAAAGTTTTGAGTTATTGGAAAAAACTAGTAGGTTTGCACTGCTACAAGGATTCAAGGAGTCAAAGTGTGAAATCTGACTTATGTTGTTTTTCAGGCTTTGAGAGTTGTATTATAATTAGAAAAGTACAATATTCATAAAAAACAAATGAAAAATATATTATAATTACCTCTCACTTTCCTCAATCTACCTTTCCCCATTAGGTACTCCCCTTCGAATTTGTTAATGGAGTTGGGATCCCAAATGTGATCTACATGGATCTTTGTTGCAAACTTAGGAAGATATTCAAAAATGTACACCATGGTATGGTATACCATATGTCCCTCCACCATAGAACCCTTAGGATGTGCTCTTTATCCAACCAAAGCCTTCAAAAATTTCTAGTGTCTCTCAACCATCCACATTGACCTTATGTGTACAAGTCCACACAATTCAATCTCCTCAACATGGTGTATGAGGTAGTGTTCTTGTGCATTGAAAAATGTTGAAGATAGACACTTTTTCATTTCATACATTAGACAAGGAATTTTTCTCTTCCAATAATTTATATCTTCTTTATGGATTTCTTTAGATGACAGCCATCTACAAGTGATTCAAGGTGCAAATATATTAACGAGATTTAACAAAAATATACAATATATCACATAACAAGTAAAAAAAATGGAAATTATAAGATCTATACAATGAATTGAAAAAATATTGCTACTTACCTCATGTGTTTTCCAAGATCATATATAACTTGCTTAACATCGAAGTTGTGTAGGAGAGATAGAGGTATTACGTACTACATAATACACTGAAAAATACATGCAATATACAAATATATATATAATATACTAGAATAATTACCTTAATGAAGGTATGCCAATCACGCATTTTCATCCCTAACCCAAATTCACCTTTCTTTGTTATGATATTGTTTATGTTCGTAGCAAATCCTGTGGGAAATTGAATTTTTCATATGACTTCTTTTATAGCATTGTTTTTCTGCTCCGTTAATAACCAAGGAAAGGCGCTTATATTAATTTGGTCTCCATCGCTATTTAATTGAATGACATTTTTCATTGCATGATTTGCTTCCTAAATCTCACTACAAATTTTGAAAAAAAATTCTTTGTCATGCCTTCCATCTAATATTTTCCATAATATTTTTGTTATATTCTTTCTGATATGCATTGTATCAAACAAATGCACAATTTGTAGCTACTCATAGTAGGAAAACCTACTAAATTGTTTGGGATAACTTTTAATTTCCTGTGGAAGCCGGCCATTAATGCCTTGATGACCTTCATGAATCATATAATTTAAACAAATTAACAATGAAAATCATTGTCAATTACAGCATGAGCAAACAAAACACAATATAAAAATATAAATTCCAAACATATCATATATGATAGATAAACAATTTGATCTGATGTATAACATTGACGATTAATTCTATTATATTCCAACTTCCATAGGTGAGGTGTCATTCTTCATGGTTTTGATGTATTCTCTTCTTTCCCATTGAAAAGATGTTTATCAGTTGCTTGATACTTATTATTTCTGTGGAGGAAGTGTCCATACTCATCAAACACTTGCTTTCCTAAACTTGTTGACTGACGAGATTTCATTTTTGGACCACAAATTGGACATGCAAATTTTTCCTTTATTTGAAGACCTGCAAGATCATATATTATTGGATTAAATATGTCAATTTTTATAATTATATATAATGAATATATTATTTAAAAAACATGCATGACATCTACTTCATAAAATTAAATATCATTAAAGTGCAGTCAAATGTTATAACATACCACAAAAATGTGTTAGCCCTGGGGCATCATGAATTGTCCATAAAAGCATTGCATGGAATTGAAATTGTCTTTTTCCTATTGGTCTAGAGACGTCATACATAGTGACACCATTCCATAACTTCAGTAACTCATCGATAAGAGGCTCGATATATACATTCATATCTTTAACTTGGTACTTACCTAGTTGAATGAACATAAACATTACATAATTATTATAACCATTTTACTGTATGAATATATATAAATTAATGTACATGACTATTAAATGAAAAAAATATCAGTCATTATGCAACAAATAAGACAAATGAGATGCTACTATGTTAAAAAAATTGATGTAAACAAATACCTGGAACAATCATTGATAACATTATGTGCTCCTTCTTTATTGACATCCATGGAGGAATGTTATTGTTGATAACAAAAATAGGCCACACCAAGTAAATAGATCTCAACTCTCCAAATAGATTGACATTGCCCGCTACTAATGAGTAAGATTGTGAAGTTCTTCTTTAAAGTGTGGTCATTTTTCCTCCATGTCCCTAAATGTAGAACCATCTGTAGGCATTCAAATAATGTCATCTCCACTTCTATTCCATGCATGGTAATCCATAAATTGTGCTAAGCTTTCACACCTAAATAATCGTTGCATACGTGAAATAATGAGAATAATGAAGAACCTTGCAAGACACCTTTTTTGTTAGTTGAGCTGTTCAATATCTACTAATATGGCATTCTGGACATTCTATTGCAAATTCATGTTGTTTATGATATATAATATGATCATTGGGACATGCACCTATTTTTTGATACTCCATTTCAATATCTTTTATAATGCCATATAAATTTCGGTACGAGTGAGTTAAAATATTTGATGGTGGTAACAAAAATTCACCAATCAATCTACAATAAAAAATAATTTGTTAGTATAAAGAATATTAATGGTACATATTTCATTCTTTATTTAGTAGTGATGAACTAACAACAATTAAAATAGATGAAAAAATATGACATATATGACATACCTTAACATCCGTGAGATTGCTATGTTGGATAAACCACTCATAACCTTCAAGTTCACCAGCAGCAATACAGTAGAGAGAAGAGTTTGTTGAGAGCCTTCATAAAGGGGTCTGTATGCCTTCTCAAGTACAAGTAAATCATGAACATCATCAAATTCATCTACTAATTGATCATCATCATCAGTTGCGCCACCAAATGTATCATGGATCAATGTATTTGTACTATCATCTTCAACAGTTTTTTCTGGTGCATGATCATATTCTTCCATAGGATCATTGACTTCATCTTTGATATTCACAGCTCCATGTTCCTCCGCTTGCAAAACCACATTCTCTAGGGTGTGATAATCCATATCTTGTTCCCTAGGGTACCCAACATTTATAATAATGATTGACACAAATAAACCATGATCATGATCAAGTGATTTTATATATATATATATATATAAAATGTTAAAATGTTAAAACAATATAAACATATACAAATTCAAGCAATATAAAGACATAATGAATAACTTACCAATGGATGATAATCATGCCCACCTTCAATGTGACCAGGTTACCTACAATTTTTCTTAGTTGTTGTGATTAAATTAAGTCTTCTCGTCTTTAAGCCCTTGCAATTATTGCAAGGACAATAACATTTCCCATCACCCTTTCTTTTCAATCTATCCCACATTCTAGCATTTGTCTGTTCATTTTGTTCTCGACTAATATTATCTGACATGATTTTTCTTTACCAAGCTTGAATATTTAGATCTTCAAAAGATATCAAACTCAAACTCTAATAATTTTTAATCATAGACAGGTAACAAAATCTAATAATTATGATATTTTGCACCCAAAAAAATTGGCATGTAACCACCCCTGCAAAAGAGAAGATAGTCTGAAGTTAATGATCAACCCAAAAAAAACTTTAAAATGCTAATTCCATAACTTATTAAATTATGATTTTACTATGATTTCCAACCATTAGACTCCTAAAATCATTATATTGAACTTGCACAACAAAATCTGGAAATCAAGTTCTCAAAATGCACAAGTCTAAAAATGAAATCTAATGAGATGTTCCTTTAAAATATGATTTTCAAGCCTGAAAATACAAATGTGACTTCACAACTAAATTCTAGAACAAGACAATGACTACCCTCAACCTGGAAATATCTTTTTGAATTTTTTTTATTTTTCCCAAGAAAATTGTCCTTAGTTATCCACAAATTGTCACAAGTAGAGAAAATTCGCAAGTATAGCAAAACACTGTCACAATAAATAGGCGAACTCACTTTTATTCATATTGGCCACAATTTCATTTTTGTCTATTTTCCATTTTTGTCAAAATTTTGACGAACATGTTTGTCTAAATTTTGATGAAACTTCATCTAAATTTCGACAAAAAACAAGTTCGTTGAAATTTTGACAAAAAACAAGTTCGTCAAAATTTCAACAAACTTCGGGGATAAATTTTTTTAAAAATAAAAATTACAATTCAAATTTCACAAGCACCCAACAATACATCAAATTATAAACATTTCGTCAAAAAAAATCGTTAGATTTTGCAGTCAAATGAGTTAGTGGCTTGCATATGGATCTAATATTGTGTTTGTTTGTTATGTTTTTGCAGGTCTAGGATTGGGGTTCACACAAAGGATTCAACTCATTTGAACATAACATGCAAACTACAAATTCATTTTTGGAAAACCTCCCACCTACATGTAGATAAATGGAAGAGGTGTACTCTTTACTATAACTAGGGAAAGGTCGGCCAAATTCTACTATACAATGGCCACCCATTTCTCCATCTCCCATAAATGAATAGACCACTAAAGGATTATTTGTAATGGTATTATGATGCAAGAGCATCCATGGCAATTAGAAATCTTGTGTCAATCTATAAGTTCAAATTTTTTGAGTATTTTTCAATTTTGGTGTGAGTTAATTTTGGTTTGAAATCCATGTTGTAAGGTCGCAAATGATTTATCTTTAATTAATTAAACTTGTCAAATAAATTTCTTTTGCACATTGACAAGTTGACATAGTGGGTGAAAAAGAAAAAAATAGTTTTAAAACACTCCACCATGATCCCTAAAAAGTAGGCACTAAAGATATGGGCACCCAAGCTTGTTTTTATTTTTCTACTTTTTTAGGAGGCAAAAGGATAAAGGAAAAAAAAAGTGAAATTCCTATCTTTAGTGGGCTATTGGAAATGGATGTTTTAATTGTTGTAATTACTTTATGAGGGGTTGAATGTGCAGCTATAGGGGCAGGCATACCATATTGGAGAAGGAAAAATAAAGAATACGAAATTAATTTTCCTGACAGGAGAAGTTATGCAACAAAATTGATGAAAGTTTGAAGAGGAATAGAAGGATAGGAAAAAGGGAGGGCATAGCATTCTCTATGAGGGAATTCTTGGGTTTTTTTGTAGGTTGGGACTAATTTACAACAGTCCTTTGAGGTTTCAGATCAACAAATTGAAGCTACAAGAGTTGGGTATGTGCAGGATCATCATGAAAAAAACAGGCCCTTAAATGGCGAAAAAAATCAGAAAAATCAGAGTTAGGCAACTTGACATAAAGATTTGAATAAGTTATCTATATTATTTCAAAAATATGTAAGAATAGAATCTATAGAAAAATTAGTTATTTTCTCTAAACTACTAGAGTTTTTTTCCTTAAATCTATTTGGTGAAAATTTAGAAATTTCAATCTCATAGATGCGCCCAGTACAGGAAAAATAACAAGTAGGTGTCTATCTGACCACCCTAACTACAATAAAATGACAATATTATTTTATAATATTTTAGATATAAGTAGAGGACTCATGTCCTAATCTGATGCATATTTTTTAAAGTTAATAATTAATTATTATTTTTTTATTACAATTTTTAATAAATATACAAACTTGTATGTCTAACCACCTTAACTTGGTCAAAACTTCATGAAATTCAAAATTTTTTTAATCCTATAGTATGTGAAGCATAGAATGTGATGCATGTTTCAAATTCAAAAAATTTGATATCTTTTGAAAGCTATAGATGTTTTTGAATCAACCTATCAATCAGGGCTCTAGTCATAATTCAAATAGAAAAAGAATAATAATTATTTATTAAATTCAAAGTAAAGCATAATTTATATTGGTGGAAAGCTAGGAATCTCCTTGAAAAACCCTTTTTGTTTCATCAATTTTTGGTAAAGAAAAAAATTTTAGCCACATACCCTACACATACCCATCATATCGCCACTTTTTGGCCCATCATGATCCTACACATACCCAGTTGCAAGTGGAGTTGAGGTGCTGGGAAGTAAATAGTTTGTAGGAGCTCACATAGTTGAGCATAGTTATGTTTTGAATGTTATTCATTTTCTTATCAAATTTTTGTATGGATTTTCTTTGTTGTTCATCAGTCCCTTGATGACTGGAAATCAATGTAATCAAATTTCTTTAATAGAGCAAATCATTGGTTCCTTGTGCAAAAATTTCTAGAGTTTAATTTGCAATCTTTTTATTCTATTAAGCTATTGTTGTGAGGATTTTAGAGAGGGATTTGAGAGTATCATTCTCTCTCTACATTCAAAATGGAATAGGCACACTCAAACAGCAATGTATGAAAGAAGTTAAGCTACATGTATATGCTCTCTAGTAGGGTGATCCCACAATAGTGGGTTACACTTTTTGGCCAAACATGACATTGAAATGAACATTTTTAACTAAATCTTCACTTCTAGACACCTATAGTTGTTAAACCATGAGGAATTTGAAAATGATGCAAACTAGTGATTTGTGACATTTTGTTAGTAGATTCTAAATATATATTTTTTAAAAAATTAGAATTAAATTGCATTTCTTTTTCCATCTCCTTCAATAACTAGTTTTTAATAGTAAACACCATTTTTAAAGAGTGATGTTTACTATATAACACAACCTTTTTTCTATAAAAGATAGAATTCTATTTTTTTTGAATTTAAATTTGTACCTACAACATCTAACTCCTTCATTTTGTTTCATAGTGTTTTATTGAATTTTTTTCTTTATTAAGTTTTGAATTCAAACCAATTATAATTTAGACATAGGTTTACTACATAACACAACTTTTTTTTGTATGTATTGAAATTTGATTTTTCTTATGTTGTTTGATCAAGGACATCAATACCAAAAGCATACATATTTTTCATATTTTTTTTGGTAATCTACTATTCTTCTACATGTGCAAAACAAAGAGCTTGATTTTTGATGAAAGCCTACATTCACAAGTAATACAAAATAAATATAATAATTAAATTAAATATATTTAAAATTATACTTTTTGAGAAGATTATAATAAGGAATACATACTTTAAAATATATATATATATATAAAATGAATTCATTTGATCCCCCAAAAGGTAAATCAAAAGTGGTTTTTTATCAACATTTGGATAAGTGTAGAGGAGACTCCATTAGGGGTATGGTTTAAAACTAGTGGGGTTCTATCTAAGGGGGTTTGATCTAAGGGGTTTTGATCAAACCCTTTTTAATTAAAATCCTTTAAATGGAACCTTTGAAGGCTTAAATCATTATATTTATTAAAAATATGTGATTTCAGCAAAAATTAGGATGTCCCAGAAAGTGTAACCCGTTATTGTGGAAGAACCCTCCATCTTCTGAGGCACCATGATAATAGATTTGACCAACATCCATAATTTTGGTACTTCATACTAAACATGCTTATGTGTGATCGGAGCCAAGCAACAACATTTGTCTTTTTCCATATACAATTGGATGATTCACTCCCAACAACAATTCATGACCTTTGCCAAATATTATAGGACCTACCCAACGACAAGCATAATGATCAACTCATGTTATTTTCCTCATCGATCTATGGTACATGCCCATTCTAGAACAAGTGTAGAGGGGAGATTTATGACATGGTCATTCAAATTGGTTTCCCCGCATTATTCTTCACCCTCAATGAAACAAATATAAAATGGTCATACTTGCATAGCATCATGCCATCCAACTCACCTACAAATCCTTTCACAACTTCTAGGTGGAGGTTAAAAAATTTAGTTAAGAATCCACACCTTACTGCATTATACATACACCAAAAATCTACTACAGTTTGAGAAGAGGTCTTGGAAAAACTTCTTGGTGCAACTAACTACTGGTATAGGTATATAACTTCTAAAATTATAATCTTACATCAAATAATTACTTTTATTACTCACTAAATATCTCTTTCCCAGGGACATATGAATGGCAACATAGAGGCTTTGCACATATCCAAGGTTTCCTCTGACTCCAAAATACACTTGACGTTGGAAAATTATAATGGAATAACCTCTAATCACTACAAAATAAAATTGAATGCATTGATAGATATGTCTCAACATGGAACCCATGAACCCTTGAATTGAGAAACCAACTATTTCATTGATCTATTCTTGATGACCCTTCCTTGATGGACACAACAATGATTATGGCAAGCCATCCTTCTATTGACTAAATTGAACTAGTTAATCATGTCAAATGACACACCAAGTGTACCTTGCAAACATGTCTTAGGAGGAAAGGGACATCTCTTCTATGTCATTGCAAAGTCCAATGGCTCCTGCAAGGTAAATCAAGTCTTTCAACTATTGAAAATGGCCAACTTAAATACAATCCTCATAATGATGATCACTTGAATCTTCACAACCCATCTATCACTTCTATCTACAGGGCTAATATAGATTGCCAACCTATTCTTTCAATTAAAGTAGTGGTCAAATATATAAAAAATTATGCAGTAAAATACAAACATAAATCTGAAACATACCATGCCATGATGTCTCACATTTCAACCAATTTTGAGTCAGATAAGCCAACACCTATTGCTTTTCTAAAAATTCTTATTGAGAATGTTATTCAATGTGATATTGGTGCCCAAGAGACTTGTCATCTCTTATTAAAACTAAAACTCTCCCTAAATAGCAAGTCATTTGTTTCTTTAGATGTAAACCTAAAAAACTTTCAATGTGTTTCAGTCTCATGGACATCCACCACAACATCCCCAACCTACATTGATGCATACATGGCACGACTGATACATCTAGAAACAATGTCACTAATTGAAGTGACTAAAAAATGAACCTTCAAAGCATCTTGAAAGTAAAATCAATGGAAAGAGTGCACCATTATTTGAGTCTCCCCATGATTCATAACCATCCATGCAAAAGAGGACAAATTTTTTGAAGAATTTTGTTGGAGTGAACTATTCTATAAGAGATTTCATAACATTCACAATGATTTTGGTTCAATAGAACAACAAATTATAGTGTAGTGGGAGATATTCTCAAGAAAATACCATACATGACATGTGCTACACACACCATCACAACATGATCAAGAATTTGATGATGATACTCCTTCTAGCGATGAAGATGAAATGCAAGAAAATATTTGTGATGAATGGAAAGTCTTGTCAGGTCTATACCCAGGCCTTCCTATTCAGCTAGATTAAGTTGACATGCTTGATTGAAACGTGGCATTAACCTAAACCATCACTAGGGCCAACTATTCTTTAGTCAACTACAATAAAGCAAAGCTACTACTTTCATAGATTCCAATCACCCAACATTTCAAGTCCATCATGTTTGTAATCAACTCAACCAAAACAACCTATCTATTCAGCAAAGAAAAGCATTCAATTTTGTTGTGAAACATATTTCTCCAACTACTTTGTAACCACTACTAAAGTTAATTATACAAGGAACTACATAAACCAGAAAGTCACAGTCATGATAGCAGCCCCACCTAGGAAATCACCATCAATATTGTTGTCACTCAGAATTACACCCTACTAAACAAAAGGTTTAGCATTATAGTAAAACAATGGAGCTAACCTCAAGGTGTGGGACCTTGTGAATGAGGTGAGATCTCTGAAGAAGTCTGGCTTCCTTTCTAAACCAAGTGCAATGAAGGTTGGTACTGTAAATCTCTATACTAACCCTAAATTATGAATTGCAAGAGGAAAAGGGAGAAGGAGAAATACTTAAAATAAGGGAAAGGTGATACACCAAGTTTAAGAGTTTTTCTTCTTGCTTTTGATGCATAGGGTGTCAACTAAATCATTTGAGGGGGCCACATAGTTCTCAACTTTATCAAATTTACAAAGGGGACATGAAGGCTAAGAGTCTGAAAGATCAAAAGGGTTAGAGGTTACCCTCAACCAACACCTTTTACAACCAACTAGCACAATAATATACCCTACAAAAATGATAAAAATAGTGCATGCATAGTGTAGACACGTAAAATATACTAACTGATCTTGTGCACTTGATCCTAATTGACTAACACCAGTTCATCCAGAATCATCTCCTCTACTAACCAT
>VDFB02193867.1:413577088-413602090 GCA_007258455.2 Sequoia sempervirens
CAGAAGCACCCATTAAGAAATTTTAGTTGCTTCTCCTCCATGGGACCATAGCCTTAGGTAGGCCAAGCATCCAAGAATAATAAATGATACAACAACAAACTGAAGAGTGCAACAGAACGCTGGTTAAACATTGTTGAAATGCAATACACCTGCTTTGTCAGATATTTTATGGATTTTTTCTTCAAACAGATTCTCATAGTGGATGTTCACTACAAAGATATTTTATTTTTTATTTTGGTTTGGATAAACCTTTTCTTCCGACATTTACAGGAAGTTCTGAAACCCCCAATCTACCACTGAACCACAACCCTTAGACCCCTGCAAATTATAGTCAAACCAAGTTATTTATATTTTTTCCCACTTTTGACAGTGGCCAGCTAGCTTTATCACTTCAAAACATAATACTTGCCTAGGCATAAGGTGTTTGTTTTGCACCTGCTTCAACAACAAAAAAAACCCTCGAAAAACTTTTTCAAACTCAAACCCCATTGCATTAATTGGGCCCTTTGATTACTTCAGTAAAGAAGTGAGAAGACTGGGAAAAAACAAAAAAACGGATCTTTGATCATGTACATGAAAATCAAGAAAGAGTCAGAAGGGCATAAAAAATGAGTAAACCTAAGATAGTTTGTTCAAATCCCAAATTTACATTTCATAAATTAGCAAATGATAAGAACCCCTTAAAAACTCCATAACTTATCTGTTAATTTATTGAAGGAGTTTTATTTTATTCCCATCATAAAATTGAAAGAAAGACTTGAAGCTGGTATGTAAGAAAACAACCATTGCTATGATGCTTTTATGGAGGAGAAACAAACTCGTATCATCAAGAGTTGCGAATTCCAGAGAAACATCCAGCATACTTTTAGACAACAAAATGCCAACGTAATCTCCATGCCAGAGAGCCTTGCCATGTCTTTATAAACGAGATATGCACTTAGGCAATGCATATATTCTGTAAATATGACTTTTGCGTGCCATGCGGTGAAATGGACACGCCTAGTTAAGCCGCCTCTTTTTTCTGACATGAAGCAATCCCCCATCTACATCCAAGGAAGGAGAAGCGCCATTTGGTCTCCTATGTGGAGCAGAATACCTCCCTGAATCCTGTTCCATGCTTCCTGTCTGTATGATGGCATTTGTGCTTGATACGGAAGGCCTCTCCTCTGACACAACAATCCTAGCTGCCCCTTGAACAGCTTGCTCCTCCGCAGGTACATTAGTGTTGGTACTAACGGGGTGTGCATTTGAATTTCTAGACTGACCAGTCAAAGCTTCGATCATTCCTTCCATGCTAGCCACTCTTTCTCGAATCGCAGCCAGTCTCTCTGAGCTTGCCCTCTCAGATCTGTGAAGCCTGTTAAACTCCAAATGTTCCCAAAAGCTCTCCCTTTCCCTCTCCCTCTCACTCTCACCTTCTCTGATTTTAAGCAAAGCTCTTCTGCTGAGAAGTTGCCTCATCTGCCACCTCTCTCTCTCTCCAGCACTACCATCGGTCCCTGCGCCAATTCCGCCTCCAGCTCCAGCTTTTGCTCCTGCTCTCTGCAATTCAGCATTTCGTCTCAAATCGGCACTGCGTCTCTGCAATTGCACCAGCCTCAGTCGACTCAGAATCTGATGGGCCGCTGCTCCGAGCAAATTTTCCACACTCTCATAGCCATCCTGCCTGTTGGGATCTGCATCCCTATCCCCATCCACCATCATCATAAAATCAAGAATCACTGGAGTTTTGTGATCTCATTTGGAAGAAAACCTAACTCAATGAAAGAAGTTCTCCCAAACCGATGACATACCGAGTTGTCTTCTGATTCATGTACGTCCTGCCTTGACTTTTTGGTAAAGGGATTAGAGCCAAATTACCGCGACCGCTCCCATTCCACGCTGGCGTGAGAAAACTTCCGTCAAAATGGGCGTCTTGGAAGGAGGGTAATTATTGGGAAAGGGAAGCAGACAGCCTGCAACGCCATTAATTTAGGCATGTCGTACCCCAGCTACCCATTACTGCTCGCAGGATAGAAGGTATTCGCCCTTTCATATACAAATTATGTGTTGATTTTTGTAGCTCGAAAAATGGGATGTGGATTTGTTTTAAAACAATTTGAGTTGGATATGCTTTAAATCACTTTAAAGCAATTCGAATTAGATATGTTTTAAAACAATTCGAGTTGGATTTTTAGCAACAACAAAAAATTTATTCCTTAATAGAATATTTTCGAGTTTGTGAGGATAAGATAAATTCAAGAGTGATTTTATGTGTAATTAAAGTCAAAGAAAGTAAGGAAAGATTATTTCTTTGCACGCTAGGTAAAGCAGCTAGGCTCTATAAATGTAAGATTGTTGTAGCAAACTCATATTATATTTTTGAAAGGAAAGTTTGTTGTTATTAGTTGTTAATTAACCCAGTTGTGTTAATTGTTATAAATCAGATTTATTTCTATAAATTTATTGAACAATTAATCTGTTGTTGGGTTATAGAAATTAACATAGTATCAAAGCTCTAAACTCTGAATACGAAGCCAAAATTTGTGACGCATATTTCAAGAAAAAAAAATCATCAGATTTTCATCTCCAGTTCTTTTTGTGGTTATGGCAACCAACGTTTGATATGAGGACAGGCTTGAGGGTGCGTCTAACTTCTTGCAATAGAAGATTCAGATTACATCTGTTCTCAAGGAGAACAGAACAGGGTGTGGATCTATGCTAGTACAGAAGTGACACCACCAACAAATGAGCATGTTGCATTAGATTCACATGAAGTCAAAGAGGCCAAGGCTCAGAGGATTATCCTGGATGGAGTAAGAGATCATTTAATTCCTCATTTATCGGGGAAAGACACTGCCAAGGAGATGTGGGATACCCTCACAAAACTTTATCAGAGTCGTAAGATGATGCTCAAGGACAAATTGCATAATACCAAGATGTCCAAAGGCGAGAGTGTGACCTCTTATTTGTCCAAGCTGACACAGGTCAGGGATGAGCTTGCTGCTTGTGTCACATGTGTGGAACAAATCCAATCTAGCACATGTATGGAGCCACAGTGAACTACAAATCTTCAGTAAATTAGTTAATATAAATATATTGCAGAAATTGGTTATTTAAGATGCAATTCTAAGGTCAGTTACTAGAAATTACATTTTAGACAAACAATGAAATAAAATGCAAAACAACACAACAAATTTAAATGAATTATGGAGTACTGGTTGGGTTTGGTTAATCAATCCATTACCAACAAGTTAGATATTTTGGCCTAAAGGAAAATGGATGAGGCTAGGTTTAATATTTACCAGGAAAATTTTGGTTGAATAACCAACCTTTACAACAACAACCTTAGTCAACTTGTAATACTCGAAACTGCCATCTTATTGAAAGGAATGAGAAGAATTTCATTGAAGCAGTAAACTGTTCATATAAAAGTAACCACAACTAGTCTATTCCATTCATCACTAAAAAAATAATGAATTTCATACCAACTTGTAGTTGGGTTCACCTAATTGTCTTCCACTACCACTATTACATTATTAATAACAATACGAAGAGATATTTGTAAATCATGTAAGTATTTTTATAATGGATAAAATGTTAGAGTAAAGTAATTAATTAACTTTACTCTCCTCTTAAGATTTCACTTTATGCACATATATTAGTCATTTAATAATTAATATTAATTATTAAATGCACTCACCTTAGGGTTAGGTTTTTCTTTCGGTGTTGATCTCTTTTATAAGGATTGATCTCTTGTATTGTATTTACTTCTTGATTCATTTTTTCTCTGATAATAAACTCTTCATATTGTCAGAGCAAAACCCTTGTTTTGTTTCCTACAGATTTCTTCCTTGTGACAGATTTTTGCATGCAAGTTTCTTGGGCTTAATAGATTTATTTTTCATCAAATCTTACATAGTATCAGAGCTGGATTTGTTGTAGCTTGTTCATGTTTGAAGAAAAAAGGGAGCAAGGGTTTGATAGAAGAAATTTGGGATTCTTCAGCTAATTTGAGAGGTTCTAGGTGTAGTTTTCAGATCTGGTATTCCTTGCCCAACGATATTTTTTGTTTTTTTTTTGTCAAAAAAGAAATCAAAATTTTTTTAGTATTTTTTACAAGTGCATGCATCAGATCTGGCATTTTTTTTGGGTGTCCTTTGTGTTGTTCACAGTGGTGTCTTTCCTGGTATCGTTTACCAGTCTTGCACCTTATTCCTCTGAACGTCATGCATGAGCCAATGTCTGCATTGGCAGATCTAAAAAGGCAGAACTTCAAACCCCCGCAGATGTCGTACTTTGACCTGAAAGCTTTTTTACCTGCGATTGCTATCCAGATCTGCAGTCTATTTCATCAGTAAATTCTTCAGTTGAGGCACAATTCACAGGATGGCCAACAGATCTATTGAACCTCTCACACCGCATAATTATCACATTTGGAAGGGTCGCATGATGACTCTACTCCAGTCTCGAGGGTTATGGTCTTGTTTGGATGAGGTTCAGCCTCAGTTGACTCACGCCTTTGAGGTTATGCAGCACAGGAACAATATGGATCAGGCTATGGGATTGATGGCTTTACACATTTCTGACAATCTCATGTTTCATCTTGAGGGTTGTCTCACTCCTCGAGCCATTTGGACCAAGTTTGATGGACTTTTTGGTACTGTCAATCAGTTCAGAGCTTTGCAGCTTGAGGTTGAGTTAACTTCTTTGGTACCTAATTCGTTTCCCTCCATTGAGGACTTTCTGATGAAGTTCAAACAACAAAGATCTATCTTGCAGGGTTGTGGAAAAGTTAAGACTGATACAGAGTGCATCTTCCTAATTCTCTCCAAGCTTCGGGGTCCATTTCAGATCTTCTCTTCGACCTTTTATTCCACCATGGATGCCTTGGGTGCTCGACATGTCATGTCTTCTTTTGAGGTCTTTTGTGATCGTCTGACTCGTGAGCAAGCTAAGCTCAAGTAGTTGGATTCACTTTTAGGTTCACAGAACCAAGCATTGGTAGCTAGTCCTCCAAAGGAAAAACAAAAGTAGAAACCGAAGCCTAAGCAAGATTCAGGGGCTAGTGAGAATCCCTCCAAGCCACCACCTAAGTCTGATTCAAAACCACAGTCCAATTCTAAACAGGGCAAATCTTCGAAGTCTGGTGAGTCTTCCTCCAAGACTAAGAAGAAATCTGGTGATCCTTGCAGTTTTTGTGGCAAGGAAAGACATCCAGTTTCCAGGTGTTGGAAACGTTTAGAGGCTTTGGAGGAAGCCATGCAACAGCATAATATCAGTGCACCTCAGCCTCCTTCACAGCCCACAGGGAAAGGCCGTGCTCTTTCTGCACGAGCATTGTCCTTAGAATCCACTTGGATTCTAGATTCTGGTGCCTCTCACCATATGACACACACAGAGGATTTGGTCACCACTCTTGCCCCTACAGGCACTAGACATATTGCAGTGGGTGACTCAGCACAACTTTCAGTTCAGGGTTCCGGTACTGTTTCATTGGATGGTGGTTGTCTACAGGATGTGCTTCTGGTTCCTGACATTTCGACAAACCTTCTATCCGTTTATCAGATTTTCCACTCTGGCTCTGGTAAGACAGTTGAGTTCTCACCACATGATGTGGTTATTCGAGACCTTCATGATCCTGACTTCGTTGTGGCTACTAGGAGTGTGGATTCTGCATCACGCTTATACAGATTTGATGGCTTTGAGAGTTCAGACGCTGTTGGTTCCTCTCTTATAGCACATGCAGATTCAGTGAGCAGGCTTTGGCATGAGCGTTTTGGCCATGTCAATTATAGATATCTACAGCAGATGAGTACTCAGGCACTTGTGATTGGGCTTCCACATATTTCTTGTACTAATGGTGTATGTCGTGGATGTGTCCTTGGCAAACATCATCGCAATCCTTTTCCTAAGGGTCGAGCCACTCGTGCTAGGGAAGCCCTAGAGTTGGTACATAGTGATCTTATGTCCTTTCCGACTCCTTCCTTTTCAGGGGCCCGCTATGTGCTCACTTTTATTGATGACTTCTCCAAACGTACATGGGTGTACTTTCTTAAGTACAAGTTTGATGTCTTTGACTCATTCAGGACTTTTAAGACATTTGTGGAGAAGCAATCTGGACTTTCTATCAAGAGGATACGCACAGATAATTGGGGGGAATATGTTAATCAGGCTTTTACAAATTTTTGCACTGAGCATGGTTTACAGCATCAGTTTACAGTCCCTTACACCCCTCAGCAGAATGGTGTTGCTAAGAGAAAGAACAAAACCTTACAGGAGATGGAAAATTGTATGATACAGTCTCGAGCTATGAGTTCTTCATTCTGGGCTGAGGCAGTCAATTGTGCCAATTATATTCAGAATCGGATGCCTCATAAGGCATTGCGACATATGACTCCTGAGGAGGTTTGGACCCATGTCAAGCCTGATGTTTCTACATTTTGAATTTTTGGTAGTGAGGCTTGGGCATTTATTCCTGATGCTCAATGGAAAGCCATGGAGAGGAAGAGCCGACCACTCATATTTGTTGGCTACTGTGAGGATGTTAAAGCATTATTGGTTGTTTGATCCACGATTCGAGAGAGGTCTTGTTTGTTGGGATGTCAGTTTGATGAGCGCTATCCTCAGATGGATTCTCCATCACCGGCTTCTCCCTCATTGCCTACTCCTCCCTCTTCATCTCTTGAGGATTACTTATCTCTTGAGGATGATGTAGATGATGATCCACCATCTTCACCACCACCAGTTGCTCTGTCTTTGCCTAGGTGGGCTTGTGTCACTGTTGATGCAAATTTGTGGTTCTTTTGGCGGTGATCAACCCGGATACTGATAGTACTTTCGTGCTCCCGGAACATCTAGTTCTAGTCTTTTGAGTCATGCCATTTCGGATGATCCTCAAAAGTTTTTAGAGGTGACAGGTCTTGAGTGGGATAGGGCCATGGATGAGGAGTATTCTTCTTTGATGAAGAATCATACTTGAGATCTTTGTCCTCTTCCTAAGGGAAGAAAGTTGGTTCGGTGTAAGTGGGTGTACCGTACCAAGTATGTTGCAGATGGTTCTATTGATAAGTATAAGGTACGTCTTGTTGCAAAGGGGTTTTCTCAGGTAGAGGGTATTGACTACTCTGAGACCTTTGCTCCTATCGCCAAGATGAATTCTATTCACCTAGTACTTTCACTTGCAGCTTCACAAGGATGGATAGTATTTCAGATGGATGTGAAGAGTGCCTTCTTGTATGGAGACCTACATGAAGAGATCTATATGGAGCAGCCTCAGGGATTTGTGCAGGACACTTCTTTGGTTTGCGTGACTCTCGGGCGTGCTCATTGTATGAAAGTCTCAAACAAGCCCCTCGGCTCGGCATGAGAAGATGGACTCTCTTTCTTCCTTTCCTCTCACTTCACAACGCCGCCATTCACACGTTGTATATTCAACTTAGGGAGGGTGTGATCTTTTTGATTCCTCGTGCTATATGTAGATGATTCCCATCTACGTAGCTCATCCTCCATGATTCAGAGTGTTCGTGAGCTGGATGGAGCAGTTTGAGGTGACAGATCTTGGTCTCCTGCACTTCTTTCTAGGTCTTCAGGTTATTCAATCTTCGGATGGGATTTCCATATTTCAAGAGAAGTATGCTCTTGATATGCTTTAGCAATTTGGCATGCTTGATTGCAAGTCTGCCCCCACTCCATTTCAGTCAAGTGTTTTTTTGTCTTCCACTTGCTCTACTCCTTCAATAGACCCCACTTTATACAGGCAGTTGGTTGGCAGTTTGTTGTACCTGACACATTCTCATCCTGATCTTTCCTTTGCGGTTGGCCTTGTCTCTCGGTTTTCCCATGACCCTCATGAGAGCCATTGGCAAGCAGCCAAACGTATTTTGAGGTACATTTGGGGCACCACTCATTATGGCATTCACTACACTTTAGGATCCCCTCACATCATTGGCTTCACTGACTCCGATTGGGCTGGTGATGTCAACGATCAGAAGTCTACTTCTGGCTTTGTTTTTTGCCTTGGTTCTGGTCCTATCACATGGTCTTGCAAGAAGCAGTCTGCTATTGCATTATCATCTACAGAGGCTGAGTACCGTGCAGCAGTGTTAGCCAGTCAGGAGGTTTTATGGCTTTGGCAGTTGATGACAGAGTTTGGGTTTCCTCCAGATAGTCCCACTATTCTTTGGTGTGACAATCAGAGTGCCATTCACATTTCTCGCAACCCAGTGGAGCATCAGCAGACAAAGCACATTGAAATCCACATGCACTTCATCAGGCAGTTGATTCAGGATGGTTCTCTCATCTTGGAGTACATTCCTAAGAGGAGCAGGTTGCAGACATCTTCACTAAACCTTTGGCATCTCAGCGCTATCTTCGTTGCACTCCATGCTTGGGGTGAAGGAAGTTGTCCTTGGGGGCTCTCAGTGAGGCCTTCCTTCCTTCATGTTTTTTTCAGTATGTTTCTTTATCTCTTTTTGGAGAGAAGTTTTTTCCCACTAGGTTTTCTCCTTTACTCCGCTTTATAGAGATTTTGTTGTATTCGGGTACCTGATCAGGCCATGTTGCCGGGACCCTTTGTTGCATTGTAGTTCCTTTTCTTTCTTCTGCATTGTTTGTAGCTACATTGTAGCTCATCTTAAGGGGGGGTGTTAGAGTAAAGTAATTAATTAACTTTACTCTCCTCTTAAGACTTCACTTTATGCACATATATTAGTCATTTAATAATTAATATTAATTATTAAATGCACTCACCTTAGGGTTAGGTTTTCCTTTCAGTTTGATCTCCTTTTATAAGGATTGATCTCTTGTATTTACATTCTTGATGTTCTTTTTTCAGTCTAATAATACATTCTTGCATATTGTCAAAGCAAAACCCTTGTTTTGTTTCCTACAGATTTCTTCCTTGTGACAGTTTTTGCATGCAGGTTTCTTGGGCTTAATAGATTTGTTTTTCATCAAATCTTATAGTCTTCTATTTGACATAAGATTTATATAAAAATCTCCCCTTGGAGGGAGAGGTTCAATTGGAGTGAGCCATAAATGATCTAGAGAGAAGGCTCCACGTGATACTAGTAGTTTATAGCCAGTTTCATGCACTATGTGCACAATGCCTTCGTGGGGGAACTTTAAGCACTTGTGGATCATAGAGGTAACTTCGTTCATAGAGGCTAGCCAAGGAATGCCTAACCTTAATCTGAACAGGTCATATTTTGGGATCACAACAAATGACACATCAACAACCTTGGGTCCTACCAAGACTAATAAATAAATGGTGCCCATAGGGGCGATATAGAGTCTATTGTGAGTATAGAGAGTGGCATGTGACTCTTTGTATTTCTCCTTGTGTAAACTATTTATGAACAAGGTTTCCTTTTTTGTAACATTCACTTAGCTCATCGAGTCAACCAAGACGCCAATTATAATGTTGCCATTAATCTGGGTGAGAACGTACAATGGGTAAGGCTCCTTATTTAATGTACCTAAGTCATGTGAGGTGAAAGTTATATCAATCATTTCACTCACATTCTTAGAAGGAGGCATATACGTGAATGAGACCATGTTCATACATACTCATATGGGACTAGCTCAAAAGATGTAGAAGATTGAGTAACTAGATTAACAAAATAGAAGGAAATGGATTGGTATAAATCTACACAATTTGATGTTAGCCTTGGCTACAGATTTATTGGAGTTTTTTTTTCTTCCCATCAAGATGGATAGTCATGTTGATGTTGTCCTAAATCTCATGAAGTAGGCGCACACATTGCTCAGTGTCATGTCTGTGCACCCAATGTAATTGATAGAACCATTGCACGTCGTACCATCAGGTTATGGCTCAGAAAGAGGACAAAATTTTGGAAATGTCAGAACTTTATCTTTTAGTAATTTTTTTAGAATAGTGATATAGGATTCTAATAGTTTTGTAAAATTTCTATGGCATCCTATACTTTTTTCTTTAGGTGTAGAGACCATATTTGCAATTGCCTTATTCTTTCCAAAAACTGACACTACAGACCAGATATCAAGATGGGAGTATGAGGATGAACCCCTGAACTATGTGACCATCTATTGGTATTCGTGCAATGCTCCACAAAGATGTGCAAAGGAAGGATACTTCATCAAGGAAAACATTTCTTGTCCCATTTTTTGCAAGTTCCTAATGAAAACATTTTGAAAATCAAAGTCAGGTAAAGGATAAGAGATCTAAGAAAACATCACTTGATAGTGAGTGATGAAGTTAGCAACCTTTTCGTGGTCCCTCTACTTGCATTAGATGAGATCAGAGAAAGTCATCTTCAGTCTTATGCTAGCTTGGAACTATCTCAAGAACTAATTCACCAATTGATCAAATGATAAGATAGAATTATCCAATAAGGAGCAATACCACTCAAGTGAAACATCTTTAAGAGACCATGGAAAGATATTTTCCATCAAAGCATGATGGAAGAATTCAGTGCACATAGCATTGAATATTGATAAATGCGCCTGAGGATCTCCATGACCATCATAATTTTCAAACTTTGGAATCTCCATCCCCTAGGGGATAAGAGTGTTCAAGATGGCTATAGATAAAGGACTGCGATGGAAGAAAGGTTGAAAAATGGGTTGAGAAGAGGAAATAGATAGGTTCGCCAATTGGTTATGAATTTGTCCCATATTATGTAGTAAATCATTCAAGATAGGTTTAGAGGACAAAACAGGACCAATGGTACCACCACCAGAAACCCAAAAGCCACTAGAGCCACCAATGTCCACACTGACAAAGACCTTTCTACTTAGACCAATGTAGATCCTAGGATTACCACTAGAAGCAGGAGCATTAGGAGTGGCGAAACTAAATCCTAAGGTTACCTTATTTACTTTGAAGATAGGGGTCTACTCACGTTTAGAGGCAGCACATCAATAGAAGGGCCAGTCCAGCCATACATATTGACACCTTAAGCATTTATACTTCCAATTGTCTCTTAGTAGTCTCAAAGTCAAGATCTCAAGAAATTCCCAAGTTAGAATTGTATGATTGGACGTGAGTGTCTATAATATTAGAAAGACCCCAAAGAAGTTCTACACCTCTTCAGTGTTTGTCTAACATAGCTCTCAACATGTTGACAACCATAGCTACTTGAGCAAGGATTTTATCTTTTTCCAAATGCTTTTCAAACTTCTTGAGTCTTCTATATAGGGAAAGAAGCTACTTCACACGAACCTCAAGAGAAACATCTTCCTCCATGGAAGAAGGAGAAGCAAGAGTTGTAGGAATATGAGGGGCTTCCCCAAAGGGGCTAAAAAATATAATAGATATACTTGACATTACCTCATCATAAGAAGGACCAATTTGACTGGTGGTGACCTTCCTAGATTCCATCATTACGTGTTGTAAGATCCTTCTATCAATGTATCTGGAGGTTGTAGATTGGGTTGTAAAGCTCATAAATTCCTTATGACACACGAATCTATAATATACCTACTCAGATGCAAGAGAAAGATCTTTGACACAAAGAAAATAAAAAGGAAATTCATGTTAGGTTCGCCAAAAATGTAGAAAAGGGGGATTCATCACCTCCAAGGCTCTCAAGTCACCAAAAGATTTTGAGGGAACAAACTTCCCTAAACTACCTCAAACTACCTAATAAGTTGAAGAGGAAGGGATAGGTTGAAAATGAAGGGAAAATAGGACCCTATTCCCCCTTTTTTATGACAGAAGTGTTTTGGAACCGGGTGAGTCAACCACAAAGGTCTCAATCTATAGACCAAACAACCCTATGTCAAAGATCAATAGTGTAGGGGTTAGACTTTAGTGCATCACATTAGATTCTTAGAGACGTGTTGGCATCCTGTATAGACAGAGGGTCAAGTTATAAACATAAACACTCAGGGTCTACTGACAACCCAAATGCTCTAGTTTTACAATTTGATAGAAAAGTACAAAAAGAATACTATAAAGGCTATTCTAATAGTGAAATGGCAAAGAAAGAAGAAGAATACCAACTTACTCAAGGTCTAGTTCTCTAGCTAGCTCCAAGCAAACGAACCTGCACCTACACACATAGTAATGAGAAATATGTTGGGGATGTGTTTTGAGGTTTGCCTCAGTCAAACCCCCATTTTGATGTTCCCACCTCCACAGATAGCCAATATGCAAAAAGTTGGGGAAAGTTGATAAAGAAGGAGATAGAAATGAGACAAGATAGTAGAGAGAAATGATAACCTGGATGTTACTCTACAAGAGTCATAATTTACTAGTAATAAAATAGACACAATATCACCTTCCTTTCCACAAGTACTTAAGGCTGAGAGAGGAAGAAGGAGATCTATAGTACTATGCCAATGGAGTAGACCTTCATGAAGCTATAATGACAATTATGTTCGAGCAATAAGGTGGTGTATAAACCATGTGTGAAGCTACTAGAAGCAAGAGGGAGTGATAGAATGAAGAGAGAACTTGAGAATGAGGTTGAATTGAGCTAGAGAGTGCCATAATGATCAAGAGACTTTGCAAAAATGAAAGATTGAGCTAAAAAGAGTGGGAGAATAATGATCAAGAGACTTGCAAGAATGAAAGAAGTGACTTCAAATGGGAAAATTGGAGGCAAATAGTTCTTCCCAATGGTCAAGAATCAGTAAGGGGATGTTACATTTCCAGGTGACAGGGAATCATAATGTTTTTGTTGCTTCTTGATGCAAGAATCTTATCAGGATGCCAATGTAATGCATAAATTTCTACGTGGAATGCATGTCATAGACAAAAACTCCTTCACCGATACAAAACCATAGGGACATGCAAAAAGAGAACGATGATAATGGTGGGTTTTTGCATCATCGGACTTGTAAGACTAAAATGAGGGTAAATTAATGGGAAATTTTTCTAGGTACAAATTTATGCCATTACAATAACATTAGAAACATCAGAAATATCCATCACATGCATATGTATCATCATCATATCATCATCGTTATCCTAGACCTAGCATATCCTTTTTGTCAAGAGTTTGACCAAAAAAAAATTCTATCCAATCTCTCGAGGGGGTACCCTACCTTTATTCCTTGATCTATTTCGGCATACTACAGCATGTCAACACACAAAAAAAATCACACCAACATCATTTCTTTGAAACACACCACACAGCGCATTGTCTGAAAGAGGGACAAAATGTAGACACTTAAAAATGACTAACACATTTCCGTTTTTCCATTTTATCATCCCCTCATCATTTTTTCTATCTATATTAATTAAATAAATATTGATTATTTAATTAAGCTAATATCCTCTCTTTTCATTTATAATCATTTAATATTTTTTAATTATTTAATTATCTTATTCATTTATATATCTATATTAATTTATTTATTTTTTAACATATTCCCTCCAACATTAATTAAAATCAAAATCAAATTATCTTTGGTCCATTATAATTAGATATTTTTTAAGATTTATTTATTTAGCTAACAGTCCTCTTAAATGTTAAGTAATTTAAAATAATAAATATTTAAATTATCTTTCCCTCCAAAATAAATAAATAAATATTGTATTTATTTCTCTAATTACACTTTCAAGAATTAAATAAATTTATTTATTTATTGTAATCTTATCTATTTACTAAATTTAGCTCCTACCCTATCTCATTTTTTTGTATCCACTGAACTTTCTAATCAAACTCTACAATTGATCAAATATTAAGTGAAGCATGTAAATAGAAGTCTTCATTTGCACATTACCCCTAGAGAACATTATCTTGAGATCCCGTTAACTAGATCACAATAAAGCAAGCATTCTCATTATCTTGGCAATTTGATATAGCCATCTTTTATCATCTTGGCTATTTATCTATCTTTGATTGTTATATTTGCTATCATACTATCATTGTGTTATCATGGTTATGCTAATTTGAAGAGAAACTCACATATCAAGCACTCAAGCTACTATCAAAGAAACAATGGAGAAAATAAAGATATTTATACTTAAATCATATAATTGTTGATTATTCTATTTAAATTTGTATAGATCTTGAGCTTTATTGAGTGATTGTTGAATGTGAATTTGGTAATTTTATTGTATTATTCATATTTTATATTGACTCACATTTTCATCATCTATAGTAGGATTTTTTTTTTCAACAAAAGATAAGAGAAGGTACCTTGAATTTGGTTGGAAATGGACTATAATAAACCATGCAATAATATAAGGGACTATGATCATGTGCACATCTTTATCTAATATGATTTCCATAGATTTTTTGTATCACATTACAAGTATTTTCATACTCATTGTAACTTTGATGTAGAACATTTGACATCAAAAAGTGATCCCAAGTGGATGACAATAGTGGAAAATTGAGGTATGTTAGTGAAGGATGAGATGTGGAATATTATGGTTAATGGTAACAAGTGGTAAATGGTGGAAATAATGGTGGAGATGTGGTCACTAGGGGAGAGGCAAGTAGGATTTATGAATAGTAAAGAATTTGAGAGGACTTGATATCAGTAGGAGATAATTTCATAAGAACATGAATGTATGAAGAAATATGTGTAGGTTGTGGAGTTGGAGAGATATATGAAGTGGAAAATGACTTCGAGAAAAGAGTTTCCAATTGTAGGAAATGTGAATGGTGGGGTATTGAGTTGAAGGAGGAAATGAATAGTTGTGGGAGGGACTCTTGATTTGATACTATTGTTAATTGATGTGATAATTATAGGGGAAATACTAAATAAATCATAATCTTGGAAATTAAAAAAGGGTGAAGGACAATATGATAAGAAAAACTTGAGGTACCAAATTAACTAATTTTAGTCATATGTTCAAGTCTAAAATTTATAGGTTTACCATTTAAAGTTTATTTCAACTTTGATTTTAGGTTTTGGTTTTTCAATTTTGTACAGGTTTTATGTACAAATGAGCAAGATGAAGAAAATACAAAAGAAAGCTATATTATTTAGATGGGAGTGCTTATTATTCTATATGTTCACCAATATGATTGCACTCGCTATATCTATGGGGCATGCCTTGTTGGTAGGCTTTATATCATTACCCTTATCTATTTTCTTGATCCTATTGATCATTTGGCTTCATGTTATTATTGATCCTATTATTTAGTAACATGAGCTATTGAAATTGCAAGAGCTAGTTGATAAAACTTGTTCAAATCAAACCAACTAGAAGAACCACTAATAGGCCACCTAGAGGTTCCTCTCATAGGTGGTGGGGAGGTAGAGTGTAAACAAGCAATCTCTGACCAATCTCGTTGAGTAATAAATTTTTGAGAAAAAAAAATTCTCTTGAAATTTGTTTTGACCAAATTAAATTTAGTTAGAATTGCATCATATAAATACTCTATAATGTAGTGCTAGGAACAATGTAATTGTAATGTGATGTAATACATTCAAGTGAAGTTGTTTCAATTGAGAATATTTTTCCCAAAACTTAGGTAATCAAGTTGATGTAAAGTCATTCAGGGAAATTTGTTTTGCCCAATTTCATTTTTGGCAAAAATAAATATCCATCAGTGGAGCCTTGCCCCCAATAATCAATAGGGCACCATATAGAGTGGATAATTTTAGCACATCATTTAGCTTTGTATTTTTAATGGATTTTCCACCCCACAAATGAACAAAATATTCCCTTTTGCCCCGCTTCCCCCTTCCCATCCCATGATTGGATAGTTGTACAACTAGTTTTCGTTAGAATTGTTAAACTTCCTTAAAATGATATATAAATCTAAAATTTAATCTTTATGCTTGTCCTATGTATGTCATATTAGACCTTTTATTGTACATTTATGGGTGCTTTTAGCCATACTAAGTTGTATCACCATTGCTTTTCGAATTTACTAGAGATAATCTTATCTAGATCCTATTTTTTATCCTCTCAAATCTATTATTATATCTCTCGTTGGTAAACAGTTTTGTTGCTGCAAAGATTAATAGACTTGTCCAATGGACAGCAACAAGTTTCACCAACGAATTGAGAAATCATTATGATATTAACAATTCTGCTCTACGTTTGAGAGGTGCAGCTCCCTCGTATGATGTGATTTAAAATTTTTATAATTTTAAATAAAAAAATACAAAGACAAGATGCTAATGTTTATATATCTAAAAAAAGCTGAATAACCATTCACAGATGGTTAATTTAGAAATCTAGGTACTCACGACAGATAAATCACAAATCCAGTTTCAAAACAATAATCAGCTCATAGACTAAAACACTATTCTTATTTATCAACGCGGAATGAAGTCAAATATGAATTAACATGGAAAAATTAAAAAGAATTGAAAACATTACTGCACATAGGGACAATAATTTCGTAACCAACATAGATAGCACATAGACTCCCAAAATCAATTCCTTCTTTAAAACAAAATTAAAAACCAACAAGCTCACAGGCTTGCTCACTTCCCATGAACAACCCCCTATACACAGCTCTCCAATATGTGGAGCAGCCAACAGGGCTTTCACTATGGGGAAAATTCACTGTTACAACAAATTCACATCATGGAAAATTCACCACCACCAATTCATGACAGTGAATTTTCTATGAGGTGAATTTATCATGACGGTGAATTTTTAAGTAGTGAATTGTTGACGAAGAATTGTTGACGTAAAGCCACCAAAAGATCCTCTGAATAACCAATCCCATTCCTTTTATAAGACTTTTGATGAGAGTTTAAAGAAAATACGAAGGGCCATACAACTGCCTCTTCAATTCCCACCCCCCAACTTGGGCATCTCGTCTACATTCACGTTTGTGCTTGGACCAAAACCTATCTTTTATATTTATTTGTGGCATGACATCCCAGTTTTATGGTTAGAATAATCTGAGATTCGCTCATGAAATGAAATATTTTAAAGTATTTACTCTAATATAGACTTTCTCCTGTATTCTCTCCGGAATTTTTAGAGCAAATAAAAAGTATTGCGCAAGATTCACAAAGCACAAGATCCTTTCGAAACTCCTTAAAACAAAAGTGGCAAATTTAAATAAGCCTTGAAATTGTTCCCAAAATTATAAAAGTTACTTCCCTTTATATCTGTGTGGCTAACAAAAACCACACTAGAGTATGTCCCCCACGCTCTGCCCATGTATATATGATTATTTTTGAAAGGTTTTCGAATTCCATTCAAACTATGCAAAATTCCTCTCCATAAGGAATCCAAATAATGATTTTTGAATTACTGAATTTGTTTCCCACCTTAAAGCTTTAACAATTTCATCCAAATCTTTCAGAATAGGAGCTGTCAAATCTGAATGTCGATGTCATGCAAGTATCTCAAGCTCTAATGAAATAGAATACATTGGCTCCTGTAGTAATGGCAAGATATCAGGAATCGACACCAATACAGGGAAGTATAATCGCAAGATTGTTGAGTTGGTGCAGTATCAAATACAATATGGGTAAACATGTTATATTCTGCAAATTGCGTCACCTTTGAAATAGCAATGGCTTCATGAAGACCAGGAGATGATGTATCTAAAAGAATTTACATAATCACATAAATTTCTGTAGCAAACAGAGAGATTGTTTTTTAACACATCAGAGGATTCTTTTATTCAATCTCAAATATTACAATTGTTTGAAAATACTATATGAGATAAAACTCATGATTATATGATTCGATCAATAATCAAAGATCAAAGACAATGAATGAATTACAATTGCTTCATTATATAGAAGTCCTAGAAACATCTAGAGACTTCTAAAACCTTATCGTGCAACTCCATGCAAATTACAAACTCTAAAATTAACATGTATTTTTTATATCTGAAAATTGTATTTTCATCATCATGCAAGACTGTATTTGCAAACTATAGTTCTCTTCATGCAAAACTATAGTTCTTCTCATGCTAAGTGGGAGAAATCACTAAATATTCTAACACTCCCCCTTAATTTCAACCACTAATTGCATCAACACCAAACCAATTATGACTGTGATTTTCAGATTTTCTCTTAACAACATCTATGGCTGATTACATTTCTTCTTCGACTTTTGCGAGCTTCTCTCCTACCACGTTGTGGCGATCTCCTTTTGAACGGTGATTTATTATGCTATGACTCCTTCAGAGGTTTTTCGCTTTCTCTCCTCCTATAGAGGGCTTCTATTTCTATTGACAAAACACTATGGCTTTTTTTAAGGCTGAGATTTAACTTCCTCACATGACTTCACATTAGTGGCTTAGATTAATTTCTTATAAACAACGATCTTCTGATCTCATCGACCTCAAATCAAATGGTCGGCTTTCTCAGTGACTTCTTTTCTTGGACTGTGAACTCTTCATTCAAACATGCAATACAATCTGCAATCTAACTTCTTGATAGTGATTGCTTCAATCTTTGTTACCTGCGGCTTCTATAAGATCCGCAATCTTCTATGTGACTCCTTGATTTTGTCAAACGATCGCAATTTCTTACCTTTGTACTTCACATGACTGCACTTGCAGCTTCTTTTTGCCACAATCTGTTTTTTCTCAGCTGCAGTTTCTCTTTGTTGTACTAGGGGAGAGGGGCTCATAATGGAGTAGGGTCCAATAGTGGGGATAGAAGTAGTCCTTAGTGGGCCCCATAGTGGAGCACTTTAATATCCAATTGCAAAACACTTTTTATCCATAAAGTACGCAAAGTGACAAATCATGTGATGCCACGTCAGTGCATCAATAAAACATGACTTAGTGCACCACTATCAGTCTCACCTTTTTTTGGGGCCTTTTTGGATACCTCAACAAAAAGCATGCTGATCTGGCATCATATTTGATAATGTGGCCCTAAAACGAAATATAGAAGCACATGAGTTGCCAAATAAACTGTTGTACGGAATTGGGAGTGATTTGAAATTTCTACATAGGATTTTGAGAAACGCGAAGTTAGGGTGCTCCACTATAGGCCCCTCTCCCCTAGATTCACTTCCCTTTTTTTTGTCTCGTCTTCAGCTATAATTGGATTTAACGATCCTTCAATACTATGACTTGCTCTTCAACTTCCTTCACAAATATCTTGCTTCTGCAAATTCTTTAACCCAAATAACTTCTCGAATCTGCTCTGATATCAATTGAAAGAATTTTAAAAATCACATAAATTGCTATAGCAAATAGAGAGATCATTTTTAAACACATGCATAAGATTCTTTTATTCAATCTCAAACGTTACAATTGTTTGAAAATACCATATGAAATAAAACTCTGATTATATGATTCAATTAATGATCAAAGATCAAAGACAATGAATGAATTACAATTGCCTCATTATATAAAGGTCTTACAAACATCTAAAGACTTCTAAAAACTTATCAGACAACTCCATGTAAATTACAAGCTCTAAAATTAACATGCATTTTCTATATTTAGAAATTGTATTTTCATCATCATGCAAGACTGTCGTTGCAAACCATAGTTCTCCTCATGCAAAACTATAGTTCTCCTCATCTTAAGTGGGAGAAATTACTAAATATTCTAAGAGTATCAAACAACTCTCCTAACTTCAGTTCACCAAGCTTCCAAGGCCCATCCTGTCCATGAATTATGAAATGCTTGACACCACTGCCACCATTATTCTGAGATGCTACACGAAATTCTGCTCTAGCTTCCTCCGGATTTATCTCCAATGCAAACCTGTAATCATATGTTTGTGGCTCACCTAAATCTTATGTTGCAAAACTACCGACTCTAGTTTCTCCATCAACCTCCATTTTTCAACTTTACAGTACGGATCACAACTGTGAGTAACATCCTTTGGTCAGGTAGTACAGTTCAGGTCTGTCAAAATCACCCTCTTTATACACTGAATAACCCTAAGTGCTTATTTGATTCAATGTTGCAAATTGAGATTTTTCTCTCCTATGTGTATTGTAGCAAGAACAGTATGATCCAACCTTAAGCTTCCCAATGTGTATAGGTTATTGCGTGTTGGACTTCCAAACAATTCTTCTCTCGTGGTTGATGGCTTGAGGAAGTATCTGTTCCAGGACACCTTTTTGGATAGTAACAAGAGTGGGTTGAACATACATTGGAACCAACTTATTTTAATTCTTCAATATGACTTTCAAGATAATCAAAGGAAATGCTTCCATTGAAACAATCTTTAGCATTTGGAAGAGAAAGTAGAAAATCCTTCAACTTTAGTCTTGTTCCTCGAGAAATATTTATGCTAAGATTCAGCCATTCATCCTGGTCCTTTTATTTTCAGTTTCCTGAGTGATCATATTGTAGCTAGACATTAATCCACCTGTCCACCCATTAATGTTTTGCGAGCCACTCTCACATACAAAATAAATGTGTTCAATTTCAACACCAGGAACATTTAAACCATGAAAAATGTAATCTGGAGATGGAGAGCCATTGGAAATTATCGGACCTCTCATGGTTGAGACTGCCTGTTTCTAGATTCCTGTTGTACTCGAGATACAAACCGTATCTTTATTTGGACTTGAATGAGATCTTTCATGAAGTTTAATAGAACCTGGGCAGTGGTAGTAGCATCTATGTTTGCAACATTAATAGAACATGGGCAGTAGTAGTAGCACCTATGTTTGCAACATGGAGATCTATTTGTTATTCCATTCATTGAAGCATACACATCCAATTCACTTAAGTCATACCCGTGTTGTCTTCTTTCAATATTATGAAAATGCAAACCATGGCAAGGCCTCTTACCTTTTCTGGGAATGGTCAAATCATTTATGTTTGTGTACCATAGAGTTGCTTGTATGAATGCAGCTATGATAATTGCATATGAAACTTCTCTTACAGCTCTTTTAAGTTTCATTTAAGGTGGACTTGGAAGATCTGAGTAGAAAACCAGAAATCAAGAAATCATACAAAGGTTATCATCGGATCTGCAACCTGAGAAGTTGATTTATGGATTGTAACTTTCATCTCAGTTTTCACCTTTGACCTGTTCAGACATAAGCTAGAAAAGATCACAACCGAATTCTCCACATTCACTATCAATTATTACTCGACCTAACTTTATTTCTATCCTTTTTACTGCAGTACATTAAAGCTCTTTCATCTCAAAAGTTAGCAATTCTGTGGAGAATAATATGTCTTCACTTGGATACATATGGAAGCTTGAGACCTCTCTTATCTATGACAGTTGCCAGGGTTGCTCTTGTCTGTAAGCTAAGCCTGTGGGATCCAAAGAACCAATATGACCTTGAAAATGATTATGTCATCTTTGCCCTAATGAAAACAGGGTATAACATATATCCACCCCTTATCCAAACACTTGAATTTCCTTCCAAAATGCTTCATTAATCGGCTCATCAAGTAGGGAACGACATAACATGAAATGATATAGGAAAAAATAAATGGTGCAAATTTAGGTCATTTTTTATTTTTTTAGGTTGGATTAAGATTTTCGGTAACATCTTGCTGAGATCACAAAGGAGAGAACACTCAACAAGAAAATCTCAATAGAGTTTGAATCTTATTGACAAGAATAACATCACATTCAAACCATCACACTATGTCAATATTAATTTTTATAAGAATAATTATTAATTGATATTTTTAAATAATTATATATGCTTACATACATCTCCTATATAACTATAATTATGAACTTCTAATGATGTATTTATTAAGATGAATTCTTGATCTCTACACAACAAATGTCTGACACATTAATAATAATCGAAAGCAAATTTAATAGTTATGTAGGGATTGATGGCTTTGATTCTTTTCCAATATATCCCACCTTCCTTCAAAATCTCCCTCAATTCATCCGTCCCTGTCTCCCAATATCTGAACTCCTTGAGTCTTTTCAGCCACTCGAATCCCTCTCCCACTTTATTCACCTTCCTACACTCTTGTAGACACAAGTTTTCAAGGCATGCCATCGCTCCATCCTCTATTTTTGGAAACTCCTCCAATTCAGGGAATCCCCTTATATCAAGGAAGCGGAGGTGTGGAAACCCTCCTGACTTTCCAAAAGCGTTTGGAAATTCTCTGCAGCTCTTGTTGTCAGACAATCTTAAACTCACTAGATTGGGCATTGTTTGTAATTCTGGGTAATTACTACAATCACAACCCCTTAAACAGAGGAATGTGAGATTTGCCATACAACATATCCAACTTGGCACTGCAAACTTCCTTAGTGTCAGACGTTCCAGATCTTCCATTGCATTCATTCTCTCTGGAAACAGGGGAAGATCCGATTCTGGTCCACCCTGCATTCCAACGATCTCATTTCCAACTTCTAGCCGGCGCATCTTGAGCAAGGGCGCAAGAATTCCTTCTTCCATTCTCTTGAGCTGCGATTCATGCTCAACTTGAAACCTTATTTCCTCAATCTTACTCATCTTGCCAACATCCTCTAACCCTAACACACCGTCCTCTTCCATGGGTAGGGACAACAGAAAGAATGATGGTCGTAGTGTTCGCAAAGACTCCAGCTTTGATATTCCCTTTGGCATTCGTTGAAACCGGCCTTTCAAATGCTGGAGACACTTGAGTTCACTTATCCATTTGGGCGCCTGACGCTGTAATCCATGGCAACCAGATACATCAAGAAAAGTGAGACTTTTAAGATATCTCACACACTCTGGTACCTTCTTTATCTCTGTCCTCTTCAAATTCAACACCTTAAGAAGTTTCATCTTTCCAACGCAAGCAGGTAATGTGGAGATATTTGTGTGGCTCAAATCGAGAACCCGCAGCACTCTCATACCACGAAACAACATTGCCGGAATGTTTCTTCCAATTTTGCTATTGCCGGACAACGATAGTGTGCGGACAAGTGTGGGAGAAACAGGACGCCTCTCTGAGATGGCATGTTCATTGATATTTTTCTTTGCCAAAAATAGGCGACACCAGCGACCACCACCTGTATTCACAGATTGCAATTTGGGGAAGGCATCTTCAACATCGAATGCACATTTATTTTCTCCGGATATATGTATGGCCAAATCCAGCAATAAATCATGAATTTTACAATATTTTATCAGATTCCTTTCTTCCCATACTTCAATCACACAGAAATTCGCAAGCTGATATAAGCAATCCCACGGATTCTCTCCTGCTGGAATGAATCCTTCTCCCATCCATAGATATATTAGATACTCGCACTCTATTTGCTCGTCCTCAGGAAAGATAGAAAGATAAGCAAAACAAGCCTTTAAATATGCAGGCAGCGAGTCGTAACTCAACTTGAGAATATCCATGACGGGGTTGCTAGGAGAAGCTACCTTTTTAAAATTACGAAGCTTAGACTGCCAGTCCCTTGGCAGTTTAGTACTCGCCAGAGATGCTGCTGTGGTCTTGATGGCAAGTGGCAAATTCCCACATTCTTTCACGATGTTAAGAGCTACCTCCTTCAGGTACTCTGGCGCTTTATTTTCTACAGACTCTGGAAATGCATAAGCACAAAACAGCTTCCAACTCTCATCATCTGTCAAATTTTCCATCTCATAAATCTTGGCATTGAGATTTTCAGAGACCTCTCTGCTTCTTGTGCTAACCAAAATTTTGCATCGACTATTAGCTTCAGTTGGGATACCAAGCTTAGTTAGCAAATCACCTTCTCTAGTAGCCCTCCACACATCATCTAAAACAATAAAACACCTCTTTCCTTGGATAAAGCTATGAATCGATTGTGCTGCTACCTCTTCACTTACACCACCCTCCTTAATTTCCTTGCTTAAATCTTTATCTAATTGGAAGGCTAAATCGCTGAGCAACTTGGAAAAAGAATAGAACTGAGAAACTGAAAGCCATGCAGATATATCGTACCTTCCCTTTTGGGCGTCATAGAGATGCTGAAGAAGATAAGTCTTGCCCAGTCCACCCATTCCAACCACTGCAATAATTGGAAATTGGGGGTTTTGTAGCAAATTCACCATCCTTTCAATCTTGGACTGCATCCCCACTGGTCTCGAATCTCTGGGCAGGAGACTTAGTCTCGTAAACTGTCGTCTCTGGGATGTAGTTGATGATTCTGCTTCTTCTACGTGAGCCACCGCAGTATGACCTATATTCAGTTGGTTTCCATCTTCAATAACGGAGCTCATTCTGGCTTTGACCTTTTGAATTCTTCTGCCCATTTGATGGCGAAGAATCAATTGCTTACAACTCAAAGAGCAAAACTGAGAATTAGTAGCATGCATGGAGTCTACAGCACATATTTGAATTATGTCCTCTGCCTCCCAGGCAATGTCACGAACGCTTTGAAGCCATTCTTGGACAGACTCCTTTTGTCTACTGCTCTTTTCATCAGCTTCATTTAGAAAATAATTTATTTGCTTTATTTTGTTCATCAACCATTCAAAGTCTTTCCTGAAGTTCAACACTATGCTCACCTCATTAGCCGCTTGTTGAATGGCCATCTCACAAACTTTTCCAACAACAGCGTCTGCAAGTATGGACGCCATCTTTAAGTTTTCTTTTGAGATTAGGAAATAGAATAGCTGAATACAGATAAAACTGAGAGGAAACAGAATAGCTGAATGCAAAGCGTGAAGAATAGTGGTTACAAAAATATCATATATATAATATATAACATCAACTTTGTACGATAGAAGGCATCTTCTTGATCTGATCTTGCAATTCCAGAAAAGCTTGGATTCTCTTTCCACGTTCGGATTGTATAGATAAATAATATCACATTTTTTATTGACGGGAAGGCATGGAGAAGTTATTTTATTTTATTTCTTGACGAAGTACAAACAAGAGAACAGTTGTCATTTACTCATATAATAAGCTTGGATAGAGAAGTCTTCGGGTAGCATCTGATTTTGAGTGTGACATAATTTGATTTTAATTCATTTTTATTTATTAGACAACTGGGAATGGGCATTTAGGGGAATAGACATAATTAGGCATCTTTTTATTTTATTTGTAAGGGAGAGAACCCATTGCTATCTTTTCTCCTAAAAATAATTTAATATAATATTAAAACTAAAAAAATTGATATCATCATTTGTCAAGATGTAGAAGGAATCACTTAAAAACAAATTTAAAAATATAGATATTTTAGAATCGCACTCAATTTTTTTAGAATTTTCTTTTTTTTTTAATAATATATTAAAGGTTTAATTTTATA